>RWGZ01001144.1:0-248517 GCA_009725065.1 Utricularia reniformis | reverse complement strand
ATTTGCTTCCATGTGCACATGCTCTACGATGTGCCACTATAAATCATGTACCGACGACAGAACTCATTATAGGGATCCCGACTTTGGAACATTTGAAGAACCAATATGCAGATCTACATCTTATGCCATTGGGTCCCGAGAGCGAGTGCGAAGTGCCTGGTTGGAGACTTTGGCACGATAAAGATCGCCTGAAGAAATCACGTACTGGGGGACGGCCTCGAACAACTAGGATACCGAATGAGATGGACACACAGAATGATGATTGATTGTTTGTGTATTGTTACATTATTTATTTTTAGACTTTTAATTATATTATATACTTGTTAATTATATTAGATACTTGTTAATTACTAAAATTGATATCACTAAAATTTAATTATGTTAGATACTTGTTAATTACGTACTTGTTAATTAAAATTTAACTATTGTTAATCACATACTTGTTATTTATAAAATAGATACACAAAATGGAGATCACTAAAATTTAACTCTATTAAATCAATAAAAAAATATTTATCACACACAATCAACGTCGTCTACGACCAGCACTACCATGCTGCCCGAGATGTCCACCGGTGCCACACGCACGACTGACATGAGTACGCCTTCCCCGTCGTTCGCCTACCACCTGCTCTGGTGACTCGTCTCGGAGTCTAGTCACAGACTCTTCATCTTCACCTTCTGGCTCCATAGGCGTATCTCTCGGGTCGATCGGGGGTATATCGTTGTGCTCGCGTGTCTGCTGTGAGGAGCTGGCTCCATGTGTAGGTGCGAAACCAACACCAGGTGTCGGGGTCTGTTGCATCGACTGGTAGAATGATCAAATCATACTCATTTGTTCCGGGCTGAGGGAGGGAGGCGGCGTCTGAAACGAAGGTACCTGACAATCAACTGTAGGGGGCACATGAGAACTATCGGTGGTCAGATCTGGAACACCTGTATCACTCCTAGGTTGCCCACCGTATAAGTACCCATATAAGTTCCTTGAATCAGTGGTCATCTGAACCGCTGCTGAACGAGGATCACGCTCTACAGTCTGAGACAGTACTTCGAGCTGAGCTGCCTGTTAATTTAAAAAAAAATGAAATTAGAAGTATTTAAATAAACACTCATACTAGACCCTAATACCTCATATAATATTGGTTGTGCAACCCCTCCACGCCAACCTGAAGAAGATGAACTACTTGTACCGAGGATTAGCACTGCTATCCTATGGTACCAAGTGAAGTATTCCTCATCCGATGATTGGTTGTCTCGGGGATTTAGGGTTTAGGGTTTAGGGTTTAGGGTTTAGGGTTTAGGGTTTAGGGTTTAGGGTTTAGGGTTTAGGGTTTAGGGTTTAGGGTTTAGGGTTTAGGGTTTAAGGGTTTAGGGTTAAGGGTTTAGGGTTAAGGGTTTAGGGTTTAGGGTTTAGGGTTTAGGGTTTAGGGTTTAGGGTTTAGGGTTAGGGTTTAGGGTTTAGGGTTTAGGGTTTAGGGTTTAGGGTTTAGGGTTTAGGGTTTAGGGTTTAGGGTTTAGGGTTTAGGGTTTAGGGTTTAGGGTTTAGGGTTTAGGGTTTAGGGTTTAGGGTTTAGGGTTTAGGGTTTAGGGTTTAGGGTTTAGGGTTTAGGGTTTAGGGTTTAGGGTTTAGGGTTTAGGGTTTAGGGTTTAGGGTTTAGGGTTTAGGGTTTAGGGTTTAGGGTTTAGGGTTTAGGGTTTAGGGTTTAGGGTTTAGGGTTTAGGGTTTAGGGTTTAGGGTTTAGGGTTTAGGGTTTAGGGTTTAGGGTTTAGGGTTTAGGGTTTAGGGTTTAGGGTTTAGGGTTTAGGGTTTAGGGTTTAGGGTTTAGGGTTTAGGGTTTAGGGTTTAGGGTTTAGGGTTTAGGGTTTAGGGTTTAGGGTTTAGGGTTTAGGGTTTAGGGTTTAGGGTTTAGGGTTTAGGGTTTAGGGTTTAGGGTTTAGGGTTTAGGGTTTAGGGTTTAGGGTTTAGGGTTTAGGGTTTAGGGTTTAGGGTTTAGGGTTTAGGGTTTAGGGTTTAGGGTTTAGGGTTTAGGGTTTAGGGTTTAGGGTTTAGGGTTTAGGGTTTAGGGTTTAGGGTTTAGGGTTTAGGGTTTAGGGTTTAGGGTTTAGGGTTTAGGGTTTAGGGTTTAGGGTTTAGGGTTTAGGGTTTAGGGTTTAGGGTTTAGGGTTTAGGGTTTAGGGTTTAGGGTTTAGGGTTTAGGGTTTAGGGTTTAGGGTTTAGGGTTTAGGGTTTAGGGTTTAGGGTTTAGGGTTTAGGGTTTAGGGTTTAGGGTTTAGGGTTTAGGGTTTAGGGTTTAGGGTTTAGGGTTTAGGGTTTAGGGTTTAGGGTTTAGGGTTTAGGGTTTAGGGTTTAGGGTTTAGGGTTTAGGGTTTAGGGTTTAGGGTTTAGGGTTTAGGGTTTAGGGTTTAGGGTTTAGGGTTTAGGGTTTAGGGTTTAGGGTTTAGGGTTTAGGGTTTAGGGTTTAGGGTTTAGGGTTTAGGGTTTAGGGTTTAGGGTTTAGGGTTTAGGGTTTAGGGTTTAGGGTTTAGGGTTTAGGGTTTAGGGTTTAGGGTTTAGGGTTTAGGGTTTAGGGTTTAGGGTTTAGGGTTTAGGGTTTAGGGTTTAGGGTTTAGGGTTTAGGGTTTAGGGTTTAGGGTTTAGGGTTTAGGGTTTAGGGTTTAGGGTTTAGGGTTTAGGGTTTAGGGTTTAGGGTTTAGGGTTTAGGGTTTAGGGTTTAGGGTTTAGGGTTTAGGGTTTAGGGTTTAGGGTTTAGGGTTTAGGGTTTAGGGTTTAGGGTTTAGGGTTTAGGGTTTAGGGTTTAGGGTTTAGGGTTTAGGGTTTAGGGTTTAGGGTTTAGGGTTTAGGGTTTAGGGTTTAGGGTTTAGGGTTTAGGGTTTAGGGTTTAGGGTTTAGGGTTTAGGGTTTAGGGTTTAGGGTTTAGGGTTTAGGGTTTAGGGTTTAGGGTTTAGGGTTTAGGGTTTAGGGTTTAGGGTTTAGGGTTTAGGGTTTAGGGTTTAGGGTTTAGGGTTTAGGGTTTAGGGTTTAGGGTTTAGGGTTTAGGGTTTAGGGTTTAGGGTTTAGGGTTTAGGGTTTAGGGTTTAGGGTTTAGGGTTTAGGGTTTAGGGTTTAGGGTTTAGGGTTTAGGGTTTAGGGTTTAGGGTTTAGGGTTTAGGGTTTAGGGTTTAGGGTTTAGGGTTTAGGGTTTAGGGTTTAGGGTTTAGGGTTTAGGGTTTAGGGTTTAGGGTTTAGGGTTTAGGGTTTAGGGTTTAGGGTTTAGGGTTTAGGGTTTAGGGTTTAGGGTTTAGGGTTTAGGGTTTAGGGTTTAGGGTTTAGGGTTTAGGGTTTAGGGTTTAGGGTTTAGGGTTTAGGGTTTAGGGTTTAGGGTTTAGGGTTTAGGGTTTAGGGTTTAGGGTTTAGGGTTTAGGGTTTAGGGTTTAGGGTTTAGGGTTTAGGGTTTAGGGTTTAGGGTTTAGGGTTTAGGGTTTAGGGTTTAGGGTTTAGGGTTTAGGGTTTAGGGTTTAGGGTTTAGGGTTTAGGGTTTAGGGTTTAGGGTTTAGGGTTTAGGGTTTAGGGTTTAGGGTTTAGGGTTTAGGGTTTAGGGTTTAGGGTTTAGGGTTTAGGGTTTAGGGTTTAGGGTTTAGGGTTTAGGGTTTAGGGTTTAGGGTTTAGGGTTTAGGGTTTAGGGTTTAGGGTTTAGGGTTTAGGGTTTAGGGTTTAGGGTTTAGGGTTTAGGGTTTAGGGTTTAGGGTTTAGGGTTTAGGGTTTAGGGTTTAGGGTTTAGGGTTTAGGGTTTAGGGTTTAGGGTTTAGGGTTTAGGGTTTAGGGTTTAGGGTTTAGGGTTTAGGGTTTAGGGTTTAGGGTTTAGGGTTTAGGGTTTAGGGTTTAGGGTTTAGGGTTTAGGGTTTAGGGTTTAGGGTTTAGGGTTTAGGGTTTAGGGTTTAGGGTTTAGGGTTTAGGGTTTAGGGTTTAGGGTTTAGGGTTTAGGGTTTAGGGTTTAGGGTTTAGGGTTTAGGGTTTAGGGTTTAGGGTTTAGGGTTTAGGGTTTAGGGTTTAGGGTTTAGGGTTTAGGGTTTAGGGTTTAGGGTTTAGGGTTTAGGGTTTAGGGTTTAGGGTTTAGGGTTTAGGGTTTAGGGTTTAGGGTTTAGGGTTTAGGGTTTAGGGTTTAGGGTTTAGGGTTTAGGGTTTAGGGTTTAGGGTTTAGGGTTTAGGGTTTAGGGTTTAGGGTTTAGGGTTTAGGGTTTAGGGTTTAGGGTTTAGGGTTTAGGGTTTAGGGTTTAGGGTTTAGGGTTTAGGGTTTAGGGTTTAGGGTTTAGGGTTTAGGGTTTAGGGTTTAGGGTTTAGGGTTTAGGGTTTAGGGTTTAGGGTTTAGGGTTTAGGGTTTAGGGTTTAGGGTTTAGGGTTTAGGGTTTAGGGTTTAGGGTTTAGGGTTTAGGGTTTAGGGTTTAGGGTTTAGGGTTTAGGGTTTAGGGTTTAGGGTTTAGGGTTTAGGGTTTAGGGTTTAGGGTTTAGGGTTTAGGGTTTAGGGTTTAGGGTTTAGGGTTTAGGGTTTAGGGTTTAGGGTTTAGGGTTTAGGGTTTAGGGTTTAGGGTTTAGGGTTTAGGGTTTAGGGTTTAGGGTTTAGGGTTTAGGGTTTAGGGTTTAGGGTTTAGGGTTTAGGGTTTAGGGTTTAGGGTTTAGGGTTTAGGGTTTAGGGTTTAGGGTTTAGGGTTTAGGGTTTAGGGTTTAGGGTTTAGGGTTTAGGGTTTAGGGTTTAGGGTTTAGGGTTTAGGGTTTAGGGTTTNTGATGTAGTTGTGATGAAGCTTATTAATTGCAGATGGCGTCTGAGATGGCATGCTGGTCCTTCATAAGGTCATTTAATTATACAATCTCTTGTGTTAAGATTCATGTATATCACTTTGAATGTAGGGCAGGGAGGTCCTACGAGTTATGACTCCATGGAACAAAACAACTGGCGTTATCAGCTCCAATATGTGGTTGCAACACTCCGCGTCCACTTCCCAAGTTGCAACTGGGAATTCACAAGTCACTTTCATCTCTTGGTATTGAGTTTTTTTTCATTGGAATAGTCCAAACTAACATCCAATCCAATCAAATCTAGGTGGCCAAACTAACCGAATTTACATGTTTTTTAGGTTTAAATTCAATTTCGAGGTTAAGTTTGTTTGAATCAAATTTGCAAGGTTCAAGTTTGTTTCGAGATTCAACATAAGTTTAATTTGGTGTTCCAGTAGTTGAAAAATGATATAATATACAATATTATTGACTTGAATTTGTAGCAAGTTAAAAAACATCGGTTTTTTTAGGAATTCTAACTAAATTCGAGTTAGGTTCATTTCAAAAAAAGAACAAGAACTCAAACCTTATGTAGCAGATAGGGCTCGGGGGTTCCGGAAAATTCCTCGTTGTGTGATTCGTTTGCTCTTATCATTTCCACTATGAAATCCACCGGCTCTCACTGGCAGCTTTGCAGAGGATACGTTTCTTCATAAGCGGGATTGTTGTAATGATCCCTTCGATCCCATGGATCAATTTCTATCTGAATACATGGCCACTGAGTGTTACGCAGAGGATATACCGATTGAAACTGGGCTCCCGACCACATCATATGCTCGACTATTGGAGATATCTTCAACCATTGTTTAACCGCATGAATAAAGATATAACCAGTTTATTCTTTGTTCTAACAATACGTAATTATATTGTAACAATATCAATTCAAGTTGTAGTCGTAAACAAACTAATCGCAAGTTGCCCTCGTCGGAGGCTGGTCACAGTGTACAGTGAGAAAGGACATATGTCTCCTCCGTGGTCCCAAAAAGACCACCTAGTCTAGGGTACTGGATCTGTTTATGTGGGGTGAAAAATTTACTCAATCGACTCGATTCGTTTGCAACTCTAATCAAATAAATTCAAGAGGATGGCGGTGTTCCAAAATCTTAAATTATTGAAGTAAAATTCCCTAAAGAAAAAAAATTGGGTGTCAAGTTCAGGTAAGTCATAACTCTTCTGTCGGATATCTTCTCTAGTAATTGGTCCCTTTCTTGTTATTTTTCTGGTAAGTTGTGTTTTGGACATTTTGGTGCATGCATGAAGCTGTCACTGTTCATCCCAACTTGTTCCTTAAAATAAGAAAAACCCTAAAACCATTGTGTGGTGTTCGTTTCCCCAAAGTACCGATACGTGATCTAAGAGAAAAAAATCATAATTTTATGGACACAACTAAATACAGACACTCAGATGAAGAAGCTCCATGAATGATTAAGTGACGCAGGATCCCGAATCGGACTAAGCTCAAGAAAAGCCTCCAGTTTCGAAAGTGTCTCTTTCATGGATTCCTGCTCAGGATTGGCCGGGTTTGGAATCGGATCTTGAAGTTGAATAATACCCGGAAAGTTGAGCTTTGCTTTCTGTCCCCGGATCCGTTTAGCAGCTATGTCATAAGCTTTTGCTGCTTCATCTTCAGAATGAAAGGTTCCTAACCAGAGTCTGCCACCTTTTTCCGGGTCACGAATTTCAGCTGCCCATTTACCAGATGATCTTCGTCTCACGCCTCGGTATAACGAATGTCTTGGTCTTTGGATCTTCTTCTTGCCCTTGATGTCTGAATTCCCTGCGAAGTTAAATGAAATTTCAATGAAATAAACCCCCGGAGGATGAAATTGAAAAACCCCTAACCTGTGGAGTCGAATCCATCAACTCTAAATGGTGAATCTCGGCACATTTGGTTGCGAATACAAGTAGAGAATCGAAGAGATTAGACGTGATTTTATGGAAGAGAAATGATATATGCTTGCAATTTGCAGTACCTATGTCCCATTGGTTTAAATTGCAGCTCTGGTGGGAACCCCAGTGTGGCCCTAATTATAATAATTTTTATTTACAAGAAAATGGGGGTGTGTATTCTTCCAATTTCTATATTGTGATCCTTGTTTTTATATTAATTGTGAATTCATTAAATTATTTGGACATGTTTCAAACAAATTTGGAGAAATTATGGTGATGTGAGATCATTGTATTGTTTTGTGAGGTGATCCTTATATAAATAATCATGATTTAAAGATTTTTTTTAAAAAAACGGTACAATGATATCGTGATTTCATGAAATGTTTTTTCCTTACTTTTAATTAATTTTGAATTAACAATAATTTAGTAAACTTTTTTACAAAGTGACTTTTGCTAACAATTAGAAAAAACCTATAGCCATAAGACCACTGCTTTTTGCTTTTAAATTAACGAAGTTAATATTGATTTTTGATTTGTACTAAATAGATACTGTAATTGTTCGTTACCACTCACTATTGTTCCAAACATAACATTTATTTTGTATAACAATTACAAATCACTATTTTGTTCATTTAATGTCAGAATTAAATATCATTAATTATTTAGGGTTTTCCATGTTCACTAACGATAAGCCATAACTGAAATTGGTCGTGAAAAGACTATTTGGAGTCACACAATGATCTTTTACCGACTTTTTAGAGCTATTTACATCATGAGACCCACACTTTTTTCTTTCCCAATGGGGAGACTACTACAATTTTTCAGGATATCTCTAATTTTGGTGAATTACTGCAATTACTTAAAATGTGTGTCACTAGGAACATTGAAGAATGAATTCAAATTTTGAGGGCTAAGTCTAGGTGAACTCCGGTGACTAAAGACATACGGGAATTGTACTTTCAAGTACGCTCGGTGGGGAAGTTTATAGTCGAGCATTCTAATGTATTAATGCATTATGATGTTGAGGTTCTTCTATTATCAAGGTATATATGTTTAATGCTTATTGTTTCGATCCCACACCCCGATACAAACGGAGTTTGAACGAAGCTTATATTGTTGGATATCTTTGTTGACTATGTATTGGGGATTAAACACGTGTGTGAGCAACATTGATAGATTAAGTATAACATGAGAGAGAAAAATGACTCAAGAAATTTAACGTGAAAACCCGGGATTGGAAAAACCACGTGACTGGCGGAACGACTAAATTCACTATTAATTGAGAAGAATACAACACACATGAAGAAGAAATTCAGAATACAAGAGTACTGAAGTGAATGACAATGAATCCTAACGCTCCTTGTATAGATGAGATGGTTGAGATAATTAAGATAACTAGCAAATATTCCTAATATTTAATCATATCATATATATGTGTTATGGTTAGAAAACCAGGTGTACCAACAATCGTCCGGTTCGTAATAAAACGAACTTAGTTTGAATTTGTTTAAATGTGAGAAACGATTAAAAATGAAAGGAAAAGCTAGGCACAACGATTTTGGAGTGGAAAACCCCTCGGAGAAAGGGAAAAAACCACCTGACTAAGAGCAAGAAACGCACTTAACCGATTCATTAATCAAACAATTCATTACAAACAGAAGACTTATGAAATAACAAGGGAAAAGAAAGCGCAGAGAATTTTAACAGAGTAACATCATATTCTTGCGGGTCCAAAAGGTCCTCTTGAGATTGTCTTCTAGCTCTGTATTTATAGAGGTGAAAACGCGTGTAGATCACACTTCGTAACCGCCTCTGACAAGGTCGTTCTTTCAATGCTGGGAAACGTGGTTGGGCCCGAAGTGCTAACTACGTGAATAGGCCCGAAGCGTGGAACACATGTGGAGGCCAGGAGGGTGGGATGCGTGGGCTGTAACCGTTTTGGACCTGTGTGAAGAGTCGGTCCTCGAGTATATTTGATTATGCATAACTCCAGCTTTGGTCTTGAAATACCAGTGAGCCTTCGAGCCGGTTATTTCAAATATGCATGGTTAAGGATCATGGGCCATGCGAGTTCGTCTTTTGTCATATGGGTTGGCCCAATACGATTGAGCCTTACCCATTACGGGTACCCGATCCTGGAGTCCTCATCACTAGCCGCGGTGTTGGTCGCCATCGTAGAGGTGACGTAAGGCCGATTACATGATGTTGTTTATGTTCGGGAGAACTTAGGAACGGGCCCGATTGTAACGAGCGTCCAAGGAGCCGATCCTATACTTAGCCAATTTGAAACATAGATTTTGAATTTCAAAATATCGTAATGGTTAATTTCGCATTACTTTTATTTAAACGTTAATATCCAGACTTGCGTCTTTTCGTATTTAATTACTTAACAGGCGCGATGAGTGCATACGGACTGCAACCGTCTGCGGTAATCCTACGTGCCATCTTGCGATTGGTCAGAAAATTACTATTTAAATCGGGGTCTTGGGGACTGTTCATCCCCACCGCCATTCGCGAAAACAATCAATTGTGCAAACAACACTCTGCGTCTTCGTTCTTGCCCACATTCCAACCCTCTTCAGCAAATTTTTCTTAAGATAATAACCATGGCTCCTCATAAAGTTAGATATCCGACCAAGTCCGAACTGGACATCAAAGAACTTAGGTCTAGGTTTTCGATTCCCGCTCATTACTCCATCTGGAAGGGACGGTTCCCTGTTTCCTTCCAGCGGAAATGAATGTTCCAGTGAGTGCCATCCCGGTAAGTTACGCCTCCCTGAAGTGCGGGTTGCGTTTTCCGCTACACCCGTTCGTAGCGGCCGTACTTCGGGAGATTCATTACCCTACTTTTGCTTTGTTTTCGGGTAGCTACGTGTATATAGTGGCGTTTATTTTTTGTTGCCACGAGCACGGGGTAGCCCCGACGTTAGAACGTTTTTCAATTTGTTCTTGGTCGGGTCCCGAATGGGTAAGGGATTATTAGGATGTGGTAGGTTGTATTATATAGCGTTGAGCACCAAAGAGTGCGCTATAGTCGATAAAGAGGAGTTCCTTCAAGAGTGGGAGTCCTGCAATGTGTGGATAACGGTCCCAAAGGAGGATTTGTTTAAAGTGTGGCCCGTTATAACTCACCCACGCATAGGTCAGTAGGACCGAACTTGGTTCAACTCCTCTCGTCAAGACATCGCGGACACACTAGTCTTTAACGGGTAGACCTGCTTCGGGAGGAGAGATTGGTAGAAATAGGGGTCGCTGGTAGGACCGGAGCCCTAGCTCCGAAGGGGGTATTTTCCTGTTCAGACTCGTCTGAGGGATCGGGTATGGAGTTGGTTTTTTCTTAGCTCTCATTCCCTGATCCTTATGTATTTCTTTTGCAGGTTCAACGGAGACAATGCCGAGCTCGAGGTTCAGATGTATGGCTGCTGCTTCGGCTCGCTCTACTAGGGGACAGCAGGGAGCAGCGGACAGCACGGGGCCCTCAGAATCAGGGACTGGGGGCAAGCTGGTTGAATCGGGGTCGTCATCGGGAGGGAACCCCCGATCCAAACCACCTGTGCAGGCACAATAACATTACACTGCATAGGGCAGCCCTCCACAGGCAAAGGGCCCACACTACGGGTTTTAGGAGTGGTGGAGGAGATGATAACGACTAGGATCCGCTCTTTGAGCTTATCGAGTCTCTACCAAATCGGGAATTTCTCCCCCATAAGTCCTAATATGTTAAGTTGGTTGCTGCAGGGAGCCGTTTCCGTGGAGAAAGTTCTCCCGGGCCCGAACCTCGAGGCGAATGTCTCCTTACCACCGGTCCCCTCGGGTAAAGGAAAAAGGGTGGCCGAAGCAAAAGCCTCGAGAACCCTGAAAATGCTGATGAAAGGAGGGGTGCTTCAATCCCGGCCCCAACGAAGGGGATCGTTTTGAAGGACCATGCCTCGGGCCCTAAGACAAACTCTGACTAGGAGGTTGCCTTGGACCTACTGGACAGGGTTAAGAAGTGGAAGAAGTTGGCCTCCTGGAGGAGTGCCTTCATAGAAGACTTCCGCCTTCATGGGGAGTACAACCCATACAATGTCTGGGGAAGAGATGATTGAAGCCTTTCTCGACCTCGCGACGAGGGTAAATTTTTCAAGTTATAGGGCCCAACTTTAACCTTCTATGCAGATGTTGAGGAAGGGTTTTACGGTCGTGGTCACCGTTCACAAGAATCAAGGTGACCATACGATCTCCCAAACAATCCTAAATCAACTTGACCTGGCTAAAATGCAAGTTGAAATAAAACCTGGAGAGCTGGTGGCGATCCGGGAGGAGTGGGACCAGCTAAATAACGAACTGCTAGAAGTGGGGATGCAAGTCTCCCTCCTAACAAATCAAATCTCCGAGCTGGACAAGAAGTATAAAGCAGCTCAGGAGGAAATGGAGGCCAGGCTGTGGGAAAAAGATGAAGAAATTGGTCAAGTCCAAGCTCGGGCCGAGGAGAAGAGAAACAAAGTCAATGAACTTGTCCTTCGGGCATAAGAAGAAAAGACGAGCTAGGAGGAAGACCTTGCTCAAAGACGCGCCACGGCAGAGAGTTCGGTCCTGGAAGCGGTTCTGGGGTTCGCTCGGTCCCCGTTGTTATTTGCTTTGGCAGATAACATTCACGGGACTTACATTGCTAAGTATTTGGACAACATGCGGGACCAGGTTACAAAGCAATTCGGGATCTCCATCGAAGACGAGAGATGGAAGCTGATCGATCTATTGGAGAAAGATGGGAATTTTCAGGCGATTCCTTCCTTGGAGGAGCCCGTGTTGGAGGACAATCTCTTCTTCCCCCTTTTCGAAGAAATGGAAAGGGCGGTCAATCAGAAGGTTGCCGAGCAGGAAGAAGAGCTGAAGCAGCTTGCAGCCCGGACCGGACCAAAGGATAAGGAAGGAGGGGCAGATTAGATAGGATTATTTATGTGTTTGTCCCCCCGTTATATTCCTTATTCTAAATAAGAAATTTTTCCCTTCTCATTTTCTCTTTTCAGAGTTAGAACAAGGTTATCAGAACTGAACTTAACTTTTAAAAATAATTAAGCTCGTTTGGTGTGAACTTTTCGTTCTTAATTTTGGCTAAGTATAAGATCGAGGTTGATTGGTGAGCGCGGACTCTTCGGTCCCCGATCTCACCTTTAGCTTAGGTTTGGCTGGAGTCGATTGTGTTGGACTTATGATGTATATACATACCGCTCTTATTCCGTCCTTGGGATCATGATTGAATTGGAATGGCGTGGCCCTGGTTCACTATGAGTCTCGTGGCAAGCTTCAGCCAGGCCCCGGTTCTGTTTAAGTCCCGTGGACAGCGTTGGCCAAGCATCGGTTCTGGATATGTCCCAAGTCGGGCCAAAACTTGTATTTTGACATGCTGGCCCTTATTCGTTCTTCTGTAGCAGGTTTCAGAGGTATAAGGGCTGTTTCCGAAGATTGAAAGTCGTTGAAGCGGATGTTTAGTTCGTAGTAAGTTCTGGGAGCTTCGCAGCTCATCCTCGGGCTAGGCAAGCGCAGGAGTATCTGACTCGTCAGAGCGGTCATTGCCACTTGGGAGCCTTACAGATGAGTAAGTTCGATCACCAGTTCAAACTCGTCCATAAGATCCGACTCCAGGGTCGGTCCATCATTTAATTAGAAACAGTTTATGTTATAATTATTTGTATCATGCCTACATTTAGAAGAATATATTTTTGAGCCAGAACTGTTATTGATAATCAAATATTTACAAGAAATACCACCTAGGATTCATGATGTTCCAAGTTCGGGGGATCTCGTCACCGTCCAATGTTTCCAATTTGTAAGCCCCAACTTCCAATTTATTTAGAACCTGGTACGGCCCTTCCCAATTTCTGTCCAGCTTTCCGACGTTCCTATGAACCCTTATATTTCTAAGGATGAGGTCGCCTTTAGAAAACTCCCTTGGTAGGACCCATTTTGTAACGACCCGTCTTTCCGCTTGCACGATATTGTCCGCTTTGGACTAGGCTGACCCTAATGACACCCACCTAGTCCTCACGGTTTAACTTTTTCCCTAGCCCCCACACTTCCCAGTGGGTCACCCATCCCTGAATTGCTCCAGGGTGAGCACGCTTAACTTTCCAATTCTAACGTTCCGCTTGCCACTTTGCTAGGGAAAAGGCCTCGTGCAATGGGAGACGAATCATTATACTTAACATACGATCGTTCCCCGTCTATAGCCGATGTAGGGATTCGCCTAAGGTGCCCTCTCTCTCGCACCCCCGAGGGGACCTCACACATTTGTTATGGGCCCGTTCCATTTCCCGCTGGTAAGAGCACATCCGCCCGTAAATAGCATTTCTCTTCTCCTCAATCATCTCGAGATCTAATAACCTCCTCTCGCCATTTATATGTTCATTGAATTGAGATATTCGAGGCGATCGGATGGCAACCTCCACCGGGCTGACTACTTCAGACCCGTATACCAATGAGCGGGGTGTAGTTCGGTAAGCCCATAGAACCTCGTAGGTATGTTAGGGCAATTTACCTCCAAAATCCTCCAACTTAGTTTTCACTCCTTTCAGGATGACCTTGTTAGATACTTCTGTAAGTCCATTAGTCTGGGGATGAGCCACTGATGAGAAGTGTTGGGTAATACCCAACTTGATACAGAAATCCCGAAGGCCTTTCCGGGAAACTGGGTCCCATTGTCCGATTCCAACGCTCGAGGTACCTCGAAGCGACTGACGATATTTCTCCATAAGAAGTGCTTCACGACTTTCTCAGAAATAATGGCTACTGCTTCTGCTTCGATCCACTTAGTGTAATACTCCACTGCCACAATACAAAACTTTCGTTGTCCTACCGACCGAGAAAAAAGTCCGAGGATATCAATTCCCCATCTGTCGAAAGGACACGGAAATGAGGTCACCGATAAGGGAGCCCCAGTAAGTTGTGGAACCGGAGAATGATATTGGCAGATAGCACAGTGCTTGGTATACTTCTTGGCATCTTCAAGTAGTGTCGGCCACAATAATAGGGGCCTCCATGGCCCTATAGAATAAATCGGGATTTCGCCCCAAGTCGGGCTCAAAATCCCTCCTTGCGCGCAAAGCTTCCAACTCCTTGGTGAGCTCATCGATACGTTGATGCATGTAATCCTGGTCAGTTCCAAGAGTGGGAGTTGGAACTCTGGTTGGAGGATGCGGAGTAGAACGATACCTCGGCCTCCTCATAGTTACTCTGTGTCTTACAATCTCCTCTTCATCGGAGCTGCGCTCTTCAGGGTCACTCTCGTACCCTCTGTTTGCGGGAACAGGGCTTGTTAAAGCCGGTGGTTCTGTTCCACTTTTCTCCGACATAATCTCAAATACCACCTTCTGAACAACAGCCTCCAGATCCTGCAAAGAGAATGTTGGGGTTGGAAACTGTTGGGAAGCACTTCACTGTCATTCTTCGAAGTTTCAGTCCTCATGCCTTTAATTATCCTATCCCAGGGAGAAACTTCAAATGGGGATTAGAAAATCGTCCCAACGGACAGCGCCAAACTGTTGTGGTTAGAAAACCAGGGGTACCAACAGTCGTCCGGTTTGTATAAAACGAATTCGGTTTGAATTTGTTTAAATGTGGGAAACGATTAAAAATGAAAGGAAAAGCTAGGCACAACGATTTTGGAGTGCAAAACCCCTCGGTGAATGGGAAAAAACCACCTGACTAAGAGAATGAAACGCTCTAAGCCGATTCATTAATCAAACAGTTCATTACAAACAGATAGCTTATGAAAATAACAAGGGAAAAGAAAGCGCAGAGTATTTCAGCAAAGTATCAGCCTATTCTTGCGCGTCCAAAAGGTCCTCTTGAGCTTGTCTTCTAGCTCTATATTTATAGAGGTGGAAACGCGTGTGGATCATGCCCCGTAACCACCTATGACAAGGTCGTTTTCCCATGCTGGGAAACGTGGTTGGGCCTGGAGCGCTAACTGCGTGAATAGACCCGAAGCGTGGAACGCATGTGGAGGCCCAAAGCGTGGGATGCGTGGGCTGTAACCGTTTTGGACAGATGTGAAGAGTCGGTCCTCCAGTATTTCTGATTACGACTAACTCCAGCTTTGGGCTGTAACCGTATTGCGAACAACATCATAACCGCGATCACCCGACTTTGAAGTGCCCGTTGTTGAAAGAGACAGTAGCGGCGATGAATAAAGAAAAGCCCGACCGGAATGGTCAGAAAGGCAAGCGAGCTGAATCCCCCCGAAGGGGCCATCATGGTGACGATCGTCACAGGACGCGGGGAAGGGATAATCGGGGACAACCCCGAAACTATAATGATCGGACGGAGGACCGACAGTCTCCTCCTCTAGAACATGACAGAGAACCGTGGTCAGGGCCGAAGAAGAAGATGGCGGGGCCGTGGTGGCAGAGCCCCGCAAAACGAAGGTGAAAGACAGGAGCAGACCGATCCTCCACCCGCCAAAACGGGTGCCCAACCTCCTCAAAACGAGGCGGCACCTAGGGAAGTAGCCGGAGATATTTATGTTATCTCCGATGGTTTGAGAATAAATGAATCGGTCCGGGACCGAAAGAGAACAGCGCGCAAAGACTCTGCTGAGAGCTCCGAATCTGTGGCGCTGTTAAGTATGATCCAGCTGAGCGGTCCCCTCCCTTCAGGGAGGGCATCACTTTCACTATGGCCGATCGGGAAGGGATCATCGCATGGACGGCGGACACGCCTTCAGATTGTTTTGATGACGCCTGGCACGAAAGATGGAGTTAGCAGAGTGCGAATTTTTTCAGACTCAAAGTTAGTAGTGGAACAGTTCGCAGTGATATTTGAAACTCATGATCCGATGATGAAATTATATTGCGCAAAAGTCCTGGAATTATCAAAAAAATTCAGTGAATTTTCTCTTGACCACTTGCCACGGGAACAGAATAAGGTTGCTGACGCACTTTCCAGGTTGGCCACGGGCATACCTGACATAGAGCCGAGCACTATTTCGGTCCATATCCAGGACCGACCTTCGGTCGAGATATTAGTGACCGAACAGTCATTTGAAGAAATTGGGGCTCTATTCCACGAACTCCATGGCTTGAATATTAGCGTTACTGAATCTCCTGGGGTACCCAATTGCATGGACTCCTTTATTAAGTATCTAACAAACGGTTATCTTCCTGAAGACAAGTCAGAAGCCAGAAAAATAGAAGTCCGGGCTAAGAGGTTTGTCCTAATTGACAGACGGTTGTTTAAAAAGAGTTTTGAGGGCCCGTTGTTACATTGCTTATCCCCTATTGAAGCTGAAGTTGTCATGATTTATGTTCATGAAGGGGTATGCGGTATTCACACAGCGGCTCGATCTTTATATCATTGCGTCGTCAGAGCTGGATATTTTTGGCCGACGTTGCTTGGAGATGCCAAGAAGTACACCAAACGTTGTGCCATATGTCAATATCACGCTCCCTAATCGGTCACCCCATTGCCTTGTCCGTTTGACAGATGCGGGATTGATATACTCTGACCTTTTCCTCGGTCAATAGAGCAAATGAAATTCTGTATTGTGTCAGTTGAATATTATTTGAAGTGGATTGAAGCAGAAGCAGTGCCGTCATCTCAGAGAAGGTCATCAAACACTTCTTATGGAGAAATATTGTGAGTCGCTTCGGGCTTCCCCGAGCACTCATATCAGATAACGGGACCCAGTTCCGTAGAAAATGCGTATGGGATTTATGTATCAAGTTGGGCATCGCCCAACATTTCTCATCAGTTGCCCATCCCCAAACTAATGGACTTACGGAGATATCTAATAAGGTTATCCTGAAAGGATTGAAGACCAATTTAGAAGATTTTGGAGGGAAATGACCTGAACATATCTATGAGGTCCTATGTGCATACCGAACTACACCTCGCTCAACGACCCAGGAATCACCCTTCTCACTAGTGTATGGGTCCGAAGCAGTTAGCCCGGTTGAGGTTGCCATTCGATCGCCCCGAATATCTCAGTATGATGAGCATCTGAACGGCAAAAGGAGATTGTTGGATCTCGAGATGATCGAGGAAAAGAGAGATGCGATTTACGCGGGGATGTGCGCATATCAGCGAACTATGGAACGAGCCCATAACAAGCGAGTCCTCCCAAGGAAATTCTTTGAAGGCGACCTCGTCCTCAGAAGCATAAAGATGCAGAGAAATGTTGGAAAGCTAGACAGAAATTAGGAGGGACCGTATCGAATATCGAAGAAACTGGAATCTGGTGCGTATAAACTTGAAACATTGGATGGTGATGAAATCCCCCGAACCTGGAACGTCATGAATCTAAGGTGGTATTTCTTGTGAACCTTCAATTAATAAGTTTAACTCAATAAACGAACATTCCTCTAAACGTTAGCAGAAAACAAGTAAGTGCAAAACAAATTGTTTCTAATTGAGTGATGGACCGATCCTCGAGTTGGATGATTTAGGAAGAGTCTGGACTGGTGATCAAAGCTTCTTATCCGCAAGGCTCCCAAGTTGCAGTGATCGCTCTGACGAGTCAGATGCTCCTGCACTTGCCCAGTCCCATGGATGTGTCACTATCCTCCCAGAACTCACTACGAACAAAGACACCCCCTTCAACGGCATTCATTCTTGGGAAACGGCCCTCGTACTTACGAAATCCCATACAAAAGAAGGAATGGGAGTCAGCATATCGAAGCACAAGTTCGGTCGTGCCGTGGGACATATGTAGAACAAAAGCTCGGCCAATATCACCTACGGGACTTCAGTAGAACCAAGGTTTGGCCGAAGCTTGTTATGGACTCATAATGAACCTGGGCCGCGCCTTTCCAATTCAACTATGATCCCAAGGACGGAATAAGAGCGATCCACACATAATGTAAAACGACCGATCCAGTCAAAATTGATCTGAGTCAACCAAGTGTAATAGTGGGGACCGATGGGTTAGCACCCTATAAGCATCCCCGATCTTACACTTGATGGTTAAACACACTCGTTAGTACAAAACACACTTGTTTACTTTAAAGGTCACTTATAATAATTTATTCTGACGTTAAAGGGATGAAATTGAGAGGAAAAGAATCTTATATTAGGAATAAGGAACAAAGCAAGGATAAATATACAATTTGAATCTAACTACCCTGTCCATCTTCCTTATCCTCCATTCTCTGCTCATGCGGTTCGGTCCGGGCCGCGAGCTGCCTCAACTCTTCTTCTTGAACGGGCACCTTCTGGTTGACCGCTTTCTCAATCTCTTCAAAGAGGTAGAATAAGGGGTCGTCCTCTAGAACGGGTTATTCCAAAGATGGAATTACTTGAAAGTTTCCATCCTTCTCTAGAGGCTCGATCGTCTTCCACTTTTCATCTGCAGGGGAGAGCCCAAATTGCTTAGTAACCTGATCCCGCATGTTATCCAGGTACTTAGCTTTATACATCTCATGTATGTAATCCGCCAGAGCGAATAAGAAAGGGGACCGAGCGAAACTTAGGACTGCTTCCCGGACCGAACCTTCAGCCGAAGTGCGGGTTCTAGCCAACTCCTCCTCCAAGTTCGTGTTTTCCTCTTGAGCCCAAAGGAGAAGCTCGTTGAGCTTATTCTTCTTCTCCTGGGCCCGAACTTGAACTTGGTTGACATCATCCTCTTTGGCCCGCAGCTTGGCTTCCATGTCAGAAATTTGGCCCTGAGATGTTTTTTCTTTCTTATCCAGCTCAGAGACTTGGTCTGTTAAGAGCGAGATCTCCGTCTCAACTCTTAGCAATTCATTATCCAATAGGTCCTAGACCTCTCGTACCGAAACCAATTCACCATGTTTAATCTCAACTTGCCTTTTCGCAAGGTCAAGTTGATCTTGGACTTGTTGGGACACAACTTGGCCACCCTGGTTCTTTTCCACGGTGATGGCAGTTGTGAAACCTTTCCTCAGCATCTGCATAAGACAATAATGTCAGAACATAAAACTTCGGGTCTTAATGTCGAAGGAACTTAACTTAGTTGTGAGGTTGAGGAAGCCCTCAATAATTTCTTCCCCATATATGTCCGGCTGAACGTTGTCTAGGTTCTGCTCCCCGTAGAGGTGGAAGTCCTCTATGAAGGCACTCCTCCAGGATGCCAACTTTTTCCCTTTCTTAAACCTGTCCAGCAGGCCTAAGGCAACGCTCCAGTCGGAGTTGGTCTTAGGGCCCGAGGCAGACTCCTTCAAAATGATCCCCTTAGTAGGGACCGAAGCATTTCCCCCTTTCCTCGGCCTTTTGAAAACCTTCGTAGAGTCTGCTTCGGTTGCCCTTTTCCCTTTGCCCAAGGAGATCGACGGCAGGGAGACGTTCGCCTTAAGGTTGGGACCGGGGAGAACTTTCTCTACGGGAACGGCTCCCTGCAGCAACAAAGTAATTGTATCAGCGCTAATGGAGGAATTATTTCCAATTTGGTAGAGGCTGGATAAGCTCAAAGAACGAATCCTAGCCGTTATCACCTCCTCTACCACTCCAAATACCCGAGGTGCATGCCCTTTTCCCGTTGAGGGCTGTCCTGTGCAACGCAGGGTTAATGTGTCTGCGCTGGTGGTCTAGATCGGGGGGTTCCCTCCAATAGATGACCCCGATGGAACCAGCGTACCCCCGTCGCTGATTCAGTTTGCCCAGCATCTTCCGTTGCTTCCTGTCGTCCTCCAGAATGACAGACCAAAGCAGCAGCCAAACGCTTGAACATTGAGGTGGGTATTGTTTCAGTTGAATCTTCATAATAAATGCATAAGGATAAGGAAAGGACGGAATGAAAATATCACTTCATACCTGATCCTTCAGACGGATCTGAACAAGAAAACACCCCCTTCGGGGCTGGGTTCCGGTCCTACCCGCGACCCCTATTTCTACCAACCTCTCCTCCCGAAGCATCTCTGTTCGTTTAAGACGTGCTTCGGGAGGAGGAAACATTGCAAGTGTGTTTGCGGTATCCGGACGGGAGGGGTTGAACCTGGTTCGATCCAACTGGCCTATGCGTGGGTGGGTTATAAGTGGCCACATCTTTAACATGTCCTCTTTAGGGACTGTTACACACACATAACAAGACTCCTACGCATGGAGAGACTCTTCCTTATATACTATAGCGCACTCCTTGGTGCGCACCGCTATGTAATATAACTTACGACATCCTAATAGACCCTTATCCCTTCGGAACCCGACCAAGAACAAGTTGAAAAAGTGTTCCAAGCTCGAGGCCATGTTCTGTTGGTGGCAAAAAAAGATAAACGCCACTATATACACGTAGCTACCCGAAAATAACGCAAAAGTCGAGCAATAGATTTCCTTAAGTACCGCCGCTACGAATGGGTGTAGCGGAAAACGTAGCCCGCACTTTAAGGAAGCGTAACTAACCGGAATAGCAGTGGCCGGCACATTCATTTCCGCTGGAAGGAAACATGGAACATCTTCCCGTCCCTTGTAGATGGAATAATGAGCCGGAATCGAAAACCTAGACCTAAATTCTTCAATATTCAACTCAGACATGGTTGGGTATCTCATTCTACGAGGAGCCATGGTTTATACCTTGACGAAAATCGGTAGGAAAAGGTTTGAACGTAAAATAGAACGAGGACGCAAAGAGCTCGATTCGGGCGATTTCTTCCTTCACAAAATGACGATGAGGAAGAACAGTATATGAAACCCTGATTTAAATAGTAATCTCCTGACCGATTGTAAGCTGCCACGTAGTTCTATCATAGGCGGTTGCAGTCTGTACACACTTATCACGCCTATTGAATAGCCGAATGTGGAGAGACTCAAGTCTGGATATTAATATTTAAAAGTAACACAAAAACATACGTTATGGAATTTTAAATACAAATCCACTTCTTTAATTGACTAAGTGAAGGATCGGTCCCCTGGACGCTCACCATGAGCAGGCACGGTCCTATATTCTCCCGAATGTATATTAACATTGCGTGGTTGGTCTTGCGTCACCTCTGCGATGGCAACCAAGCCCGAGGGGCTAGTGATGAGAATCCTAGGACCATGTACCCTGCAATGGGTGAGACTCAATAACGATTGAGTCGACCCATGTAGTAGAAGCGAACTTGTGCAGTCCAGCTTAGTACATTTAAGATGAATTGGCCCGATGCTCCGCGATGGGACTGAAGATAAACTTGGCGAAATAAAACGGTTTCTGACACATGGCCCCATGGTTTGGTCCAAACGGTTACAAACCAACGTGTTCCACGCTTCGGGCTTCCCCACGTTTACCACGCCTCGGGCCAAATCACGCAGACCACGCTTCGGTCCCGACCACGTTTTACATCGCGCGACAACAACCTCTAACAAACCTGTCAGAGGCAGTTACAAGACATGGATTACACACGCCTTCAACTCTATAAATACAGAGCATGACGACGGAACAAACATGACCTTTTGGATGCGAAGAATAGACCGTTACTCTGTCGAGATTATTCTTATCGCTTTCTTATCTTCGTTATCTTCATAAGTCTATGTTCTTCTTGTACTTGAACTTTGATTTGATTATTGAATCGACTGAGAGCATTCCTTGCTCTTGGTCATGTGGTTTTTTCTCCATTTTCCGATGTTTTCCACTCTAAATTGCT
Organism: Utricularia reniformis; assembly: GCA_009725065.1. Lineage (NCBI taxonomy): Eukaryota > Viridiplantae > Streptophyta > Magnoliopsida > Lamiales > Lentibulariaceae > Utricularia > Utricularia reniformis. Next base: position 227,267 of record RWGZ01001144.1, on the reverse strand, counting down.
TTGCCTCATTACCATTTATATTTTTTCAATTGTTCTCCCACCACAAATAAATCATAACCGAGTTCGTTTCTTAACGAACCGAACGAATGTTGGTACCCCCTAAAAATGGACCATAACAACATATTTAATGCTTATCGTTTCGGTCCTACACCCCGATACAAACGGAGTTCGAATGAAGCTTATATTGTTGGATATTTTTGGTGACTATGAGGAGATTATTACAGTTAACTAGGACTCTTTGTATCAAGATTTGTGAATGTCGCTTAGATGGTTTGACAATGGGTGTCGCATCCAGACGAGTGCAAATAAAGTTACATTAAAGTGTGAGCATCAAATTTTTTTACTTGTATGCAGTTGCTACCCCAACTTGATCCTCCCGTCACCATCATCTTTAAATGGGTGACACGCAATTTAGATCCTCACAGTCATATTTTCGACATATTTTGTAAATTTGATAATTATGATGCACACATTTTTTGATTGACAATACTGGTCCTCGAAGTTTCAAACTTTTGGCAAAATCGACCCACAAAATTCAATATGCGTTCAAATTTGATCCCTGATATTTTCAATTTGATAATTGAAATCCCTCAAGTATTATAAAAACACATTTCTACCCTGTAGTTTCATACTTTGGGCGAATTTTGTGTTGACGCCGTTAGTAGTACCCAAACTTTATTTTTGTGACAATAATGTTCCTCAATATTTTCTATGTCTAATTTTGTGTTGACAACGTTTTGTATGCAGAATGTATAATGTCTACATTTAACCTATGTTAAATAAACATCATGGACAAATTGTGTAAATTAACAAAGTTTAGGGGACTAGTTTCACCACTATATGTAAAAAATGTGTACTGATTTTGCATCATTTATACTTTGTGAACTAATTATGAACTTTGATGATTCAATTTTTCAAAATATATAAACTATGAGAATGAATAGTGCAAATTATTCAAAGTTTGGGAATGCAAATGCAATAAATGTTGGGACCAAATTCACCGTAATAATCAATATACGAGAACCAAATGCATCATTTTCTCATTTTTAAATCTAAAAAATATTTTACTAATTGAAATTTAAAAACCCCCTTCCGAGTGGGTGGGTGATAAGTGGAACCCAGTCCACTAGGAAACTAGTTTACTAAACTCATATCACCCACCCACTCCTTAGCGGGATTTCAAATTTCAATTTGTTGAAAACCCGCTTCCAAGTTTAATGAAGGGTGGAGCGGGTTTCACTTATAAATATTCATTACAAATTGAAATTTACGTATCGCCCTTTTATAAGTGGAGCCATCACTAAACCAGTTAATAAAAAACTCTTCATTAAACTTGGTTTAGTGATGGCTTAAATTTTGTGGTTGTTATGAAATTTATTGAAAACAAATCTCAATAAATCTAGCTTAAATTTAATAATATTATTAAATTTTAAACAATATTAAATATCAATAAGTGGAGCCATCACTAAACCAGTTAAAGTATGAGATTTAATAATTTTGTGGTTGTTATGCAACTTAAATTTAAAATTCTAGGTCGATTCACAGTTGTTAGATATTACTTGAAACTTTATATAGATAAAAAAAAAAAACTGAAAATATTAATAAAATATGAAATAGTTTGTCTTACTTTATATGCATAGACTTCAATACAAAATGTTAATTATATGTGTCTTACCGCACATTGGATTGATGAAGAGTGAAAATTGCAAAAGTAAAATCATGAACATTTTTGTTATTCTTAACAATAAGGGTGATACTATTACTAAAATGTTTGAAAGTTGTCTATTAGAATGTGGTATAGACAAATTGTTAACAATTACAATTGATAAAGAATGTTCTAATGAAGCCACACTCAATTATTGGAAGAAGAAAACTATAGGTTGGAAGACTACTTCTTTTAATCATGAATTTTTGCATATTAGATATGATGCAGATACATTGAATTTTGTTGTCAAAGTTGGTTTGCACCAATACAATGTATACATTCTCAATATTTGAAATATTGCAATATAAGTTAGTTAATCTCCTGCTAGATTTCAAGTCATTAAAAACTCTTGACATTGAAGAAATTTAATATAATGATCTCCATTATCTAGACATTGGAACTATATGAAATTCTTCTTATATGATTCTTGAAACTAGATTAAAGTTTAAAAATGCTTTTAATAGACTAAAATAAGATGATTCAAGTCACAAAATACTTTTCCATGAAAGAAAAAAGATCATGAAGATATTGGTGGGTCACTTCTTGATAATGATGAAAACGATACTGAGAATGGGAAAATTAAAGATAAGTACATAGATCAACCCAATGAGCAAGTGGCATGTGTGGGGTAGGATTCGGTTGCGTGTCTAGCTCTGATACGCTGGAAAAGGACCATGTTACTCATGTATGGTGTGGATTCATATGGGAGGATATCTAGGCAAGGAGAAGTGAGCCGAAGATCAATGCCCACTCGTTATAGATGTTGGGTTACATGTACGATGGTACTTTCAATTTGAGCATTTAAATCCATGTTGAGGAATGCTCAAGTTAAAAGTGCCACCGTATGGGTAATCGTATATTAGCTGAGATGAGTCATCTATGAAGACAACTCTGCATCTATTCCGGGTTCGACTACTCGAGTAAATCAGCCCACCTGTTCAAAAAAATTAATAAGCAAGGTTATGCAGATGTATGAATAAAAATAATTGGTTACTCGTACAACACATGCATTCGATTGTGTTGCACCACCGAATCAACCAATAACGTTATTTTATGTGGCATCCCAAGATAAAGAACATATATGTGTGAGTACAAAGTGTGGTTCTCTCTCACAATAACATCACGTAGAGTGTGCTATATAGAAAGTTGTGACGGCGATTCCAAGGCCCCAAACTAACCGAGTGTATTTCTTCTCCGTCGTCCCTAGCTCATGCCATAGAATATATGTTTCTAGGAAATGGCAATTTGGATTACGAGGGATACATAGTGGCATGCCAAACTGTTGAGTAACTCTTTTGACGTTGTGCGGCTTAACAAAACCGAAGAATAACATGAGTCCTACATACCTCCAGATCGCTCTACATTCACCGTCAACCAAATCCACATCTTTGGAATCGTATGATAACCATTTAAATCGAAACACATATTACAATAAATACTAAAATATAATGGCAATGCCAGATTTTCAAAAATATCACACAACATCACGAGCCATTAGGCCCAAAGCGTAATGACAAATAGTGACCTTGTATTGCAGAGCTGTGGTCTTTACCATCCGCGTCACGTACCTAAATTATAATGGATCCCAAAAAATAATGAAACCAAAATATTTATAAGGATCACAACGGTGATAATAAGGTTACCTCCAACTATACACCATATGACATTCGGAATCGTAAAAATCTCCGGGGAAAAACCTCAAACTGAAGGCTTTATACAATCATTTCTTATATATATCCAAGTAAGAGGTTAAAAATGTAGAGATTCAATAATATAAAAGATAATAAAGAAAATAATGTGTTACCAAAAGCAATCACATCAATCCTATGTTAAACGGACTCTTCTCCGGGGAATCCGAATCTGAGTCGGACTTTTCTCGAACACCAACTCTCCTCGGACAATTGTTGAACACAAGTCCGTTTTTATATTTAAATTTATTATGATTTATTTTGAAATAGTCATTATTTAAATTTATTATTATTTATATATATAAATATATTTAGTTAATGTTTAAAAAAATAGTGGTATATTGATATTATTGAGATATAATATAGTCTATACCAACTATTTCGACATTTTACCGGTTTTAAACATTAATTATCATATATATTTGTGGTAGTAATTTATTATTTTGTATAATATAATTATATAAACATAATTTTATTTAATGTTAATTAAAAAACTTGTTAACCACACACGTCTTTTTAAAATTTTATATTTTAATTAAAAATAATAATTAATAATATTAACGAGTATGATTCTTTAATAAATCTGAGTCCTCGAGTCCTAATCTCCGAACCCCCATGATGCCGTGGCGGTGTCTGTTTAACATAGCATCAACCCACCAATTCTACTCCTCCCAATGAGTGAAGGAGTTAACTCATCATCATGAGAAAGTAGATCAAACAACATGACCTTCATTTGATCTCCTTTGTAGTCAGAAAATAGAATTCAACATATTATATAGCGCAGATCGCCTGAGCAAAAAAACAAGCAAATTCATTTTACACATAAATCAAATGTTTCTTAAACATTTAAAATACCAACCGATAAATGTCATCATTTGAAGAACCGTCTGTGAGCACGATTGCTTTTTTCACTACGTACTTGCCAAAATGAGAGATCATGAAACAATTCCCTTTAATATGATTCTAGTATCGGGGTCCCAACCCAAACCATTGCATATAAATTTCTCCACTCGTTCGATGTATGCTTGATCCAACTCCTAATGATGCGAGTTCCATTCACCCGAAGTCCCCAGATAATAGATACATCTTGTAGTGTAATTGTGGCTTTCAATCCAAAAAAGATAACTATTAGTTAAAAAATAGGATATTAAACACAACGAACTATCAAAATAACCTCTCCAGATAAAAATGAATCTGCCTCCAAACCCAACGCTCTATCAAATATGTGAGCATATATTGATCTTAGCAAAGACAAGTTGTCTTTCAATACACTATAAAATCCCCAAGTATCAATTAATCTATTACTCTTGGGGATTACACAATTTCCTATAAAATATTTATGAATGTATGAACCTCAATTTTTCTTCTAAATTCATTATGCGTAGGAGTTTACTTGAAGAGTGTTTGTCTTACATGACTAAAGAACTCCTATCAAATGTTGGTGTGCTTGCATTTGTCATTGTCCAAAAACCCTATATACATACATATCATTGTAACTATCACAATAATAAAAAAAACACAAACAACTAAAAAAAATTATTGGCCAATATTTTCCAAACTTTTCTTCAAATAACATGAAACCCAAAAACTAGAAACTCTCACCAAAACTCCAAACACAAAACCACAAATCCCGAATACAAAACATGAAACGAAATAAGATTTGAATAACAAAAAGAAAACATATATCCGATGTATGTGGTGGTCTCGTAGCTATAATGAATCTATGAGACCAACTTAGAAACCATCCGAAGTGAAAGCTTAAGGCAGAAAAATGAGCAAAACATGTTGGTTGATGATGTGATGACCTATCAAGCCCTTATCCATCCAGGACAAATTGAGGATTGGATTCTTGATCCGAAAGAAATATGCAAAGACTAAAGCACTCCATGTTTTGTGTTACCTTTGTTTTGTTGGAGAAAGAGTACTACCCCCTTAAGCTGGAAATGGGAATCTGTCTGACATTGTCATATTTATACTATTTCCTCTGCTCCATTTAGAATTTCTGATGCATTTATTTATCTGTTTTGAGCATATGTGAGTTATGTTCACATAACATTTAAGTTCTGTTTCCGCTACTTTGTTTTATGTATGTGAAATGTGATCCTCTTTATGCTCTGGTTTTCGTTCGAGTTCCTCTTTTTCTTGATTATCAAATATGTTGATTATTCAATGTTTTGCTCTGCTTTGATGTTGCAATACTGAAAATGGCTATGCATTGAATAATCAAGTTTCATACAAACCATACACCATATCCATAAAACCACAACCAAATCACAAGTTTATAACCACAACATATCTCCAGATTCAAAATCAATATTCAGAACTCTGTTGCTCTTCCTCGAAATCCATCAAAACAAAGTTTCGAATTTGAATTTCAAAATGCAACAACATATACATTCTTCCCCCTACAACATATTTAAATACACACATTTGGGATAAACTCATTTCACAAAATAGAAGCCCAAAGCATTCCGTGGGCCAGCATCAAATCTAACACCTAAACCATGACATATTCGATATCATAAATTGCAAAAGGGCGGAAGGCAGTTTTGGTCCTCAAAGTTTGTAATTTTTGGCAATTTTGGTCCCCAAACTTTCCAATTTTGGCAAAATCAGCCCCCAAAGTTTCATGTACGCAAAACCGGTTCCCAAAGTTTGCGAATTTTGGCAAAACCAGTCCCCAAAGTTATGTGTGTGTGGCATAATTGGTTCCCGAAGTTGTAATTTATGGCAAATTAGGTCCCCGGACGAAAATTACGCAAATTTGGTCCTCAAAGTTGCGGAATTTTGGCAAATTTGGTCCCTAACGCCGTTAATGGTCCCCAAAGTTTGTAAAATATGGCAATTTTAGTCCCCAAACTTTTGAATTGCTAATTTGGTCCCCAAAGTTTGTAAAATATGGCAATTTTAGTCCCCAAACTTTTGCATGGCTAATTTGGTCCCCAAAGTTTACAAAATTTGACAAATTTAGTCCCCAACGAAAGAATATGATAATTTTAAGTCAAAAAATGGGGAAATTTTATTTTCTCGTTGCGTCTTAGTGTATATGCATTCAAAAACTAATTTTTGAGAAGTCCGGGAGTCCCGTAGTTGTGTCGGACACAAACTAATTAATGCGAACAATTGTGTTTTTGTTGAAGTTTCGATATCCTTGATTTTCATAACTTCAAATTTGTATGATTTTTACGAATGTCGCACGTTGAATTTTATTAATAATTGATGAAATTTATTTGCCGACCCTCGTTACGGTTGTTATTTAACAGCTTCCGCCATGTTCCGTGGCAAAATGAGCAGCAAAGAAGTTGATGAACAAATGATCAATGTCCAGAACAAGAACTCATCTTACTTTGCTGAATGGATTACAAATAATGTGAAGTCCAGCGTTTGTGACATTCCTTCTACAGGTCTTAAAATGGCATCAACTTCCGAAAGTAATATGAATGATTTGGTGGCTGAGTATCAACAATATCAGGATGCAACTGCCGAGGAAGATGAGTATGAGAAGGAGGAGGAAGAAGAAGTTCAAAATGTAATTGCCAAAAAAACAAATATATGCCGAATGTAAGTAGTTCAAAATTTTGAATCCGAACATGTTCATAACACATTGTTTGAAATGAGAATGATTAACGTAGTTGAAATTCATAGTTTCCTTCTCGTTGNAGTTCCTCTTCTTCTTGATTATCAAATATGTTGATTATTCAATGTTTTGCTCTGCTTTGATGTTGCAATACTGAAAATGGCTATGCATTGAATAATCAAGTTTCATACAAACCATACACCATATCCATAAAACCACAACCAAATCACAAGTTTATAACCACAACATATCTCCAGATTCAAAATCAATATTCAGAACTCTGTTGCTCTTCCTCGAAATCCATCAAAACAAAGTTTCGAATTTGAATTTCAAAATGCAACAACATATACATTCTTCCCCCTACAACATATTTAAATACACACATTTGGGATAAACTTATTTCACAAAATAGAAGCCCAAAGCATTCCGTGGGCCAACATCAAATCTAACACCTAAACCACGACAGATTTGATAGCATAAATTGCAAAATTTATACCCTACAACATAAAATTCTAGCTCAAAACACAACAAAAAACCCTAAAAAATAAAAATTAAACTTACACGGGTTGTTCGTGTTTTTGCTATGGTTCGGGGTGGTAGAGTTTTCGTAGCAGTCGAAGTTCGCCAAGGAGGGGGGAGAAACTCATTTCTCTGGATCACTCTCAACCACTTTGTATGGACAACATTTGCATATATTAAGGCACATAATACAATATTGCATATGACACTTATATTTGAACTTCTTATGTACAACAAGACAAGGTTAATTCGTACATCGTATAGCAATGTGTTGACTTTAGTATCAAATTATCACCTACCATCAAAGGATTGCTTGACTGATGTATGACTATGCTGGCTAATTCAGAACATCCTCTTCAAAGGATTGCTTGACTGATATTTTTTATGTTTCGTTATCATCTTTTTCTTTTCCGATTTCTAGCTCTGTGTCATCTTCTAGTTGTTTGTGGTATGACCATTAACACCTACACTGAGAATAAATTGTAAACTCTTTATATTTATGTTTTTTACGTTCAATTCTCCAACATGCATTCTATATTTAGGTGTTCTAGTAGCTAAATCACTTAGGTTAAGAATGGTGTTGTACACATCATCAAGAATGTTTCGAATCAGTGATGATACCAACCATCAAAGGGTGTAGATGATTTCAACTATCTTGGTGCAAATCATACCAACTATGCTAAGGATCCGTAACAGTATGATATGTGCCTCTTACAATGTCATACTTCTTCTCTTTTATAGATCGTCTTCGTATAGAGAGGTGCGAAAAAAGTAGCCTAATCCGTAAGACCAAACCAGCCCAACCCTGAAAAACTTGTTTTAGAGTCAGTCCGATAATGGGTTGATCTTTTAAACTATATTATTTTAGTTGTCTTGGGATGGACATTATATTTATGGGACCGAAGCCCGATTATTTTTCATATTGATCTTTAGTCTTTAATAAATGGGTTTGAGATCGACCCATAAGACCTAATAAATATGAATTTAAAAAATTAAATATTATTTACTTATTAATTAAAATATATTAAATAGTCATAACATAATTCAATTTTTTCTATTTCCTCATTCATCTATTCCACTTCCCCACATCCTTTAAATTCCTTAATCATTGTTTTAATTCGCTCATTTGAAATTGAAGTAATAACCTTCATCAATGGGAAATTAAATCTAAAGGAAGTTGATAGCATTCATATTAAAAAGATAAAAATATCATTAAATGAAAGTTCAGAAGATGATGATAGTGCAATTGAATGCATCGTTATTTCTTATTTTGTTAATAATATATTGTCAAAAATTTATTTTATCAGTACATTTTCATCATTTTCGTATTTGTTTGTTGATTAACCATATCATTTTATAAGATTTCAAAATTTGAAGGTAAAATTTGCATATTGAATAGTATTATATGATATTATTCGTTAACAAAACATTTTAAAAACATTATAAGGTCTTCAAAAGACAAACATGTACCATAACCAAACCATATTTTTCTCGGGTTGGTCTATTGTAATAGCCCACATAAAAAAACCTACTGAACCCTATGCTTAAACTTATCCCATGGTTTGGTCCTAACTAGGTTTCAAAACCCAAAAAAGCTCAACACTGAAACGTTTGGTTTAGGCTTTTGCCCAGCTCTATCGATATACAAACATCTATCAATATTATTTTATGGTTTAGCTCAAAAGAATTCGAGTATATATAGTGTCAAAAAGTGTTTGAGAAACTAGACATCTTTCGTATTATGAAAGTGGCCGCAAACCTACATTGCGTATGCGTTCAATGGTTGTAGCCGCATTCACATAAAGCGATCTTAGTTCATGTTAGTAGGCATGTGCTTCATCTACTTCTTTGAATGCAGCTTCGACCAATGATAGCGAGGTATGCTTAAAAGATAAAGCCTTTTGGAATGCATTATAAAGACGAACTAGCCATAAAAATATTACAAATTGCGAGGTTAGTACCATTAATTTCACTTATTTATGATATTGGAATATGACTAAAAGTAGTATTTTCCAAAATATCATTATTTTTAACAATACATTTATCCCTACATTATTTTGTTATTGATATATCAAATAGTTTGTATCCACCCAAATAAGGTTATATCACCCAATTGTTTGAGCAATAAAGCTTTATCAATTAGCAATCAATAGCATTCTCATAGATGACTCGTTGAATTGAAATTTTCATTGAGTAATATACATGTTATCCAATACATTCCAATGTTTTCATATTGGTACGGTCGGTATACTGTCCCATACAAAAAATTTTGTACAAAAAAAATAATTTTTTGGGTAGGACCTAGAAAAAACTCGGGTTTTGACTCGAAAACAATATACCAGTTGAAAGACCGGTTCCACTCGTTATTTACCATATCGGTTGATATAAAAACATTGATCTCTACTAAAACCACTATTAGACACGTTTGGAACATCGTTTGATAAATAACGTTGAGATGAGATAAATGTAATGTGTTGTGAGGTGAACTGATTGTGATTTAAAAAAACTGTTTTTGAAACATCGGTACAGTGATCGTGATTTCATAAAATGATTTTTTTTCTCTTATTTTTTTTTAACTGAAAAAAGGAATTGTACCTTATTTTTAAATAATTGTATATAATTTAAAAATTATATTTTATATTATTTTATGATAAATTTGTTATGTCAATAACTATATTTTTAAATTTTTATATATATTTTTATAGTTTGAATATATAATTGATAGAATATAAAAAGTTATTGATCAAAATTATTTTTTTAAAAAAATTAAACTATAATTTATAAAATGTAGAATTGACATTTGGAATGTGCGTTCTAGTAACCATTAGATTAAACCAATTGTGAATTCATCGTTGTTTTCTGCAATCGCACGAATGCAATTATTAATGATGTTTGGTTAAAATATAATACAACTACGGTACATTTAATGTACCGGGGAGCGCACTCCCCTTCCAAACAATATCATTAGTAATTTCATTCCTTTTTTAAAATCATATTATATTTATTATATATTTAATTAATTATTCTAATTATTATATATATTCTTATTTTAAAAATTATTAAACCGACCAGTTACCTTCCACGGTCTGATCAGCCATCCAAACCATCTAGAATGTGTTATAAAACATTGGCTCTCAATCACATCGATATTGGTCGTTGTCCGAATCTCATGTATCAATCCCTTGATTTTGAGGAGAGAGTACTAATAATTAATATGTGTGTATTTTACGTTGCATGGCATTAAGTTATGGGCCTCTTATTTCCCTCTAAATTCTCTTGACCTTCAATTGAAAACACTTCAAGCCTCTCTTTTCTAATGAATTTCCACCATCGAGTTCTTCCATCTCTCAACCTATAAAAAACTGCACCAAAATTGGATACATTCACACATATTTCAATGCCAATGTCCGCATAAGGAAAACATATAGAAAATAAAACAAGAGAAAGTTTCGAGGATCCAATCAAAAAAATGGGACTTGATTCTAAGAAAAAGTTGGCCGTCACTGGTGTTGCTTCCATCCTTCTCGTAGCGATGGTAGTTGCCGTTGCCATCGGTGTTAACAATAAGGGTGGTGGTGAAAGTGGCGCTGAAGCTACGGCTTCCACAGGCAGCGGTGGCGGCGTCACAGCCAACACCAAGGCTGTGCAGTCGATATGTTCTCCTACAGATTACAAAGAGACATGCGAAAAGAGCCTAGCAGGGGCTAATAGCACAGATCCTAAAGAGCTTATCAAGCTTGCATTTGAAAACACTGTTAAGGATATCAAGGTAGCGATCACAAACTCTACCTTGTACAAAGATGCTGCATCAGATGAGAGGACTAAAGCTGCTCTTGATGTGTGTGATGAAGTTCTTGATAACTCCATTGATGATCTGCAGAGATCATTTGCCACGGTTAATGATTTCAATGTGAATAATATGAATGAATATGTTAATGATCTCAAGATATGGCTTAGTGGTGCCATTGCTAACAAGGAAGCTTGCATCGATGCGGTAGAGAATACAACTGGTGAAACTGGGGAGAAGATGAAGAAATTGTTGAGCATTACGTCTGAGATGATGAGCAATGGCCTTGCAATTATCACAGATTTCTCCACCATTTTTTCTTCTTTACAGATTGGAAGCTTTGCTAGTAGAAAACTCATGGAGGAGGAAGATTCTGAGCTCGATCGAGCTATGGCTATCGATGACTTTGCCCATCGTAGACTCTTATCAGTTAATATTAATACCCTGAAACCAAATGTCACTGTGGCACAAGATGGAAGCGGGCAATTCAAGACAATTGGAGCAGCTATTGGGACTTTGCCTAAAAAGAGCAACGCCACATTTGTGATTCATGTAAAAGGAGGTACTTACCATGAAACTCTGGTGATCAAACGGAAGGTGAACAATGTCATTATCTACGGTGATGGCCCAACGAAGACTAAAGTCGTCAACAACAAGAACTATGCAGACGGAACTCCTACATTTCACACAGCTGTCCTTGGTGAGTTACAAGTTTCACTTAACGCATTTTGTCGAACATTTGGTGAGCATAAGATTCTGATAAGATAATACTTACTTGTGCAGCCGTAAACGGCGAGGGTTTCATGGCCAAAGACATCACCTTCGAGAACACCGCCGGAGCGGCAAAGCACCAAGCTGTGGCTGTCCGTGTGTCCGGCGATAAGGCGATATTCTACAACGTTGTGATGAACGGTTACCAAGATACTCTCTACGCCCACAACTACCGTCAATTGTACCGCAACTGCACCATCTCTGGGACCATCGACTTCATCTTTGGCGACGGAACAGCCGTTTTCCAGAAATGCAAATTCATTGTGCGTAAGCCTGAGCTCAACCAAAACTGCATGGTTACTGCCCAGGGCCGCAAGGACGCCAGAAGCCAAGGTATCACTGTCATCCAAGACAGTGAAATTGTGCCCGAGCCTGGATTCACCGCCGTTACACCCAAGATAGACGCTTTCCTAGGCCGTCCATGGAAAGAGTACTCAAGGACCATCATCATGCATACCTTCATAGGTGGATTCATCGACCCTGCTGGGTGGTCTCCATGGATGGGCACCTACGCCCTCGACACTCTGTACTACGGCGAGTACCAGAACACCGGACCAGGATCAGATACATCAAAACGTGTAACTTGGAAGGGTATAAAAAAGATTACGCCAGAAATCGCCCAGACCTTCAGCGCTCAGAAAGTCTATCTCACCGATGACTGGGTCAAGAACTCCAGCGTCCCATACACTCCTGGCGTGTAGGGCGTAAATTTACTGAGAATGTCATATGCCTTTCTTTTTGTGGTTCATTCTTTGAATAAAAACTCTTAATTTTGTATGATTACCCCATAACTTTTCCTGAAATCTGTTCATTGCAAGACACAAAAAAGCCGTTGCAACAATAAAAGCTCTGGTTTTTAATGAAATTCTCCCACTCATTGCAGAATCAGCTCCAATATTCACCTGTGAGAGAGAATGGCATGTTAACAATGGTGCTTTAAAGTTTGAAGAACTCAGGGGATTGGCATTTACTTACAGTAATGAACGATGCTGGATACATCGAATCATTGGATCTTCTGAACTTGTCCCATTGCGATGATAGAAACTTCAGGAAGGTTGATGATAGGTGAGCTAAACTTCCCAACAATGGAACCTATATTGCTTAGAGTGATTGTTCCACCAGATACATCATCAGGACTAAGCTTTGTTAGCCATAGCCAGTTCGTGCAGCCAGGAAAGCTCCTTGGTTATCTGAGAAAGAAAAAGGAGTTTAAATTCCCAATGATATACATTTACAGATTAGATTCCAAAGGCTTTTTAACCTGCAGGATTGAGAGACACTGAACTTTCTTTATATTAGGCACCACCAAGCCGTTCGGAGTCGCCATTGTGATTCGGATCCTTCGGAATGGTTAAAAAGCAAACAAGAGGGTGAGCCAGGAGAAGTTAAAGCATAGAGTTTTGTGAAAAGATATATTGCATAACATTCAGGGTGATTTGATGTAATTCCTCATCGAAGGAGCTATTTAACAAATGATTAGCTCACAGACTCGAATTCAACGACTTGAGAAGCACCAGGGAAGGTGGTATCTCCTGCCCTGGTAGGCTTACATATGTACCTGGATTGCATTACTTAATAATGCCCTCACTTGAAGCATAATGCATGACATCTTCTTTCGATATTCTACCACAATCACCGGTTCCAGACACATAACACTAGTACATCAGAAACTAATAAACAGAATGATTTACCAGTACTAAAAATGTTCTTCAAAATCCTACCAACATCGAAACACAAGGAAATTATTGCATTGCTCTCACCTTTCTACAAACAATTTTAAGAGTTCACACTCTGCTATCGTGGAACCTAAACAAGCTCACATACTGGAATATCAGCTGTTGACAACTGATGTAGCATCATTTAATCCCAAATGGAATGCTTAACTATGAAAAATATAAGAAACAAAGCAAACCCAAATCAAACTTTGTTTTTTATGAATTCATAATCTTCTATTCAAACCCTACCAAACTTACAGAGCTTATTTTGTAGAAATTAAAGTAAAAAAGCATCATGGGTTTCGTAAAAATGCTAGGGTTAACTCTAGGGGATTTTTCACAACGTCTATTTTCAAATTACACTTTCAATAATACCATTAATTTTTTATACCTTTCACAATTATATTTTTTATTTTTTTTAATTATTTAAATTATAAATAATACACTTTTATAATAAGTATAAAGTTATGGGTGATTTTATAAAACTTAAAAAATATATTATTACATATAAAAATACATACCATGAAATTAAGATATAAATTATATGGTTCGATAAGTTTGTAAGTTATTCAATAAATATGATTATTTCTAATTATTATTTTCATCTCGATTGAAATTTCTACCGAGATCGATTTTTTCAATACATGTTTTTTTGTTTGGATCGTTTTTTAAGATAAACAATACTTTCAAATATATTTATATATATTTAATTATAGAAATTCAAACTTTTTTACTTATTATACTATTTTACTTATTTTTTGAAAATAAAAATTTGATATCATTAAAATCTAATGTTTTCAAACATGTTGATATGTGAACTTGGTATTATCGGTATTTTGTCTGGTACCACCTGACATCGGATTTTAGAATTAGATTTCAAGCTTTTTTGTATCTGAATCTAAAAATAAATATTACAATATTTATTTTTTTAAAAAAAATTAATATAAAAAAATTGGGTATTGGATTGTATACCGATCCAAATTTATTTATTATGAAAATCTTGTAATTCTAATGAGTTTAGAAATATTTTGTACACTTTATTCATATAGTTTAATAAATACATAAAATCACCCCTAACTTTATATTTATTATAAAAGTGTATTATTTATAATTTAAATAGTTAAGAAAAATGAAAAAATGTAATTGTGAAAGGTATAAACAAATAAAGGTATTATTGAAAATGTAATTAGGAATAGATGTGCTTGTGAAAAACCTAAGTTAACTCGATTTGGGTGCCAAATTGAGCTACAGCTCCACGGATGGTTTGGCCAACAGCCATCGCTGTGACATACCTACGGCTGAAGCTCCACAAATCATTCTGCAGAATTTTACGGAAAACCATTCTTCTATACGACGCGCTAAGTGGGGGCGATGAAATGCAGTGATGGACTCGACGAAATTCATTTCAATTCAATTTTGAACACCCACAATTCGTAGTTATGGATGTTCATATACCTATATTTATCGGGCTAGATCCATACAACAATACAATTTAATTAAAACTTAAGAAATCTACCAAACCGATTCCTGATCGTGACAATTTTGTACAGAATCCCACTTTGGAAAAAAAAACCTAATTAACACTGTGGAGACTTCCCTGTTTTTATTTATTAACATTACATTTTTATATTTTGTACCATTAACACGAACATAATAACTTTTGTGAATATAGCATTGATTCATTTTAAAAACATAATTACTTTATTATTAAATATAAAATCAATATATATATATATATACATGTATTAATTTATATGTATTAATGTTTTAAATTGTATATAATATTTTGAAAAATCTATATTAGTTGATATATCACATCCACATCGGTTGTACCATATCATAATGTTATATTTAATATTTAAATAATAAAATAAATTAAACTATTTATATTGATAATCGAGTAATATTGATGTTTATTTGAGGAGTTTTGCGTAAAATACCACCGATTCTAAACCGGTACTGAAATTTACCACCATTCGCGTTAGCCAATCGCAAATTGCATTTTTTGCATAATTCGCGATTTCCTAAAAAAAATTAAATTTGGAATAGACATGTATGTTGGTTATACTGATTTGAACCATAACATAATTTCGAACTGATATTAAAAAATTGTATTAGTTCTAAAACTTTTATATTATATTTTTCATATGTTCAATTCTTCAACTTTAATATTGTATATTTCATAAATTTTAATTTTCGGTATATCAAAAATTCTGATCGAATTAGTTTTAGCCAATATTTAAAATAAATTTAGTTTGTTTGATTTGCAAAAAGACATTTGAAGTTTTGAGAATTTTGTTACTTTCATCTAAATAAGAACATTATAGATTAACAAATTATATATTCTATATATGCTAATAGTCAAATTTATTTTATTATTTCAATACAATAGATATACATGTGATATATCGAACATATCAGATATATTGAGTGATATATTCTTTAAACCATTGCATAAAAACTAAAACTTTAACACATATAAATATAAATATTTAAAAGTTAAAATATATATTAATCATAAAATAAATTTCTTAAAATAAAACAACTGATATATTCACACAAGTCTAATAAACTTTTAAATAGAAAAATACAGTCAATAAAGAAAAAAGTTCAATTCTGAAACAGCTAAACCCTAAATCAGTGCTATATTTATAACGTGAAACTTGGAGTTTTTTACTGTCTCTAACAATGTCAGAGGATAAAAAATAAAAAAGACACAGTTTTTTTATTTTTAATTAATAACATTAACTCCCATTGTTTCAGCAAAATAGCAGTGATCGAAGTTTCAGTAGCCCGGTTTCTATTACTCCAGTAACCGGGCTACATATTTATTTTTTAAAAAAATTAGGGTTTACCGGTTTCTTGAATAAAAGAAACCGGCCAACCTAATTTTTTTTAAAAAAACTATAGCTCGATTTCTTCTATTATAGAAACCGGACTATTGTTTTTTTAATGATAGCCTCGCCTGCTTCCGAAACGTGCATCGGGTTTTAGAAAAACATCCGCTTCTCCCTGTGTTTTTTGTGTTTCTCGCATCATTGTCGCCCCAATCGAAGGTAATTTACAATTATTGTTGTTGTGCTACTCATACTTCTTCAATTTTGACAATTTGAGTGGGTATTTCGTCTTTCAATATGGACATAATTGAAGAAAACTAGGTTTACGATTTTGAACATGTAATTTCGGTAGCAAATTACATTGGATTAGGGTTAATTTGCAACAGAAATTGCCCATTTTGGGACTGTTGACGAAGTTTGAAAAGTGAGTATTTCGTCTTTCGATTTGGGCATAATTGAAGAAATGTAGGTTTACGATTTTGAACTTCTAATTTTGGTAGCAAATTACCTTCGATTAGGGTTGAATTGCTAACGAAATTGCTCATTTTGTAACTATTTACGAAGATTGAAAATATTAAGTAGCAAATTACCTTCGATTAGGGTCGAATTGCCGCCGAAATTGCTTCTAAAATTTTGGATTACATTGATTCCAAAATAACGATTTTTTAGGAAGTATGGATAATTTTCCGATAATTATCAATTACAAATATATATCCTTTTTTGTAATAGTTTAGGAACTTTAAATTTTTCTACAAATTACACTTAATTTCTATTAAACTGCTCCTGAAATTGTTTTCGAAATTTGGGGTTAAATTGCTACTTATATTTCAAAAATTTAGGGATAATTTTCCAAATATTTTTAAAAATTAGTAATTTTTATCATTGCTAGTAACATTTTTGAAGATTTAAATTTTTGTAAATTTCAGGCATTATACATAATTTTTTGGATATAATTTACGAAATTATGAATATCCAAACGTATTATTTGTATATTTTCTGTAATTTCGTCATTAAAAAGTAGGATGTATATCTATTTTTAATTCATTCTCAAATTGTTTTTTCTACACAAAATATTTTGGATTTTGTATTATATTATTGTTGAATTTTGTTTGAAATTAATTTGAATACCAATTTTAAACTTGTACAATATTTGTAATTGTTGTAGGGTTTCAATATATGTAATAAATAACATACGAATTTTATTTTCAGACATTGTTATTTATATTTTTATTAATGTACTTTTATGTGTTAACTAGTTTATCAAAATATTCTTATTAAATGATATTATTTTTTTCAGGTAAATAACTACTTTTTTTTATAATTTTCGTTTCAAATACAGTGTTCTAGATGAATACATCATTACTCACCCAGTCCTTAGAGAAATTATATCTGGCTTTCCATCGCCACGAGTTGTACCTAACCCGATCACTGTGGCGGTAGAACATTGTCATTGTGGTCTTTGTTTTCCAATCCACGAGTTTATCCGAGATCTGTTGCAATGCGTGAATCTACCACTTAGTGCCGAGACAGTCTCAGAAAATGGAACGAAAATTTTGTTTGGGTGACGCCGCCACCTGGAGTGAGGTTTGGGGGTTCCCGGCACTACTGCAGCGCATTCCCGGGGTCGGGAAACCTGAAGGAGTTCATCCCCTTTCAAGATCGGAGAAATTAGCATTTCAGGCGCAGATCGAGATGAAGACTTATAGAGTTGAGGATGTGACTATGCATACGATTTTGCAGCGATGTAATATTTTTTATTGTCATGTTTTAATTAAATGTTAATTATTTCAATTTTTTTAATATTACTCGGTGACTCTATAATGAACATGCACAGTTGTGACACGCAAATCCACTTGAAAATGGATGGGAGGCCAGACATTTTGAAGGTGTAGCTGCATATCCGGATGTTTTCCAATCACATCAGCGTGATACAGACACTACCACATCACTACCGAATTGGCCAGAAGAAGAATTCTCCATGTCTGATGATTCGGATTCACGTGGTTCTGAGATCCACCGATTATTAGAAATGCTCGGAAATGCTGATGCAATGGTAGCTAGTATGCGAGCGGAGATCGAAGGTTTGAAGGAAAGCAATCATAACTTGGACACTCAAATTGCTCAATTGGTAAACCCTCCAAGAAAATATGAGGGAACTTGATTATATTGGAGGACTGCTAGCAGAAACCATGGTTTGTAAAGAAGAGTTTGCTATACAGCTGGAATTGCTACGGAACGAAAATGGGTTATTCAATTTAACTTTTAAGTATTTTATTAATATGATTGCTTATAAATAAATTTTTGATATTTTACTTTGCAGGTTTGGTTCAACAGATCGGAGGAGAATGACGATGAAAGGCTTGCCCAAGAAAAATAGCTTGCCGATGTGCATAATCAGTTGGGCAGGTCGAAACCATCGACCTCGAGGCTAAGGCGAGGCAGCACCTCCACCACACATGGTAGTAGGGGATGGGCATCTACACGTATACTGCGGACCCAATTCCCAGCATTGATGTTGAGATATTGCGTCAAGTGAAACAAGAAACATGGGATTTGTCATATGACTATTTATCACATCCATATTTTTAAATGTATGACTTTTTATTTAGTTTTATGTTTTGATCGAATATCCACATTGGTCACAACATATTAAAACAAATGAATCGATTAGATGTCGTTTAAATGTGAAAAAAAAAACTATTATTAATCAATATATCGGGGTCATGATTGAGAGTTTCTGTGTGGAACAAAGATTTACATTATCCTTTTCCAAATAGATGGATGAGGTTGTTGCGGTTGTTCAATTTCAGTTCTATGGTATGCGACACTGATCTCATTAACATGACTAGAGGGTGGATGTTTTCTTTGTTCACTTGTTGTGGCTCTTCAGTAAGACGTTGAGGGACGTCGTTGCCCTTGATCTATTTGACTAGGAAAACAAGTTTTGCGTTGTCGCTCACGTCGACGACGTCGTCACCAACCTTCATCTACATATAATGTGAAGGGAGCTTGTACCCAATAAACTAGATCACAAGTCGGATTAAACTGAGACATGTATGTATTTTCCAGCTTTTAACCCTATATATTTGATCGACGTAGTCACTTGGTTCTTTGTTAAAAATATTACACGCCTAAACAAATACTAAGTTAGTTCAATATGATAATTCAATCCAAGTATAAATTTAACTTTAAAAACCATACCACTTGTGCAGAACAATGGATCCGCAATGTTGTCAACGACCCACATGAACATGGCATATCAGAGATATCCACATTGTGAGTTGTGACATCATCAATGCTACATACACGTGATGTAACGGAAGCTATCATTCTTCGTGTATCGTATTTGTAGGCGTTGAAGCCAACGCTTTGTTGAAGATTGTTGTTGCCTTCTCGGACCAAGTGAATCGCATTGCACGAAAATCTGTAGCCTCATTGGTGTTATGGTCCCTTTTTAGGGGGTACCAACAGTCGTCCGGTTCGTTTAGCAAACGAACTCGGTTCTGATTTGTTTTTGTTGTGGAATACGATTAAAAATTGGAAATAAATGATGACACGGCGATGTATAGTGGAAACCCCAGGAATTGGGGTGAAAACCACTTGACTAAGAGCAGATTAGACTCTTAGCCTATTCACTAATCAAATAATTCATAATGAATACAACAGAGGCTTAATGAAAATGACAAGGAAAAGAAAGCAGTAAGAATTCCGGTAGGGTAACGGCATGTTCTTACGCGTCCAAAAGGTCCTGCTATTTCCGTCGTCGCGCCCTGTATTTATAGAGTTAGCGGCATGTGTAAATCACGCTCCGTAACCGCCTCTGACAGGTTTGTTAAAGGTTGTAATCGCGGGATGTAAAACGAGGTTGGGACCGAGGCGTGGTCTGCATGATCGGGCTCGAGGCGTGGTAAACGTGTGGAGGCCCGAAGTGTGGAAAACGTGAGTCTGTAACCGTTCGGACCGAACCAATGAGTCAGTTATCAGAAAACGCTTTATTTCGCCTAAGGTTATCTTCGGTCCTCTCGTTAAACATCAGGCCGCTTTTCCTTAAGTGTACAAATTGGCTGCAAGAATTCGTTTCCACCATTTGAATTAGCCCAATAGTTAATGGGTCTTACCCATCACAAGATACCAGGTCCTAAAGTTCTCATCAAGCCCAATGATTGAAGATGAAGCCAATGAATTCTAGTCCAATTCGGAATAAAAAGTTTGAGTCAAGACAATTGATATTTAGCATGCAAGACTCAGTTTAATCGTTTAAATACCCAGTCAAATTCATTCAAATAAATTCGTAATTTTAGCTTAAGTTTTTTCATCTTTATTTATATATATATATATATGATGTAAACTCATTTTATTAAATCATTGAAATTTTATCATTCATACAACATACCCATATGCAAAATTATATAATTGTATAAGCATTCTTCTGATTACTATCCTCTAAATTTTCACCATAAACTCCAACACGTATCAACAGGTTGCTTTTTGTGGTCCAAACCGTACACTTATTTTTTACGGGTTAGTTCATGGGTTGACCCATTTTTACAGATTGGGCTAGCCTTGCCTCGCTCCTTTAAAATAAAAGTAGCTTTGAATCCCGTAACAATAAACTCCACATGCCCACCCTACTCGAATGAATGAAAAGTTTAGCGTTCGAATTCCGTAGTGTATGATATGTGATGTTATGTTATTTTTTACGTGTTGGCCCATGTGATGCATGATTTGATATATGTATGAGGATCTCCATAGCCCTCGATTCATGTTTTAGTTATTAACTCGAAACTCTTCATTATCCCGTCTCCACTTTAGTTCGATGTTTTGCAATGTTTTTATATCAGCCGATACGATAAAAACCGGGCGGCAACGGTATTTCGATCGGTACCGGGTTTCTGAGTTAGAATTCAGGTTTTTCCGGGTCGACCAGGAAAAAAATAAACATTTTTGAAAAATATAAAAAAAATCATACCGGTCGTAGCGAAACGATACACCGGATCGGTATGATACATTGATCTTTTGACGAAATTTGTGAATAATATTTGTTTAAATTGAGTTTTTTTATTTAAAGTTCTGAAATTGAAAGGCAAATGTATCATTTTCAAATTTAAATAATGAATTTTGAATTCAAACTAAATGTTGAATTCAACTAAATATGCAGTGTAAATAGTAATTTGTAACTTAAATAAATTTTGTTATACTAGAAGCCCTTGTATATAAGTTGTACCGAATTATCTGCCACATTTGGTATTTTTTCTCGAAACACTGATAAAAGATGTGAATGAAAAACACTTCAATATCATTTTTTGCCCAAATAAAATGTATAGAAATTAAATAGTTAATATATTTATGTTCATATAATACTTAATGTATATAATCCGGGCCAGATAAAAATATTGATTTAAATTATTTGAACTTCAATCAACTAGAATATAATGTGACAATGCTTTATGTATTCAAATATCCATTTAATTCATAATTATTTTTTGTTATAATGGCTCCAAATTTAAGATATTTTGAAAATTTCTTTTTTTGACTCCAATTATAATTTTCGAAATTATTGTGGGCTAAACTAACGTGCAAGCCCAAGCCCAAGACTGAAGGACTACTTGGGCCAGAAGCAACTGGGCCAAAAGTAGTGAAAGCCCAAGTATCAAATAGCAGTTAACTAATAATGAGGCAATATAAGGGAGGGGAGCAGAGGAACGCAAGACACAGAAAGAATGAGAACGGAAGTAACAGCAACAAGGGAATACAAAGCCACAGAAAGTCTCTACCGAAGTCGTTACTGGAAAGATCATGGCGAAAGAAACGCTAGATTTGTGAGCTTGAGAGCATACCTCATCTTCTCTTGTAACTTGAAACACTTGCCCAATTGAATTGAGGGTGGTTAATCTCTCCGTGGTTTTTCTCTGGATTTACTTTAGTTTCCACGTAAAATCTTCTGTCCCTAGAATACCTGCAAATTAAAAGAAACGAAAACTGATCATCAAATGAGAAGGGAATTCCAACAAGAAAGAGGGAAAACTACAACAACTCGTGGCCCATGCAAGTCTCGAACCTACGAGGAAAGAACAAAGAATTTAAGAAGAAAAATAAGACAAAATGAAAGGTAAGAAGATAACCTGCAAGGATCTTGGCCAAGAAATCATGTCGTTTGAACCCTACTCTTTGATTCGACTCACCTCCACAAATTATTCTGAGTGGAGGGGCAGAATGGAGGATCTCGTTTATGGCCGTATGATGTATAAACCAGTGGAGCTTGGACAATTCAAGTAGAGGTTGGCACGGTCCGGCCCAACGGGTTGACCCAATGGGTTGGTAAACATTTTTGACCCATCAACGGGTTGACCCGGTGGGTTAGAAGTTCGGTCCAATCCGTCGACGAGTTTTAAAAATATTAAATATAAATTAAAAATAATGATATTATTAATTTTAAAAATTTGTTAAAAATATAAAGTGGCCCATATTAACCCGTTGACCCGTACGGGTCGACTCATAAAGATTGACGGGTTGATTTTTGTAGCCCAACCCGTTCATATATTTTCCGCTGGTCGGCCCATAGGTTGATCCGTTTGTACGAATTGGGCCGACCCATGCCCACCCCTAAATCCAAGTCGGCTGAATATGCATATGCAAAATGGAAACTAATGCATAGGCAAACAATGGGCTTCATAAGATAGTGGGTCGACTCAACATAGTACCATCACGTCTCAGAGAAAGTGATGCCAAGAAAGTGTGGGAAAAACTATCCAGAATATTTAAACCCAAGACAACACAAAACTAAGGATCATTACTACATCGACTGCTTGGAATGAGGTACAAAGGAGGAAATATGATTGAATACATAAGCAAGTGGTTGGAGGTGACTATTCTCTTAACCAAAGTAGGGCTTGCCTTTGAGGAAAAATTAAGTTGCCTCCTACTTCTCTACTCACGGTTGGGATCATGGAGTCCTTTAGTTATGATACGACACAGCACAGCCCCAAAGGATGGACAAAAACTAAAAGTGGTGAAATATTATTTAATAAATGAGGAACTGAAAAGAAAAAATCTGAAAGGGTTCGACAGCACAGATAAATGAGGAAAGAAACTGTTGTCGTCAGCACAGATAAGCGCAGCAGGTTTAAGCAAAGAAACTTTGGCCAAAAGAGGGGGAAATCCATAGAGAAATCCCAAGAAAAAAGATCTCAAGAAAGAAATGGTAAAGCAAGGAAAGAAACAATGACATGTTTCCATTGCAAAAAGGTGGGACATCTCAAGAAAGAATGCAGATATTAGCTAAGACTTCAGAACAATGCTACATTTGAAAACTCTATAGCCACTTCACATTAGGAAGAAGCCCTAGTGGTTCTTTCAACACAAGATGAGAGATATGAAAATTCTACTAGTAACGAATATATAATAGACTCTGCTGCTTCCTACCATTGTACTCCTAGGAAAGATATATTCTCAACCTATCAAGCTGGTGCTTATGCAAAAGTTAGAATGTGAGATGACAATGTGACTGATATCATTGGAATGAGAGAAATCAAAGCTCTAACAGATTCAGGAATAGAGATACTTTTGAATGGAGTAAGGCATATTCCAAATTTAAAGTTAAACCTACTCTCAACTCATGTGTTTGACAAGGAGGTATACAACATTTACTTTGTAAGTGGAATATGGAAACTAGCTAGAGGATCTATGAGTATCATCAAAGGAGAACTCAAGAACACTCTTTACTGGACAAGACTGTAAACTAAATAAGAAACAACAAGTGCACTGACACAACAGAAGGATCTAGACCTATGACATAAGAGACTGGGACATCTATATGAAGATGGTCTAAAGCAGCTGAGGAAACTAGGATTAATTGAAGCAAACCATCAGAACCTCTCAGAACAGTGTGAAACTTGTCTATTTGGAAAACAACACAGAGTCAAGTTCAATGTATCTCAAGAAACTAGAAAGGAACTCCTAGAACTAGTCTATTTTGATGTTTGCAGCTTAGACACTGAGTCTCTAGGAGGAAAGAGATACTTCGTATCCTTTGTTGATGACTTTACCAGAAAATCATAAGTACATCCCATGAAAACCAAGGATGAAACACAAAAATTCATTAAATACTGGCAACCACAATCAGAAAGGCAATCTGAGAGAATATTGAAATGTCTGAGGACTGACAACGGTGGGGAGTACACCTCCTATGACTTTGAAAATCACTGTAGATCCATTGGAATAAAACATGAAACAACAGTCCCAAGAACCCCCTCAACATAACGGGACTGCTGAAAGACTAAATCGCACTATGTTAGATAAAGTAAGGTGTATGCTAAAGGACTCAAAGCTATCTAAAGAATTCTGGACAGAGGTGCTAAGAACAACATGCTATTTAAGGAATAGATCACCCACCTCAGTCCTCAACTTTGGAGTTCCACAAAACAAGTGATTAGGAAAGAAACCTAGCTATAAGCACCTAAGGATCTTTGGATGCAAGGTTATTGTGTATGTTCCAAAAGAATTGAGGAGGAAATTGGATGACCATGCACAATAATGCATATTACTAGGATATGGAGAGGCTGATTTTGGATATCGGTGTTGGAATCCTATAACTAAGAAAGTTCTAAGAACAAGAGATGTGTTATTTGAAGAAGAAAAGACTATAGAAGATTTAAAGACACAAACAGAAAACCTCAAAGATACCAATGCAGAAAAATATACATATTCAGGGAGTGATTTCTTTATACCTAATTTTAATGATAACTTCACCTGATATCACTCTGAGAAATTTATTATTCGAGGAGAAATATATTTCTATATAGTCATTCCGAAATCGAGAAATGAAGCAGATAGAGATATTTTGATGATTGACATTGTTTATAGCTTATCGTTGTATTTGGATCAGGATGCTTATTTATTGGACCATTATGCCTAATTTAGAGATTAATGAATTATTATTTATTGGACTCCATTATTGATGGGCCTAGTGTGTTATAATTGGGATGGATTAATCATCCATATAAACATTGTTAAAGAAAGAAAAAAAGAGGTTTTTCTTTGACTCTTGACCTAATGGAGGATTCTTGACCTAAGGGGGATGCCGCTATTCTTTTCTTTTTTGCCATGGAAACCTACGACTATGGTCATCAAAAGATGATATTTTTCCTATTGTTTTCTAAATGATGTTCTCCTATTGTAAATCTACGAACTTGACGTTTATAGTGGATTCAAAGGCTACGAGCGGGGTGGTTTTTTATCATTTCTTTTACAGAAAGGTTTTCCACCTACAAAAATCGTGTCTTTTTACTTCTTACTTTCGTATTACTTTTTCGTTCGACCCCTACCCGTAAAAGGGGGTCTAAATTTTGTTATTGCCGATTTTTAGCTGCAATAACATTGGCGCCATCTGTGGGGACATTTTTAATCCCATTGAGTTTTTATCTGGAGTTTGGGATGGAAAACTCAAATATATTTTTCGATTCAGCGCAGCTTTGGTATTCATTGTGTTTCTATATATTTAACCGTTGGATTGGTCTGAAATTTTTGTATACTGTTATACACATACGGATCTCAGTTCTGAACGGTGAGGATCAAATTTTATGGTTGTTTGGATTTTTTAATTAACGTTGGTTTAGAACAATTCGTATCTGCTTTGTCTACTATATGTAATTCTGAAATTTCGATTCGAATCTCATTGTTTTACCTTTGGATCGTTCTGAAAATTTTTAGCATGGTTTCAAACATATCTTTCCGTCCTCTGATTGTTGAAGATCAGTTTTTTGGCACTTTCAGATTTCAGATTACTATCCGAATATATGGTTGTTATTTCTAATCCTATAGTCATGCGCAGTTCAGATATTCTATTCAGTTTACATAATTGGACCGTTGGATGTTTCTGAAATTAATATATATTAGTCTAGACGTACCTGTAAATGTTCTAGACGGTGGAGATCGAATTTAAATATTGTTTAAGTTTTAAATTAATGACAAACGTTTAAAGTTTCAGACTGAGTTTTCTGCAATATTGAGTTATGGTATTCTATGTGACATGCTTTTTCACGGTTGGATTATTCTGAAATTTACGTATATTATTAAAGACACATTGTTCTATGTTTCCAACGGTGGAGATGAGTTTCTGTAATTATTTCAATCTTTGAATTATCGGCGGAAATATAACAATGTTGCTTCCGATTTTTCAGAATTCGTTATCTAAGAATTCTGATATGGATTTAATTATTTCACTATTGGATCGTTATGATATTTATACATATTTATCAAGACATATTATTCAAATTTATGAACTTCTTCGTTATGGAACGTGTAGATCGATTGATCTTATTTACTTCAGATTTGAAATTATATTATCCAAAGAAGATGGATTTCTATATTTTTTGGATTGGGATGATGTGGATTATCCAAAAAAAAGGCAATTGATGAATATGTTGGAAGTTTGTTGTAAGCATGACTCATCAAGCTTGTAAGATACGTATATTGGATCACGAATCAATTGGTTGTCCCAAAGTTGAATAATAGCTGGAGAGTTCGTATGATGATAGATTCGAGGTGCGATTTTGAGTTTCTTAATTATGCCTTTTGTTTTGAAGAATGAGGGAACCACGTATCAACCTAGGTGGATTCATATTTAAGGATACGATCGATGAATGTTTGGAAGTCTACATCAAGGAATGCATACAAAGAGTCGACAATGCGGAAATCATGTTAAACATATGAACGAATGTTTTAATACCCTGCGAAAGTATCGAATTATGTTCATCTCTCCTAGATTGGCGTTTGTGAGAAAGGGGAGGAATGTTCTTGGTCTTATGTGTCTGCAAGATGAATAGAAATTAACATTGTACAATGTCGATCAGCTTGTGAAAGTTTGATGGAGTATTTGAGTAAAGAATCGTTAATGTCGCCACCTTTCCCTAGGGAGCCGTTGGTTTTATAGTTTGTACTGTCAAGAAAAGTTTTGAGAAAGCTGACTTGGTTAGACACAATGACAAATAACATCGGTCAGTAAATTATGTTAGTAGGAAACTATCAATGGCCGAATCTTGATACACTTACATTAATTCTATTCGGGAAGGAGAACTAAGATTATTTGAGTGTGAATTTTACGAAAATGATGGTATATGTAGAATATTAACTGACAATGAGAGACCGATTAATTAGTTTCTTTCAGAAAAACATTCTAAAGAATTCAGATATGATGTCGTAATATTACCGATAAACACTGGAGACTTATAACTACAAACACCTGGTCAATATGGAAGGACATGAGAATGTTATGAGAGTTTTGAATTGAAGTGATAATATTATGATTGTTATCCGTTAACCAGTAATAGTGGCGAAGCAAATACAATGAATCTAGAGTTTATTCCACTTGGAAACATATTGAAGGGAGTGAAATCTATTGTAATGAGAATCCTTCCTACATATTCTGGATTAGCAGGACGTCGTGTCTATCTATTCAAGGAATTCATTTATCTCTTGCACTTATTATTTCCTATCTATCATAAATTGAATCAATGTCAACAATTTGCCTATCGGAATATGGGGGATCAGTATATTAATTTCCCTCACTATCAAGAAAGTTGAGATGAGTAAACATGTTGGCAAGTTGTACTTTGAATGTGATATTTCGTATCGGATTACATTGGTGGTAAGAAAATGAACGTATAAGATCGCAAATATAAGCGGGGAGGAGCTGGCACGGACTTTGCATATTTCCAATTTGCGCAAGTATTATGTATAGACGTGACTCATCGATCTTTTTAAAATAAAAATTTTCCTCTCTTTTTTGTGGTCATATTCTAATTATTTAAGTATTTTTTTTGACGACATGAATTCAATCGACTAGGGGACTGGTAAGGTAGGAGTAGGTGCATCGCATTTTAGTACGAAGGATGATGGAATAAATTTAATAGGTTAGATTAGAAATGTAATGTACCACCTTTTTTATAGTCGATCATTTTCAAACTCATCAAATTAGATACTGCGTCAAAATATTTTGAACATGATGAGTCTTCCTGTCAGTGGCAGAATCGTCTGTACATAATTACTATTGGAATATGTTAAGGGGCCTGTTTATTGTGACATAGCCGGCTTAGAACCGAGCATATTTCCGTGGCAAATCAAGGTGCAAGTATATACCTGACTCCTCCATGACACGCCGGTGAGGGTCGCGCCCTCGTCGGAGGCTGGTCCATTTCCGCATGGCACCGTCTCATGTACGGGACGAATGACGCCGTCTTATGGACGGGTCGAGAGTGCGATGTCACCCTCTTATGGGCGGGCTGAGGAAGTAATGACGCCGTCTTATGGATGGGCCGAGGAAGTAATGATGCCGTCTTATGGACGGGTCGAGAATGTGATGGCCCCGGGTGCAAGTATATACCGACGGCGAGAGTATGATGGCCCCGGGTGCAAGTATATACCGACGGCGAGAGTGTGATGGCTCTGGGTGCAAGTTTAAGTCGGTGGCGAAAGTGTGTTGGCCCTGGGTACAAGTTTATACCGGCGGTGAGAGTGTGATGACCCCGAGTGCAAGTTTATACCGGCGGCGAAAGTGTGTTGACTCCGGGTGCAAGTTTATACGGGTGGGAAACTGTGATGACCCCGGGTGCAAGTTTATACCGGAGGGAAAGTGTGTTGACCCCGGTTGCAAGTTTAAACCGATGTGAAAATGCGTTGACCCTGGGTGCAAGTTTATACCCAAAAGGTAAATGTGATGGGTGCTACTTGAGGCCCACGGGTCTTGTTGAGACCCGATCATATTAGAATAATTAGGACGCCACTTGAGACCCACGAGTGCTTGTTGAGACCCGAATAATGAAGTTAAGTAGGGCTCTACTTGATGCCCACATGTGCTTGTTGAGACCCGAATTGTGATGTTAAGTGGGGCGCTAGTTGAGGCCCGTGATTATTAGGTGCTCGTTGAGACCCAGAAGTGAGAGATATATTGGATTCTTATTGAGATCCGCGAAAAGACATCCATCTTCTCCGTGGCCTTCAAAAGTCCACCTAAGCCAAGGTACTGGATCTGCCTATGTTGGATTATACCCAATCTAAGTAAGGGGTGTTGGGCGATTTTTTAGGACCAACACCGGGATTTCATGGATTCTCTTTATGGCTTGGTATTTTCGTGGCATAACAAAATGGCTAAGCGGTATTCTTATTGTATTATGGAATGAGTTTTCTAATTTATGATCGGGTATTTTCCTTTACAATCAGGATTACCAAGTGATGGTCCAATGACATAACATTTCATTATTTTTGCTCATATAATTTCATTTACGATCAACATGACCAAGTGATGGTACAACGACATGGATTTCAATATTTAAGATAAGATATTTTCATTTACGACTAAGATTATCAAATGACTGTCTTATGGCGTAGACTTCACTAAATTTTATTTATTACTGGGGACTCTGAGTTATGGCCCCCAACAACAAGGAATATTTTATTATTTGTGTTCAGAAAATCATACATATTATATGAGGAATTGTGAAGTAGTTTATTCGGGCATATAAAGATATTCTCACATACCAGGAGTCTTATCTATTGTCGGAAACTATCAGAAATTTTAAAGACAACATATGAAACAAAAAGTCATCGAAAACTTTTATAGAGTTCATATATAGAGATTTCGGAGAATTATAATACCAGGTTTAATTATAAGAAGATAATATCACCACTCATTATTTTAGAAATATATATGAAGTTTCATGAGATGATGGTATTCAGTCAGTAATATTTATTTAGTTGAGATATGTTTAATCACTCATGTCTGGTATATTCAGTTACAAAATGCGATACTACTATTATAAGTTTATTGCAACAATATTCTCAGGGTAAATTTATGATTTGCGTACTCGAATATTTCGACTACGGAAATCAGGGGACTTCTGATATCACACTGAGAAAATTATTATTCGAGGACAAATATATTTCTATATAGTCATTCCCAAGTCGAGAAATGAAGCATATCGAAATACTTTGATGATTGACATTGTTTATAGTTTATCGTGGTATTTGGATCGGGATGCTTATTTACTGGACCCTTATGCCTAATTTAGAGATTAATGAGTCATTATTTATTGAACTTCATTATTGATGGGCCTAGTGAGTTATAATTGGGCTGGATTAATCATCTATATAAACATGGTTAAAGAAAGAAAAATGGGGTTTTTCTTTGACTCTTGACCTAATGGAGGATTCTTGACCTAAGGGGGAGACCGCTATTCTTTTCTTTTTTGCCCGGGAAACCTACGACTATGGTCATCAAAAGATGATATTTTTCCTATTGTTTTCTAAATGATGTTCTCCTATTGTAAATCTACGAACTTGACGTTTATAGTGGATTCAAAGACTACGGCCGGGGTGGTTTTTTATCATTTCTTTTACAGAAAGGTTTTCCACCTACAAAAATCGTGTCTTTTTACTTCTTACTTTCGTATTACTTTTCGTTCGACCCCTACCCGTAAAAGGGAGTCTAAATTTTGTTATTGCGATTTTTAGCGGCGATAACACCACCAGTAACAACTCTGAATTTATGCAGAAAGAAGCCGAAGAGTCGAACCATGGTTCCCAACCTGAAACACAAAGGGATACATGAGAAAGTGAACAAGGAACTCAGCTACGCAAATCTAAAAGAGTAAGAAATCTCTCTACTCATTATGATCCCGTTGACTTTGTGCTATTGTCTGAATCAGGGGAACCCGAGAGCTATATGGAGGCAATCTCCCACAGAGACAGAGACAAGTGGTTTAAAGCAATGCAAGAAGAAATAGAGTCCCTGAAATAGAATGAAACATTCAGCCTAGGGGTGAGCATTCGGTACCGCATATCTTACTATACCGAATACCAAAATACCAAATACCGAATTTCTTACGAAATCTAATACCAATCTCATTCCAATAAAATGTTGGTACCGATACCGAAATACCAAAATAAAAACTAAAATTTAATAATTTATAATTATGTTATAATTTTTAATTTATAATTTTAAAATTAATTATAGACAAACAATAGTTTTTTACGTTTTTTAATACAAAACAAAATGTTGTGAGAGTATGGAATTAAATATGAAAACTATTATTACAAAATAAATATGAAAAAAATATTTTAATAATGTTGAAATTATTTATAATTTTAAAAATATTGCGTTCATATATATATTGTTCAATATTATCAAAATATAATGAATAAATCCAAATATTCATCATTTTTATATAGTTGGAATATTGATATTTAAAAGCAATTGTAATATAATTATGTATAATTATATAGTTATATTTAATAAAAAAATATATATAAAAAATAATTTTGGTATTTGGTATTATACCAAATATTTTATTTACTTTCCGAATACCAAATCAAATACCAAAATTATTCAAAAACCAAATACCAAACCAAATTCTGAATACCAAATACCGAAATAACAAAATTTCAGTATAGTATTTGATATTCTGAATTATTTGTTCACCTCTAATTCAGCCTAGTAACATTGCCTGAAGGAAAGAAAGCACTTGAAAATAAATGGATTTATAAGATGAAGTTAAATGAAGATGGATCACTGAGACAAAAAGCAAGGCTGGTGGTTAAGGGCTTTAGACAGAAACATGGGATTGATTTCGAGGAGGTATTCTCCCAATGGTAAAAATGAAATCCATTAGTTGATATTAGCACTAGTTGCATAACTTAACTTAGAACTATAATAGATAGATGTTAAAACACCTTTCTTGCATGGTGACCTGGAAGAAACATATTATATGAGACAACCAACAGGATTTGAGAGAAAGAAAGAGCCATATAAGGTGTGTAAACTACAGAAGAGCCTATATGGACTAAAACATGCTCCTAGAATGTGGTAAAAATTTTTGACCTATTTATGATAAGAATAGACTTCAAAAGATCTGACCAAGATCCCTGTGTATACTACAAGAGGAAGTCTTTACATGATTTTGTCATACTACTTATATATGTAGATGATATGCTACTGAAGAGCCCAGCTCAAGTGTAAATCAAGAAACTCATGACAGAATTATTTAAAGACTTCGATATGAAAGACCTAGGACCATAAGAAGGATACTTGGAATGAAAATAACCATAAAGAGGGAGGAAAAGATACTCGTAGTCTCACAAAATAGGTATCTCGAAAAGGTGCTTGCAAAGTTTAATATGGCAGATGCTAAACCAGTAAACACTCACTATATAAATGAAAGACTCAGTACTCAGCAAGCCCCTAAAAACAAAGCCAAAGAAGTAGAGATGCAGAATGTACCATATGCCGAAGCTATTGGAAGCCTGATGTACTTAACGGTCTGTACAAGGTCAGATATAGCTTACTCTGTATCACTAGTGAACCGCTGTCTGCCCAACCCTCGAAAGCGACACTGGGAAGGATTAAAGTGGATCATGATATACCTCTGAGGAACCATGAAACAAGAACTAAAGTATAATAGTAAAGGAACACTAGATGTGGAGGTATTCGCAGACGCAGACATGGGAGGAGACTTCGACAACAGAAGATCCACCACATGATACATCTCCATCCTGGCTGGAGGAGCCATATCGTGGCAATCCAGACTTCAGAAATGTGTCGCCCTGTCAAACACGGAAGCATAGTACTTAACACTCACCGAAGGAGGTAAGGAATGGCTTTGGTTAAGTTGAACACTAAAGGAACTAGGTTTCAAAGAGAAGAATAAGACACTTTACAGTGACAACCAGAGCGCAATTGAGCTGAGCAAAAACACAACCTACCACGTAAGGATGAAACACATAGATGTTTGTCTACACTGGATAAGAGACGTCATAAATGAAAAGGAAATCAAGCTGGAGAAAGTGAGTACTGGCCTCAACCCAGTGGATATGCTCACCAAAGCGGTAACCACAGCAAAGCTCCATTTATGCTCCAAAAGAGCAGGGATGTTGTAACCCTAGATTGAAACGGGAAAGTAAAACTGCGGCTATGTCATCTTTCAAGGGAGGATTTGTAGGTTAAACTAACGTGCAAGCCCAAGATTGAAAGACCATCTGGGCCAAAAGTAACGAAAGCCCAAACATCAAATAGTAGTTAACTTGGCAGTTCACTGATAATGAGGCAATATAAGAAGGGGAGCAGAGGAACCCAAGACATAGAGAGAGTGAGAACGGAAGTAACAACAACAAGGGAATACAAAGCCACAGAAAGTCTCTATCGAGGCCTTTACTGGAAGGATCATGGCCAAAGAAACGCAAGATTTGTGAGCATGAGAGCGTACCTCATCTTCTCTTGTAACTTGAAACACTTGCCTTATTGAATTGAGGGTATATTAATCCCTTCATGGTTTTTCTCCTGATTTATTCTGATTTCCACGTAAAATCTTCTAATCTTCTTTGTCCCTAGAATATCTGTAAATTCAAAGAAATAAAACTATGATCACCAAATCAAAAAGGAATTCCAGCAAGAAAGAAGAAAAACTTCAACAATTATAATATTGGTTTTAATTAACAAACATAATTTAACCTTCATTATTATAACATGAGAAAATTACACACTTGCTCTCGTATACATGTTGATTTGAAATTTTTCGTTCCTAAACTTTTTTAGTATATATAGTACTCAAGCTTCAATTTATGTTTCTACTATTCACCCTAAAGTTTGAACAATTGGGCAAATTTAATCATCGAAAGTCATGAGTAGTCCCCAAATTTTTAATAGGACTGATCCACATTATTTTTATTTTATGGCAAAATCGAACCCCGAAATTTTGTAATTTGGTATTTTGAGTCCCCAAATTAATAAACGTCTTTAATGTCATATGAAGGGGTGCATTGCATTTAGATTCGTATTTACTTCCTTTTAACCCTAAAGGACGCATTGCAGTTCTTTTCTTCATTCTTTACTAATCCCCACAACATATTGTTGTATTTGTTGTTGAATTTGTTTTATCAAATGTTAAGGTTGTGCATTTGCTTCTATTTTCTCTTTATGTTCCCATTCCTTCTTATAAACCATTCCGAAATGCAATGTGAGATATTTGATGTTTCAACACACCCTCTTAATTTCAAATACTTGATAAATTTGCAGTTGCGAATTGAAATGAACCGAATTTTCATGGTATTGATAATCATGATTTTTTGACCGAACCAGCTTCGATACCAAGTTGCAATTATAAAGTTTAACCGAAATAACGACAGAAGTGTACATGGATATGGCGTATAAGGGGAGAAGACTACACCATAAAACACTTGAACAATTCAATTCTATGGTACTCATTCTTTCTTATAAACCATTCCAAATTACTTATTAAATCCAATGTGGGGCATTTGATGTTTCAACAGATTTATTCTCTAAAGTGAAAATTAACCGCGCTTTTGGACTGCAATACAATTCACCTTGATTTTTGTTGGCAGCACTATTTTCACAGTGGATTTGGGTCTATAAGCAAATTCACTACAGATTGTAGACCGCAATACAATTCCCATCGATTTTTAACTGCAACACTATTAACCATGATAATTCATCGCGGATTTGGTTTCCATGTGCAAATTCACCACGGTTTTTAAGTGTAATACAATTCTCCGCAATATTTCCATTGATACTATTCATCATCACAATTCACCGTGATTTTCGGCTTCCAAGTGTAAATTCACCGTGGTTTTTGGGTTGTGATACAATTTCCCGTGCTTTTTAGATTTCAACACTATTCACTCCAAAATTCACCACAAATTTTGGCCTAAGAAGTAATTCCCCGTGGATTTCCGAACTTGTCGTATTTTCTTGAACTTCAACTCTTATTTTGAACTCCAATTTAGATTACGAACCGTTTTTTGTATCTAGAAAACCATATTTATAAAAACGAGGCTCAAGAGTTCAACTCTGGGCAAAAAACTCAATCTTATTCAATTCAGCTCAATTTGTTACAATTACTCCAAAACACGCTCAATTTCAGCCTAAAATCATTCACAAAGCCTCAAATTACACGGGATGCATTCAGATCGACCTCTGACATATTAAGAGATTAATATACCTCCGATAGGGCTGTTACACGATCCGAACAATTAGTGAACAATATGTGTTCGGCTCGTATGTGATCGTGTTCGTTCCTTCGAATAAAAATATGAACATTGTTCGAATAATATTTTTTGTTTGTTTATAATTTGAACGAACATAAACATTTTCGTGAACAAATATATTATTTTAATTAATTTTTATACTAATAGATTTTTATAGTATTTAATATTATAAAACTTTACAAAGCTTTCTTAAGTTGTGAGTCAATCTTATTATTTGTTTTGTGAAAGATAATTGTTTGATTATTTCTTCAATACATTTATTATTTTGTAATATAGTTTGTAAAACAATAAAATGTGATTTTTTTGGTTAAATTCGCACAAGTAGTACAAACATGTTCGAATAAGCTATTCGAACTAACATGAACATTCACTTAATAATTTGAACAATGTTCGAATATATTTTCACGTTCGAATAAAATATGAGCGAACATGAATACGTTCGAATAAAAATATGAACGAACATGAATACAACGAGTTCGATTCGTTCGGATAGAATAACAGCCTTAACCTCCGACATGGCTTTACCACAAAAATCCTCTAAAGACATCGACACTATCACCGACAATCCGCCGCAACAACTTCTGAGGATCCCAATTACGAAAATACTCCCGATGCCATTTTACCTCGCAATCGTCCGAAAATACTCAAAATATCATTAGAGGCACACCAGACGAACTCAGGGTGTCCAAATTATGAAAATACCCCCTGATGCCATTTCACCTAGTAAACTTCCGAAAGTACTGAAAATATCATTAAAGGCACACTAGACAAACTCGGGTGTCCAAATTACTAAAATACTCTCGACGTCACTTCAACTCGAAAAACTCAAGACATCTTAGAAAATGTGCTAGATGCTTCCCGATGTATCCAATTTACAAAAATACATCCGTACAATATCACTATCCATATTCATATTGGTGTCTTAGGTATTTCAATATTTCGAAAAGGAAATCCACTTTATGGATGTATCAAAAGTTAAACTCTTTAAATCTATAAGATCATACTCCTTCCTTCAAGAAAAGATAAATTGATTTGTGCTTCCAATTAATATTGATTATTTTTATTATATGCATATCATACTCCTTCCTTGGAATCTAACAATTGCTGCGTATAAGGCGATCGACCATAAGATAGAAATGTTATTGATGACCCTTATGTTGTTTATGGCACTGGAGATGACAATGACCAAGTGGATAACATGGGGCCTGCTTCTGATTTCCTCGTCAATATGAGGGATTAAATGAAGGTAAACCAAAGCTAGAGACAATAGCAATATACAAGGGTTTATGATAGAGGAAGAAATTTCTTGCCCTGAATATGATTTTAATAAAAT
Source organism: Utricularia reniformis (assembly GCA_009725065.1). Taxonomy (NCBI): domain Eukaryota; kingdom Viridiplantae; phylum Streptophyta; class Magnoliopsida; order Lamiales; family Lentibulariaceae; genus Utricularia; species Utricularia reniformis. The sequence continues at coordinate 190,285 of RWGZ01001144.1, read as the reverse complement.
GGTTCATTCGGTTGTTGACTACTCGCCAATTTAGAGGGATGAGATCTCTCATGGTCATTTATCGGAATCTTGCAGTGCCTCGCGATGAGATAAATGGAAATGAGTTAATCTGGATGTGGAGGACTATCCCTATGAAGTAAGAAGACAGAATAGGAGATTTGATATCGCCTTACTTGACCATTTCAAGATCCATGATATCCCTCGGGTCAATGCGAAAGACTAGTTCCGAGATGGTGCGGTGCATTCACCGTTAGTATAATGTTGGTGGATGGAGTTCATAACAGAATTCCTTAAGGCAAACGCGTCAGCACTTATGTTGCAATGAATTATTTATGCAATCATTCAGAGCCATGATGTTGGACCTAGAGCGATCATATTGTCTTTGCTGACTATTGTCGGATGATGAAAAATGGATCCAACATGATCATCATAGGCCGTGAGGTATCACAAGAATATCCATAATATACAACTATTTACAAATTTTCACCGACTTCGTTCTTACTCTTCTACATATTGAACAAGGAGCTGCCGACGTTGGTATAGCTGCAACAATCAATGAATATTGCATGCTTCAACATTCAAATTTTGGCAATCAAGAACTTGAAGGAGACGCTTGCTGCTGAAATACAAAAAATATTAACATAGCACATGCATGTGGTCGATGCAATGAATATAGATCACCTATCAAAGGTCTCTAGACTTCGAGCTGATCATTATGGAGAACGTGGTGAGTTAATACAATCTATAGATTGGGAGCACCATACATCTTAGAGGAGACAACCGAGAAGACCCGGATGTATACAGAGTGTGATAACGTTTTGGGTAAGAATTTCACTCAGATAGGAGAAAAAATCATTGATAAAATTAAAGTTAAACGCTTGAATTTGAGAGTTAAGCTCGTGAAATGGCATGGCCACTTCAAAGTGATATAAAAAAGGTCAAATGAGACTTTTTATATCTTTAGTAATCTGGTAGTCTTTAATTTTTATTTGCAATTTCATTAATTAAAAATTATTTAGTACCGATTCAATAGAAATTCTTATGTTTGGGTAACTATTCAATTTGTTTCAATAAACGATAATATTTGACAACATTACACTATTACAAGTTATCTTTCTTCATGCTTTAATTTGTCATTTCTTCTTACGTTCATAAATGGCTAACTCGATCTCAACCGTCCAATTACGTTGAATGATCCACTCTTAGATATGTCGCCTGGCCCAGGCCGGCCCTTAACACACATACCCATCATTATATAATAATAAGCATAACGCCCAACGAAGAGGAACCCTAGTATTCGATTACGTTTTCTCCATCTCCAAGAACTCAGTCTCTGAATTTCTTAGTAATTCTCTATTCAGAATTGCTCCTTTATATCCTGAAGCTAATCTGATTGATTTCTCCTTCCTCTGGAGTATCCGGTTTGAATGTAGTGGATTTACGCTTTTCGTATTTTATTTTCTGTTTATATGTGTTTCGGCAACGTCTGCTTCAATTGCACGCGATATGTTGTCTGGATTTAGAGAATGAACAATTACATCATATTCAATCCTTTTCAAATCATTCTTCACTTTATCCGCATTTACAATCGCCTTTGTTTGTTATGAAATTATGAAAAATGTTCTATTTTTTGTCGACCCGTTTTACATTTGAATTCAATTTACTCTCATAATAGTTGTTCAATTCAATTTGAAGGCTCTTATGAAATTTTTGTTCTTCTAAACTTTCGCAGTGGCAATCAAATTTCCTTCGTCTTTTGCCTGACTTGAGAGCTTGTCCTGATAATTCCTTCCTTGGATGTCTTTGGCTGTAATTCTAAATAAATACTAAAATTTTATTTCTATATGTTGGAATATGACAGTTGTAACTGTAAACATACTAAAATTTTATTTATTTTGTATGGATTGGTTTGTAAGAGGATCATGGACTGTAGTAAATGGCTTGTCGAGTGTGGTCTTATCTTGTTATACGTACTCCCCACATGAAATTGATCCATTCTAGAAATTTATTTAACACTATGTACTCCTGCTGTCTATGATGATAAATCTAAGGCTTGTTTCTCAAAACATTCGCAGTGGCCGCCTAAGAGCTTTCGCCTTTAGCCTGGCTTGAGAGTTTGTGCTGCTAACTCTTCCTTGGATGTCTGAGGCTTTACCGTTTTTAATTTATTCTTATTTTTAAACATTCATTCATATATTTTTTCTATTCTCTGTTATATTAGGTACACATTGTTATCTGTCCTAAGGCTTATTTCTCAGAACATTTTTTCGTCGGGCTTGAGAGTTTATGCTGTTATTACCTTCCTTTGATGTCAGATTAGTCTAATTTGTTTCTAGTCTTGAAAAAATGACTCTTTGAAATTATTCCTAGTGTTCATTCAATTTTTGTTCGATAGCCCGTTTCATGTTCTGTCCTAATGTAATATCTTTTGACTTCGTCGTTTCAGCAATTCTTCTTGAGTCACATTTGGTCCTCCATAGATGATGAGCTACGTGTGGAGAAAATATGTTGATTATCTGCTATCAAAAAGGGAGAGAATGTTTGTATGGGACATGATTGAACCATACAGAAGACCAAAAACCTTCACTCCATTAGTTACAATATACATTTGTGCTTTCTATACAGGTATTATTGGTGCTGCTATCAAGGAGCAACTCTACAAGGAAAAATATTGGGAAGATCACCCTGGTCATTCTGTTCCCATAATGACTCCAATTTTTTATAGTGGACCTTGGAAGGTTATGAGAGGCCAAGTCCCTCGCTTCATCAAGGAAGAAGCCCCTGATTCCAAATAGTGTATTATATCCGGAAAAAGTATAAGACTCTTTGATTGCCTAGGAGGTAATGAGAGTTCGTCTAAAAAAGAAGCAAAAAGGAGCTATAGAGCCATGTTCACTTCTTTTCCACACGATTCCTATTTGTATTGGATTTGTGTGGTACTAAAAAAACTACGTTAAGGAAAACAGCTACATCCTTCAATTATCATACTATCAAATGTAACTACATCCTTCATATTTGTATTGCGCTTGTGTCATAATGTTTTTATCTAATCCTTAATGTTGAAAGGGAAACATATGTGGTCACTTCACTATAAAATCGTTAATGTTGGTTGGGGTTGATGGTTGCATCCTCTTAAATCTGTAAATCTCTCTTTATATAAATGTGAACTCTTAACTTTCCTTCATCTTCTAATGTTTTTTTTGTTATTAGATCCTTCATAACATGTAACTTCAATTAGAAAACGTGTATACCAAGAATACAATTATTATCTTTAAACTTGGTCAACGTCTGTGTGGTGGGATCGATCCAAATTCGCCTAAGTTCTTTGCAATCCTTATTTCCTTATAGCATGTGCCCCATCTTTGGTCGATCTTTTCGCATGGGCCAAGGCCTACTCAGGTATCCGTTCCGGGTTCCTATCAAACATAAAAGTAAATTTAAGATGTTAAAATGAATTAGTGTAACATGGTAATTTGAATAATGATTATTGGGGCATTTATAAGAAAATTGATGAACACTTTACTGATTATATATAGTAATCAATTCTGAATTAAAAAAATTGTAATTTATACTCAAAAGTTTTATGAAATAAAATAATAGTAAATTTTTTTATTATATTAAAAAATCAAATTAACTCGTGAATTGTTGTATTGAATAGTTTGGCTGAAATTTCCTCAAAATTTCATTTTTTCGGTTCCAATCCGAAATTCAAAATTTACCATAATTTAAAACCTTGGTTTTAGAAAGTGTTTGAAAAATTAGTGTATCATTATTGTGATTATATAAAAATATCTATGTAAAATAAGAAGAGTACTCCTATCTTATTAATTATTTCTCAAATTGACACAATTGTTTTTAGTAGCTTCGACTAAATCGTTTTGTGATAAATATACCACAATTTATTTTTATTTTGTGTGCTTTAAAAATAATGATTTTGTAAAACGTGATGCATCACACCGAAGTTGTTATCGCAATACTAAACAAACCATATGTTAACCTTTAATTTCATAAACTAATATATGAATATTCCCTTCTTTTATCTCTTATTGTTTATTTATATTGTTACATAAATCATCATTGTGATAACTCATTTTTACTGAAATATCTCATTAAATCTCACCCACATTAGTTTTCAATTTTTAATAGTTAATTTAAACAAACAAATGTTTACTATATGCTTTGGAGTGCAATAGCCAAATACTTATCATTTAGTACTAAACTAATTGTTTTATATTTTTTGTACGCATTCATACAATACAAATAATTATGATCAAGATTTATAAGTTGTGACTATAATCTTTTAACTTTAAGCTTACTACATTCTCACAAATACGAAAAACATACTGGAAATAGTCGTTAGCCAATATGTGTCTTCTCCATCAACAAATCTACTGGTTTTGTAGACATGTATAGATTATGAATGCTCTTATACCTTCGCTTCTTCATCGCTCTCACATCTAAATCATCGTCACCTCCTCTTTTCTTCGTACTTGTTTTCGTCGTAACTGTAACCCCATCGGATCTCCAATCAGCATCTTCTTCTCCAAATAACTTCATCAACATCACTGCAACAAAACCCTTGTCATCGAATTCGTGTTTGATGCTACCATGTTCCGATCGAGCCATCGATCCGAAGCTCGGAATCCCTACAATTATAATAAGAAGAAATATGAATATTTGAAGCTGTGGTTACTTCTATTTGGAAAAGAAAGCGCGTTAGCGGGGATGTTAAGGAAATGGGAAGTTTGTGATGGAGAAACTTCCATGAAGACCGTGGGAAGAAGAGGGGACCAAACGGGATTTATGTAAAATTGTAATAAAATGAGATTAAATAAGTTGACTTTTTATTGTCTTTTTGTTCATTTAATTTATATAACTGTGTAGGGGTTTTGACTTTTATGATTAAGTTGTCAAGTAGTAGGATTGTACGTTTTAAAAATTTAGATTTTGGATTTCTATTTAAATACTAGATATTTTCGGACGTATATATTCCACGAGCTTTGAAAATATCTGGTTTTATAGCATAACTTATGTGCTTTGAAAAATTTAGATTTTGATTTTATAGTATGAGATGAAGACATTCGGTTCATTGTTGTAGAAACTCTGTAATTTGAATATTCTTGTTTAGTATTATTATCAAGTAATTGTGAATTTGACGATTTCATCAATTACGGTATTTTCACATGTTTTTGGACTTTTCAAAAATTATTATGTCATTGTTTTTCTTCTTAATATTATGCTTGTATTCCAAATACTTTATCGAGATTGTTGACATATTTCTCAAGAATATCTACTAGGGGTGTATATGAATATATCCAAACTCAAATATTTTTTAGGTTTGAGTTCGATAATAGATAAAGTTCGATTCGAGATTCATTTCGAGTTTGGTCGAGTTCGAATTAACTTTAAATAATATAATATTTATATTATATTATTCTTTAGAAATTTTGATGTTTGATCTTCGATTAATTAGAATTTGAAACTCGAGCCATACTCGACTCGATTTGAAAAAATCTATCTCAACCTCAAACCTTAATGGGTTTGACTCGAAAGGTCCATAAACAACTTATTCGCTTCGTTGATAGTCTAGCATATACAATTAAAGTTCACTTTAAGAATTGGTTATGAAATGAGTGGTGTTTGAACTTGGAAGACACCATACCTTTAAAATCATGGTTTTAAAAACCGGTCGAACCATCATATCGGAAACATCTTCTACTGGTCGGATCGGTTTGAACCGATTTAATAGAAAAATAAATAATAATGGTAATAAATAAAATATATATTTATATTTCAAAATATATTTCTTTACAAATAACTCTAATTAAATTTTTAAAAAGTATAATTAGATTAAAAAAATTCTAATACAAACAAAAATTTACAATTGCCTTTGGAATTAAATAGCTACAATTTTAGATATTGAAAATTTGAGTTCAACGATTAAATAACAATATAAAATAAAATAATAAAAATATATTTAACGATATTCATAATTAATGTCTTTATCAAGAAAGATAATGGTAGAACCAATGCTCAAAAAATTACTTTTTAGTTTAAATTTAATATTAATTTTCAATGCGAACCGGTTTTGTAACCGGTTTTTGGGTTAAAAAACTTGTCCGACCAGGTTTTTAGGAGAACAAAACCGGTTTCTAACATAACATACTGTTATCGTCCCTTTTTAGAGGTACCAACAGTCGTCTGGTTCATTAAGAAACGAACTCAGTTTTGATTTGTTTTTGGTGGAAGAATGATTGAGAAAATGTAAACTGCAAAGAGGCAAAGCAACTTATAGTGGAAAACACTGGGAAATGGGGAAATAACCATTTGACCAAGAGCAGAGAATGCTCTCAGTCGATTCTCTAATCGAATAAAAGTTCAAATACAAGAAGAACAGAAGCTTATGAAGATAACACGGATAAGAAAGCGATAAGAATAATCCCGGCAGAGTAACGGCCTTTTCTTCGCATACAAAAAGGTCCTACTAATTCCGTCATCAAGTTCTGTATTTATAGGGCTGATGGCATTTGAGATTCACGCCCTGTAACCGCCTTTGACAGTTCTGTTGAACGTCATTATCGCACGCTGTAAAACGTAGCTGGGACCGATGCGTGGAAAATGTGACAAGGCCCGAAGCATGGAACACGTGGAGAGACCCGAAACTTAGAACGCGTGACTATAACCGTTTGGACCGATTCATTAGGTCGGTCCGTATGCATTCCTTGTTACGACCAACTCCATCTTCGATTCTGACTTCTTAATGGACCTTCGGGTTAGTTAATCCGAATGGGCAAAAGTGACGATCTTGGGCCGCATTAGTTCGTATTTAATCATTCGAGCTAGCCTCTTAGATTGGGCTTAACCCAATAGAGGGTACCCGATCTCGGAGCCCTCATGACATACGAATCGGTTCGAGTCGGACCGAGAGGGTGAACGATTCCCGGTTGAACCAGTCCAACCGACCGGTTCGACCGATTTTTTAAAACCATGTTTAAAATAGTGTATAAGCTTGTCTAAAAGTTTAAATTGAAAAAAACATTTGAATTTATTTAAATTGATTATATTGACCCAACTTTAAGAGTTTGTAAATATTTTATAATTATGTATTTCACACATGAAAATCCAAAACCATATTTTGCTCTAATGTCATTAAGGTTTTAAATATATAAGTAGTTTATATTCTATTTTTTAACCTTACTAAATGTAATATATATATATATATGTTATCAAATGGTTCATAGTAAAATGCACCTAAAATCGCTATTAATTGCCCAATAATTATTTTTAAACCATTTTGAATTTTTTGATGTTAAATATATTATTTCTAAATTATGAGAGTCACATTTACTTTATTTAAAACACATATCTGCTAAATTTTCTCAATACGTAATTTCAAGAATTTATTAATTTTATGGTTTTTCTTTACGTGTTAGAGTTATGAAAAAGACATGACGTGATAACTGTAATTTCTCTGATCTATTTTCGTCATTACACCTTTAGCGAACCGAAACCGTACCTTTCTAGAGATTTCGACACGCGTCCCCATCATTCCATCCAACGGCCATCAACTCCTCCCCATCTAACGCAGTGGAAAATAGAAAACAAAGAGCACAAGAGATACATGCGTGGAACTCACTAACCAATAAGAATCATCACTAGACTTGTTGACAATTCATGACGTGGAGGATAAATTCGAAATCCCGCCCAAACCCGGATTTCAATTAGGGTTGTGATCGAATTTGAAAGATATTTTGAGGATTGTTTCCCTTCAAACCCCTTATCTTCCTCTTCACATATACCACGCGCTAAAAGGAGAGAAGCGTATACCTTCTTCCCGTTGTTAGGTCAGTTTCGTGCCCAGACGCAAATAAATTGCGCGATTTTGCTTAATTTTCATAAATTTGATACTTTTAATTAGGTTTTTCAGGTGAGAAATGAAAGGAGGACGATCTAAGGCCGCCGAGGTGAAGAAGTCCGATGCAAAGTAAGTATTTCAGTAGTTTTCTGTTTAGATCTGTGTTTTTTTTCGTATTTTTGATTTTCCGAGAATGTGGAGTAGACTTTCAGTGAAGAGAGGAGCATCCGCGGCTGGAAAAAAGCCGGCGAAGAAAGCCAAGGCTGAGAAAGATCCAAACAAGCCAAAAAGGCCGGCTAGTGCCTTTTTCGTGTTCATGTATGCTCTTTTCAAATTTTCCTTAATTTACTATACTTATTGTTGATTTTTTTCTTGATCATGTACGCAGGGAAGAATTCAGGAAGCAGTACAAGGAGAAACATCCTAATAACAAATCTGTCGCTGCCGTGAGTAAATCTATAAAGCAATCTACAGTACTTTATCCATCACATTTTCCATATCCGTGATTTTGCAAAATCATTCAGGTCGGAAAAGCTGGTGGGGACAAATGGAAATCGTTATCGGATGCTGTAAGCCTNTATTTCTTCCGATGAGCATTGCAACCGCCTAACTAAACCACTGACATTATGCACAGACCTAGTTGGCTGTAGGTCGTCCTCTGGTTCCAAATTCTCTGTTTCATCTTCATCTTCGATTTCGATTTCCGGTTCTGGATCATCATTTAAACCATCCTCGTTATCTTCTGCCATACCTATATCACATACGCATGAATGTTACACAATAAATATTTAGACAACTTGGTATTCACGTACCTTGCGAAGTAGACGGATTCCCACTAGGCATTGCATTGTTGGTGTTCCAATAGTTAAAGCTGCTTAGGTTGTGAATACTATCATAGTCCGGGTAACTCGATCCATGTTCAGGATTGTCAGCGGAAGGTGTTGATGACGGAGGATAATTCAGATCAAAATTAAACCAAGAATTGTTATAGGGATCCATGAAAAACTAAATATTACCGTGTAAATTGCAACTCAATTTTTGTAACATCTACTGCAAATCGGTGTCGATTACTTCTCAGTGGTGAATTTCAAAATGATTCGAGCCCGATATATATAGATATATTACCAAACGCAGCCGCCCACGCCCTTTCGCGGCCGCTGTTATTTATGAACAACGGCTGCGTTTACCGAACGCGGCCATACGCAGCTGCGTTCACTAAACGCGTTTGACACTAAAGAAAAAATCGGATTTTTTTTTAACATTATTTGAACGAAAAAGCCAAATTTTCTCAATACGTAATTTCAAGAATTTATTAATTTTATGGTTTTTCTTTAACGGTAATTTCTCCGATCTATTTTCGTCATTACACCTCTAGTGAACCGAAACCGTACCTTTCTAGATATTTCGACACGCGTCCCCATCATTCCATCCAACGGCCAACAACTCCTCCCCATCTAACGCAGTGGAAAATAGAAAACAAAGAGCACAAGAGATACATGCGTGGAACTCACTAACCAATAAGATCATCACTAGACTTGTTGACAATTCATGACGTGGAGGATAAATTCGAAATCCCGCCCAAACCCGGATTTCAATTAGGGTTGTGATCGAATTTGAAAGATATTTTGAGGCTTGTTTCCCTTCAAACCCCTTATCTTCCTCTTCACATATACCACGCGCTAAAAGGAGAGAAGCGTATACCTTCTTCCCGTTGTTAGGTCAGTTTCGTGCCCAGACGCAAATAAATTGCGCGATTTTGCTTAATTTTCATAAATTTGATACTTTTAATTAGGTTTTTCAGGTGAGAAATGAAAGGAGGACGATCTAAGGCCGCCGAGGTGAAGAAGTCCGATGCAAAGTAAGTATTTCAGTAGTTTTCTGTTTAGATCTGTGTTTTTTTTCGTATTTTTGATTTTCCGAGAATGTGGAGTAGACTTTCAGTGAAGAGAGGAGCATCCGCGGCTGGAAAAAAGCCGGCGAAGAAAGCCAAGGCTGAGAAAGATCCAAACAAGCCAAAAAGGCCGGCTAGTGCCTTTTTCGTGTTCATGTATGCTCTTTTCAAATTTTCCTTAATTTACTATACTTATTGTTGATTTTTTTCTTGATCATGTACGCAGGGAAGAATTCAGGAAGCAGTACAAGGAGAAACATCCTAATAACAAATCTGTCGCTGCCGTGAGTAAATCTATAAAGCAATCTACAGTACATTTTCCATATCCGTGATTTTGCAAAATCATTCAGGTCGGAAAAGCTGGTGGGGACAAATGGAAATCGTTATCGGATGCTGTAAGCCTGAGTTTCCTCGTACATGATTACACTTTTGTCTGATTACACTTAATTGCAGGAGAAAGCTCCATATGTAGCGAAAGCTGATAAAAGGAAGACAGAATATGTAAAGAATCTTCAAGCTTACAACAAGAAAATCGTAAGCATACCCAATACCCTTTATTTCAAAATACAAAGAATCAAGTCATATTTTTTATCATTAGGCCGAAGGTGTTGCTGATCAAGAATCCGACAAGTCGAAATCTGATGTTAGCGATGAAGATGCGGACCAAGAAGCGGATGGGAGCGGAGAGGTACATCTTCATACCTACTGAAACACAAAAAACAAACTCTTCATCAGGTAACTTATCTTGATTTATATTCAGGATGATGATGATGATGATGAAGACGATGAGGATTAAATTTTATGAAGTTTTCCATTTTATCTGTTCTATGATCATTTGGAAACAGTGCTGTGTGATCTTTCTACCCCATGCTGTGTTTGGTTTTGTATGTTTAAGGAAGTCCCAAGTTGGATGTTAATATTTGGGCTATTTTAACTGTTTATCACATATATTTTCAAATAAAACTGTTTATTTTACGGAAAGGGTTCCAAATTTACGCAGGTGGGAAATCTCTTTTTTCCATTGTTGTGACAGGTGCGTGGGAGTTGGGTTCGGCTTAGAAGGCACCAAAATGTATAATCAAATTTGCAATTTGCATCAGCAGGTGAGGGGATTTTTATTCTGGTCCCAAAAGGACTGATTATTACAAAATTGGTTAATTCATATGTTTCTTCAAAAGTTTGTTCACTGATTCAAGTGTCATTTTTATTTTTATTTTTATTTTTCTTGGGGTCAATGGATGAGTTCTTAGAATGATTTTTCACTCTTTAACAATGATATTTTTTTGTCATGGGGTCAGATGAGTTTTTTTCCCGATAAGACAAATTAACATTCTTTTCTATTACACTTAGCTCTTGAATTTTTATGATGTGGGATGAGGGATGAGATATGTGATGAACAAAGTGTTTGTCTTCAAATGAAGATTTTTTGGTTGCAATGGAATGGTACGGGATAAGACAATAAGTATTGTGTATTTTGAATATTTCAATTGTGTGCCACATCAAAGATTGATACGAAAAATTGCTCTTCTATGGAAAACTTTTATGGCTAATTGTAATCTTGTCCTAAAATATTTTTTCTTGTATAAATCTCTCTATAAATTAGTATTTTTTTACATCCACATCGTATTTTATTTTTATTTATTCATATTATTTTTTATTTATCTTTCATCTACATCATATTGTTTCTCTAAATTTTATTTTATTTTTTTATCTCATCAATTTTACTTATTTGTTATTTAATTTTTTATTAAATATTACATTTAATTTAATACTTTTAACTATTTCATTTAAGTTTCATTTTGATTATTTCATATTCCATATTGTGATTTTTTTTTCGAAAAATTCAATATGAAACAAGTTACAAATCTAAATTACTAAATTAATCTAATATGTGTTACTTTTAACATTATTATATTTTTAATTATAATATTTCAAATAATATAATATTTAATTGAATATATAATATAATTATATCAATTATATAATTAAATAAAAAAATAAAAAAAGAACCATTTTCATGGATAAGGACACTCAAACCCTTGTGCGTCTATCGTATTTCTATGGCATCATATCACTGCCTATGCAATCATGGATGTGGACGTAGTGGAAAATTGGACGGCCAAAACCGTATACCAGAAGCCTTAAGAACAAAAAAAAGATTTAATGATGAGGTGCATGATGTTAATCAAGTGACCCAATAATTTTGGGTGATAAGGAGAATTTTGAGACACCAATTATCACCAAGTGGGTGATGTATTTGATTAAGATGGAGTGCAGAGTCTCATTCACTAGAAGTATGTTACATAATATTTGATAAAATCATGTGCATTGAGGTACTGTATTTAGTGATAAGGAACAAACAAAGTTTCCTATGACATTATGCGTGATAAAAGAATACAAGGAGTTTTGTGCAATTTACTCACATTCATTTTATTGCTTCGATTTATACATTTTAATTATTATTTTTTGCATTGTTGAATGATTTTATTGTTATTTGGTTTTGCTAGTTGGAACGTAAATACATTTACTAAAGAGCATGATTAATAGTGCATACGAGTCCAAGATAGGCAGACTTTTATAGAAAGTACACAAAATCCAAATTTATTACCAAAACATTTCTTTTACTATAAATTTACATTATAAGAGGTATTGAGGACCAATTTAAGCAAATAAAAAACTATCAGTTGGAAATCCTGAAATCAAATCCAAGGTCACCAAGCATGATGGAGTAAATTTTAAAATGGATGGATGTGTGTTGTAGGCCTAATATTGGCTGAGGTCAACTATACTTTGCTATTGTCATTGATAAAAATAATGGTAATTTCACAATATTGTGAGTATGTTTGGTTTGACTATTAAAAGTAAAGTGATTTTTTTAACGTACATAAAACAAAAATAAAATTTACCATACGTAATGATTACCAATTGGCACAAAGATGCATAAGTGTTGTGAAGTATGCCAAATTGGAAAGATGGAAAACAACAAAGAAGTTCAAAATAATTTACATTAATGTTTGTGATCCTATAAATGTTTGTACTTCAATCGAAAATATGTATTTCTTGATCTTTATTGCCGATTATACAATATTCTGTTGGATATATTTATTAACCAACAAAAATCAAGTCATAAATCTCTTCAAAAGATTCGAGACAGAGGTAGAGAATCAAAGTGAAGAAATGATCAAATATTTAAGAAGTGTCAATGGTGGTGAATATACACCTTATGAATTATCATATTTGTGTGCAGAAGAGGGGATTGTCCATCAAGTTAGTATATGAGAAATAAGGGTAATTTAAAAATAAATAGAACTGTTGTGGTCTAAAAACCGGGGGTGCCAACAGTCGTCAGCTTCGTTGCAAGACGAACTAGGTTTTAATTTGTTTTGTAGGGGAAAAACGATTAAGAATCAAATAAAGAATGTCAAAACAATTTTAGAGTGGAAAACCCCTTAAAGAATGAGAAAAAAATCATTTGACTAAGAGCTAAAAATGCACTTAGTCGATCCAATAACCAAGCTGTTCATTACAAATTCCATGTTTGTTATTTAGAAACAACAAGTGAATGGAAAGTTTGAGGGAAACATGAGAAGATTTTATTTACGTCCCCAAGTGTCCCTTTTATATGTCTTTCCTACTGTGTGAATAGTAGGATGTCGTTTCGTGCTTGTCCCATGCGGCTAGGTCGGCTCGTGTCGGGCGGGACAACCGCCGGGCGTAGCTCTAGCCGGCTGCGTGGCGCCAGGCCTTTCGGCTCTACTAGCCAGTTGTCTCCAGACCAAAATGATGTCTGTACGACTTTACGAGGCACGCCTCTGACAGGATTGTCAGATGTTGTCACATGCTGAGAAATGTGGATGGCCCGAAGCGTAGTCTGCATGTTCTGGACCGATCGGTTCCGATGAGGAGGAGAACGCATGATTCTATCGATCGGTCCCGATCACAAAGAACGGGCCTTCGGGTTCGACTGTTCTCGCATGGCCGTCCATTCACGTGAGCTGGATCTGGGCCTTCAAGTTCAGCTTTTGTCACTTGGGCTGGCCTGGCTATACTTGGGCCTAACCAGGTTCGGGGTACCGGGTTCTGAAGGTCTCATCAAGAACTATAATGGACATGGCTCGTTGTCTATTTATGAGAATGAATTATTTCTCAAGTTATAGGGAGAAATCGTGAACACAACCACATATCTTTTAATGAGTTGCTGACATAAGGAACTGTAACCTATAAACACCTTTTGAATTATGGAACGGTAGAGTTTCAAAAATAGATCACTTAAGAGTATTTGATTACGTATGTTAGAAATATATTTCAAATGAGAAAAGGAGTAAGTTAGACAAAAAGGCACATATCAGTATTTTTATGGGCTATAGCAATACCACGAAAGGATTCAAAGTTTTAGATTTAAATACAAAAGAATAGTTTTAAGCATAGATGTCATCTTTGATGAAGAAAATAATGGAATTGGAGCAATGATAAAGAATTTGAGGAGGAAATTTTTACAAGAAATGACTTTTATAAGAAAATTATTATCAATTTAGGAAGAAAGCTCTTAAACAATCAATTCTCACTATCAAGGAGAAACACTCTCATCATCAATATCATAAGGTAATATATGTAAGAATATGCATCAAGATCAATATATAGAAAATTCAAATGAAGAAAGTGCTCAAATCATGAATGCTCAAAGTTAAGTAGAAATAACCACACAATTAGAAGCTATGAAGGAAGGTTCTGAAAATCTACATTAAAAAAAAGATAGAGAAAATACTACTACATATGTAGATTTTGAAAATCCCCTAGTATTATACAAATATCACAAATAGTTGAAGATAAAAAAACTGGAAATGAATTTGAAGCCGAATGCCAAAACAACATGATACCTAAATATGAGCAAATAAAATAAATGATTTTTTCAGAAGACAATATAACATCTAAAAAGGAAAGTTCAAATTATGATTCAGAAGGTACTAGCCCATCAAATGAACCACCAAGAGGCTACACATCTAAACAATATATACAATAGATGAATGACCATAAAGGAGACGGAAACCGTTGCTTAAGCATTGCAACATCCAAAATGAAAACATGAAAGGGAGGATGAGCTAACTATGATACATATAAATTAGACATAGAGCATAGTTTAAAAACCAGAAAATCATGAAATCATAAATTCATTGAAATAAAGTGTTTAGAACCAATTTAAATTCTGATTTATCGATAAACAAATTGAAAGCTGGATAAGTAGCAAAATGATACTCCCAAAATAAAAAATTATACAGAAAATTTTGCACCAGGAGATACAATTAAATTACTAGTAGCGCTAGCAACAAGGAATCATTGAAAAATGTTACGTTTGGATATAAAATCAACATTTTTGAATGGTACACTGGTTATACATAAATCATCCTCATGTTTTGTCAAAGAATGAGAATAAAACAAAATACTACCATTACATAAAGTGTTATATGGTTTAAATCAAACACTAAGGCAGTGATATAGAAAAATTGATTGATATTTTCAGGAACAATGTTTTTTCAGAAAGCAAAAAACGATCCAATACACTATATCTTAGAGTCTGACAACAATGAAAGAGTAATTATTTCACTATATGTTAATGATATTCTAATAACTGGAGGAAAAGAAGAGTTAGTACAAGCGCAAAAGGAAAGACTAATGAGCTGTTAAAATGTCGAATTTGGGAGAAATTAGTTATTTTATAGGTATGGAAATAATCTAAAGAGATGATTACATTTTCTTGGCAAAAAACCATCCAATACTTGTGAGAAAATATGAGATGGAAAAGGGAAGAGATACATCGATTCCAATATATCCATATACATGACCAGTGTCCATTCAACCTCATGGAAATAAGCTTATATCATACCCAAAAAAATTTTTGATTCAACATAATAAATAAGTATTATAGGCTCGTTGATGTACCTATTTACAATGAGATGTGATATAACCTTTGTCTTTAGCCTACTCTCAAGGTTCATGGCCATGCCCCATGAGAATCACTTTGAAATTGCAAAATGAGTGTTTAAATATATTAGGAGTACATCAAATTTAGAACTCTATTTCAAGAAAAGAACTAACCTTGACTTCAAATATTTTGTGGACAACGATTTTGTAGGAGACACGTCAGACTATAAATCAACAACATGCAATCTATTCATGGCTGGAGAAATTGTTTTTGTCTGGAATAGCAGAAAATAATATATAGAATTATAATATATTGTTGGAGTAGCAGACGCAAACCATGCACATAGAGAGAAGTAAGAATCAAGATTGACAATGAATCAGCAAATTGCATGGCTAAGAAATTTCATGTGTTTTGTGACTATTGACATAATGAATTGATTAAATTAGAGTATGCACCTTCTGAAGTGCAAATTGCGTACATTCTCACAAAATTGATTTACCCGAAACAATGATGCTATTTTCGAAAAATCATGGGAATTCAAGCAAACCTTAGTTATGTAAGGAGGAAAAAGAATAAGACATGTTAGAATTATCACATCAAATGGGAATGATGAAATAGTTTTAGCAAACTTGGTAAAACCAACCATAAATTGTTGCTTGAAATGATAAACACAAATGAAGAAGAAAAAAATGCACCCTATATACGGCTACATATAAAAGATAGATTGTTAAATAAATATGTAGGCCAAAGTTTAAAAAATGAGATGTATAGCAACTCAATACCAAGCTTGTCAAGAATCCCACAAAATGAAGCAAGTCCAAACAGATGATCAAATAAATACAAGGCCTACAATTCACATTTATTGATAGAACAACGGTTAGATATCTACTGCTCTATCTTCAAAGTTCTCAAATCAAAACTGAAGCACAAGGAGAACATACTCGTGATTTACTAGAATTCTTTCAATATTTAGACTCCATACATTACTACTAATTAATACAAGTAAACATTACTACTAATGAATACAAGTAAACAATCATATTTAATTAACCTTGTGTACACTAAGTAACACATCGACACTAAGTAACCTACCATGTCGACACTTCAGTGATCCATTTTCATTGGTCATCACATCGACATTGCAACCCCATTGTCATTGACACTCTAACAACGTCGTCGGTGAATGCCCAATTATTGTAACATTAGAAAGTTTCAATAGAGTAAACGTGCATAAGAAAATCAACATTACAAAGAAAGAGAGATGGATGCTTGCCCGTAAAATAGAGTATTGTAGCAGAGAGAAGAGAATGCAAGGTGTAATTCCTGTAAACTTGGACAAATACTCAAAGTTTCAGTGTGAAAAGTTTTGCCAGTTAAACCTCAAATTTGAACTGAAGCATTTTAAGGAGAATGTTGAGGAAGAAAAACGAAGAAAGTACGCAGTAGAATTAGCCATAGAAATATGAGGTTGGCTTTTTATGTTTGATGTACTAAGAATATCTCATCTTCTTTTCAGAGAGAGATATGCTCCTCGTTCTACTTACAATGTGCAATGTATAAAGTATGTGTTCTTTGCGTTTATAAAATTTTACGGTTATTTATGTTGATTGAATATTATCTCTACAATCAAGTCTTGAACTTTGTATTGATATTAGGTTCTTGGATTTTGACAGTGAGTCATAAGGTTGTGTTGCTATCAATTAATGCATATTACATATTACATATTACATATCACATATTACATATTACATATCACATAGAGAGAACAATGAAATATCTAGAAGGCATTTTTTAGGTTAACAATCTATTACTCGAGCATGTATTATTATGAGGAACCCACCATAGCTCCTTAATTTGTAAGTCGGAACATGTGTAATTTCCTAAAGTTAGTTTCATCTTAACAATCTACGATTATACTAAATGACATGAAACTCCGTAAGATATTATGCTGAATGATAGTCTTTGTCAAAGAGTTTTTATAGATTGTGTTTGAGCCTATGTTAGTTATCTCGATGGGTATACTAACATCATATCGGTCTATATGGGTTATTGAACTTGGTTAAAAGGCACCCCAAATATCATAAGACCCAATAGATACAAATTATATTATTGTGATGATTACTTCACACAAAATTGCTATTTCGTAGACCTAAGTAGAAGGAAAATACATCAACAAATCCATTTTAGTTGGACAATACATTGGGTAAGTTTTCATCACATGAGTTTCGTTCTTAGAGTCCATGTTTAAGTTGTAATTTTTTAAAAAAATAATATATATAATATTTCTCTACTCATTTCTCACATCTTCCAGAAACTGTAGGTTTTGACATTTATGTTTTTGCTCAAATCTAAATTGCGTATCTTCCTTCTATTTTACTCATTGTTTCTTCAAATCACTTTGGTAAGTTTTATGTGATTTTCGTTTGATTTTAATTTTGTGAGGTTCTGAATGATTTTTGAGAATACATGGAAAATACTTAATGGGTGAATTTAATTTGAATTCTTAAATGGATTACACATTTATTAAGGGTAAAAACCCCTCATTTTTGAAATTTTTTTCGAAAAACTATTGCTCTAACAACTCAAGCCGCTACACGAAGCGAACCGCTTGTAATCGGTTGCCGTAATAGAAAACACTGAGAATTATACTTGGGAAACTCGAGAACCGGGAGGAAAACCCAAGGGGCACCAAACCCAGGAAGAAATTGGAGTTATGTTCTCCATAACTTATTCAAACTCCCTAGAACTTGTCATTCTTCATCTCATCTTCCCTCATTTTATAGGAGTTACAGATGAATATACAATTACTAAATCTTTATCAAAATCTCCTCATATCTCATCAGTCGTCCCTCGAGTTGGATAATCTGACTTTATGTGTGTAAAATTCGTGTGGTGCCGTTTGAGATTGGTGGCATAACCATTGTTGGCATTCTGCACTTTTCTGTCAACCATGTCGACCGTAGGAAGTCATCGTCCTAGTCGACCATGTGCTACCATACGTCGATCGACACTTGCAGTTGTCGACATATGTGACTACCGATCGGCTTATGTGATTACCGATCGGTCCTTGCATCCTATACATCCCACTCATCTTGTTTGACCCGTCGTCGTAAATTCATGCATTAACAACATTCTTTTAATTATTATTTACCATTTTTTGTGATTATCGTTTAACTTTAATGTTGGGAGTTCCTATTTTTATTTGAGTTTTCTATGCTTTTCATTTTATTGGTTTTGACATATTTTATAGAATATTTGGGAGAGGTATTAAGTGATTTGAATGAAATATAATTGTTAAAAACGGTTGGTTGTTGTTTGAATGAAAATAATCAAATATGGACGTTGTGGGATCTGATAATGTATTGGGAGAAGATCAATCGGAAAATCCTTCAGTTGAATCTTCTTTAGGTTCTACGAAATAAAAAGAAATTGCATGAAATTATGTTGAAAAATTTGGTCCAAATTGGTTAGGATGTAAGTATTGTTCTCATGAAGTTCATGAATGAGCAATTACAAAAATAAAGAGTATCTAATTGCTAAGACAAGAGTGGTAAAAGAAAGTTTTGGTGTTTTCTTTTATTGAAATTGTGATTAAAGATTCAATGGAGATTCAACGTGCATATCATGTTAAGAGACTAAAAGAGAAAGAAAAGAGAACTATTGTTGCTTGGTAGTGATGAAGATGATGAGATTTTTGGATTTGAATTAGATTCCCAACCTTATGAAAAGAGAAAAACCATAGAAAATGTTTTTGAGAAGAATCAGAAGGAAAATAATTGTGCAACAAAATTTGAAATGATATATGAGAGATAATGATGCTATTAAAAGAGCACATAAAGAGATAATTAGTTTTTTATGATTAGTGTGTTCCATTTTGGTTGGTCAAATCAAAATATTTTAAAAAGATGTTTGAAAAAAGTTATAGAGTGTGACCCTGGATTGTTGTTCCAAATTATCATGCATTATGTGTTACATTTTTATTAGATATAACGAAAGAAGTAGAGGGTTGAATACAAACGTCAATGCTATATTGGAAAGACTATGGGTGCACTATTATGCCTAATGGGTTGACTAGTATATCTCATCATGTTTTGATATTTTTTTTATTTATTTTCCAGATGAGTAGTATTCTGGAAATCTATGGATGCCATGTTATGAAGGAATGCTAAAGTGTTAAGTAAATTATTTGAAGGGTATAATGGTTGGTGAGAAAAATGTAGAACATATTGTGACTGACAATCCGAGTCATTTCAAGGCGCTTAGTGAATTGAGTAATAAAAAATACCCACACATTAGTTGGTCACCTTATGCGTGTATTGTCTAAATGAAATTGGAGATCTTGATCATGTGGCAGTATTAGTTAGACAAGCTTATGAGATAACGAAGTTATCTATAATAATTTGTATTAGTTGGCTTGGTTGAGAAAAAGAACGGGTTGGACTGAGATTGTTCCTCTTGGACCGACCAGATTTACTACAATTTTCTTATCCTTAGAAAATCTATGTAGATAACTTAATGCTACCACAAATTGAAGATTGAGTGGTTGAAGATGAAAATGACCCGCTTTGGATTGTGATGACTTTAATGCTTTGTCACATGAAGCGATGATTATCCCAATAACTTAGCCGCAAGAATCTCTCGATTGATCAACTATGATTTAGATTACCATTTGTTGTCGTCCATTAGTGAGGATTTGATATTTTAAAGTAATCAATGCATAACACAATTAGAACATTGTTTAGTTTAATAAAGCACAAAAATATTTTCCATGGTGTTATAAATTTAATTATTAATTATTCAATTAAACTATAATTTATTATTTAAAAGTAAAATATTATTTAAACTAAAAAAAATAGCAATAAATGACAAGTATATCTTAAAAAATTATATGTGATTTTCGTAGATTTAATTAATGCACTTTGTATGAAAAAGTCAATTATTATATACATGATTTTATTTTAATTTAGTTGCAATGTACAAAAGTTAAAATTTATGAAAACTTAAAGGTGAGGAACATATGTTATTGTTGTTTGTAATTGTAGTCTTTTTATACAAATAAAGATCATTTTTTGCTAGAAGTGATCATTCTTGCTTATCAACATAAATTAAAAAGCTAAACTTTATTCGTAAAGCTATCCACATACCAATCTCTATTGCGGATCGGTGTAGGATCATCATTTTGTTGTTCCGTATCCATCAGATCGAATCGAAAAATTGGTGATCCGATTGGTCCAATAGGATCACTAACCCGTTCGATGAATACGTTGATTTTTCATGTAATTATGTTGTTGTATGCATCAATTATTCAAGATTTATGCACCCATATGTATTGTGTATGTGTCACATACTAATTTTAGAAAAAACAATATTGTTACTAAAAGAACATTACTTAATTAAGAAAATGATAATTAAGATAATAAGTTTGATAAAAAGTACCATGAAGTATTTATGGTGGAAATTAGGATACCTTTTTCTATCTTTATTACTTTTGTATAGTGTATTAAAAATTATTAATTTAATTAATTTGTATGTTTAATTGATTATACCTAAAAATACCTATTCGATTTACTTCATGCTTACTAAAAGAAAATAGAGCACCTAACAACGCATCTTGACAGACCAAGAATTACAAGATTACCCCCTTCATTCTTGGGTGATGGAGGGATCTTAAATCAAATTTTGGACATCTACACCTTCGAACGAGACATTCAAGTATCCTAATAATCTGTCTAGATAAGATTGTATGAGAGTGAAAAGACAATTTTCTTGTGCGTATTATTACCATGAAAAGAGTTCACACATTCTCTCCTCATTTTTAATATATTTAAATATTTTTTATTATATATTTTTGTTAAATATATCAGATATATTATTTTCAACTTGTGGTATTAATTTTGTAACTTTAATGTTTGTGAATAAAATTTTACCTTATTTATTTGATAATAAACAATAAACAATAAAAATACAATAATTACAATGCAATAGTGATAAAAAAAATAAATGTATTTAAATATGAACTTTAAATATAGAAAATAGAAAAAAAAATGAGAAAAAAATTAGATTTCCGGACCGTGCGTCTAGCGAAAGTGCCACGCCACCCTGTAGTACGGAATGCCACGTGGTGAATAGTATTAATACATCTATCTTATTAAATTAAATTGCGACAACATCATTTATGAAGATATTTCTACCCACGCGGCTAAAGCATTCATTGTTGAAGGCCCAGCCCCATATATTATACTTTGTATTTGTTTTCTTTTTATAAACTTTATGTAATATAAATATCACAGTAAGTTAATGTATTCTTAAGATAGTGTCATATATAGTTACAAATATTTGAAATACTTACGCAAAATATAATGTCATATAACGATATAATGTATGAATAATAATTGTTCCTTTTTACCTCTAATTTATTAGAGGTAATAATAATACTTACCTCTAATCATATAACGATACAATGTCTACTTGGACTGACTTGAGAGTTATACTAATTTTTTTGATAAAAGGACATTTATTTGAAATATGAAACATCAAAATCATGTAACAAAACTTTATAATTAGGGAAGACAATAAGGTGAATATTAGACGGTTACATTTCTAATTGCTAACCGTTGGTTCCCTGATCAACCATATCTCCTTCATACCTCGCTCACAATCATCCCGCCAAAACCAATAGAACTTAAGTATTAACTTTTGGTTTATAAATATTTTTTTTGAATTTATTAATGTAAAAAATTAATATGATAATAGTTAAATATAATTTATTCAAAACATAAATTAATTATTTTAGAATTCTAATTTTTAATATCTTTATCGAAATAATTAAAAAATATAAATATCAAATTAAAGAAGTTTTACGGATTAACATTTTTTATTAGGGACAATTTTTAAAAAATATTAATATATTAGAAAAATAAGTAATTAACCCATCAAATTTGATAAAATACGTGCTTAACAAACAATATGTATATTAAAATTAATTAATATTCAATGATTTTTCACATGAAAATACAAATCTAGAAAAAACTTAAGTAGAACTTTTTGTTCTATATAAGATAGTTATGCAATTATATATAATTAAATGAGCTAAATCCGTTCATGAAAGATGAACAGAAGTTATCAAACGCGCTCATGAAAGTTGAACACTAAACCTAAACTTAAAACATCGGAATGTTATTTTTAAACACTTTTTAAAGTTAGAGTGATAAATACATAATTAATAAACTTTGAGTTTATCGTCTTTGTAATATGTTTAAAATTGAGGTGTTATTTGCATAATTTTCTTATAAGTTATAGGATTAGGTTAAGTTGTTAGTAAATAATTTAAATAATATTTTATATTGTAATTTAATCAGATTATGTCAGAACAAAACATTTCTAATCAAATTACATTAATTTGTTTTGAAATAAAAACAATGCTCATAAATCTTCAAGCAATTTTTTTATTATCTCAATATATTGCATTTATTTTAAAATTTATATTCCCATGTCTCGCGTATAAATAAAATGTAAAATATTTTATTACAATGAATCTTTTGTTACTATATGAGAAATTGCAATAAATGCAGAAAATGGATGATAGGAAAACGAATTTATTCCTCGTCTGTGTGTTGTATGTAGTTGTAGACCGACTGATTCTCGAGTCTCGATCTATCAAATTAGAAAAAGTTCGCCTTTTTGCGCTTCTCTGAATTTTCATGGAGTTTCACGCATACCCTTCTTCTCATTCTTTCCCTCCTCCTTCCTCATCTGTCCCAATGTCTGCATCTCCGGGTTCTTATTCGTCATCTGGGTCTTTGGTCATAAGAGTCAGAGAAGTCGTAAGCTGTGCGGTCTCTGCTGTTGTTGGAAATGTTTTCTCTGCGATCTTGACCTTTGTATTTGCTTTGGGTGAGCGGTTTAATTCCTTGATTGTTTGCGTTGATTTTGAGCAATTGCGAAGTACCTGATTAGGGTTCCGTTCCGCGCCCCTTTGTTTGAATTTGAGCATAAGCGCTTTATTTCTAGCCCTGGCTGCCCCGTTGTTTGAATTTTACATAGTTTGATGCGGTGGGTTTTATGATTGAGAGATGAAAAGTCTTGGGGGGTCATATGTTCTCCCAATTCTATGCTTTTTCAATGGCTAAGGTTGTGGATCTGGATCCATCTTCTTTATAGACTATCAAATTGTGCATTGTTTAGTTGTGTTTGTATTGTATATTTTGGCTGATTTTGCTCTCTGTTAGTGCCTTAAAAATTCTTATGTGCAAAAACTCTTCGTGTAGGGTGCTAGAATTGCTCAAATTAAGATATTGGTGATAAGTTGTTTGTTTCATTTACTTTCTTAGTTCGTATTTGTTGAAATAATGAACAATTATCCCACATTGGAAATGAGATTTTGTTTGTATTGGTTTATAAGAGGAAATATAGACCATAGTAAATGACTTGTTCAAGTCTTTTAGGTCTCATCCCATTATACATTATATCCGTGGACACTCCCGTGTAAATTCACCTGATTCTAGAAACTGTCTGGTTTTTGCAGTGGGGACATTGTTAGGAGCAATGACTGGAGCATTGATTGGTCAGGAAACAGAAAGTGGGTTCATAAGAGGAGCATCTGTTGGTGCTATATCCGGTGCCGTTTTCTCGATTGAAGTTTTCGAATCGTCATTACTTTTATGGCAATCGGATGAATCAGGATTACGTTGTGTCCTTTATCTAGTGAGTAACTATTGAAGCAATTCAAAATGAAAACAAATGATCTGAACTATTATACAGATTGATGTTATAGCAAGTCTTCTAAGCGGTAGACTTGTTCGTGAGCGTATTGGTCCGGCAATGCTAAGTGCAGTTCAAAGCCAGGTAAAAGAGTCTAAAAAAGATACATTTTCTTGATCCTCATTATTGATGCATTCCCAAGTTTTGATTAGATGGGAGCTGTCGAAGCACCGTTCGATGAAACTCGTAACATTTTTGATATTGGTGGAGCAAAAGGATTGCTAGCAGACAGCGTTGATAACATTCCAAAGTTTACAATTACAAAAGATTTCAGGTTTGATACTAAAGGAGATGAAGCATGTTGTTCAGTATGTCTTCAGGTAATTTTAAGGGAACTTCATATGAGTTGTGTTTTTTAAATGAGAAAATGGTGTGCTTGGTCCCAAAGTTGTATGTCTTTGGTAAATTTAGTCCCCAAATTTTAATTTGATATCCGTAATCTCTATAATAGTCCCCAAAAATACTTCACAAATTTGGCAAATTTAGTTCCTATATGACAAAAGTATTCCAAAAAATTTGAGTATCAATTTCGCCATAGATTAAATTTGTCAAAATTTGCGAAGTGTTTAGATTAGTTTTGGGAGGATTATATTTGTCAAAATTAAGAAATTTTAGGGATTAAAATTATCAAATTATATAAACTTTGAGGATTTTAAATGTTATCCGCCTGCCCTTGTTAAATTTCTAGAGTTTGATCAATTTATATGAGAAATGTGTATGGTATGATGTATAAATGGAGAAGATCATATCTCAAAAGACTTGAATAAGTCATTTAATATGATCCACATTATTCAGATCAATCAACCCAAACAACATCCCACTTATGATATGGGATAATTTTTCATTATTTCAATTCATCTCTACACCTCAAAAGTTGGACTTGATAATTTAAATCGATGGATTACTCACCAATCAATTAAGCCGGACTATGTTGGGTAATTGTTTGTTATTTCAATTAATACTTTTGTGGTGGATGATCAGGACTTTCTTGTCGGAGAATCGGTGCGGCGGCTGCCAGATTGCCATCATATGTTTCATCTTTCTTGTATTGATACTTGGCTGCTGAGACATGGCTCCTGCCCTTTGTGTAGAAGGGATTTGTGCTAATGTTTGGGATTCGAACAACACAAACCAAAAAGGAAATATACATAATAATTTTAAGAATAGAACCAAAAAATCATAATTTTTAATGGAAAAATTTCATTCCACACCCTTAAATTTGTTTCAATATTTTTAAATATTTCTATTTAAATTTGTTATTTATATATTTTTTTATTAAATTAAATAACGAATAGATAAAAATCTGACAAAATCCATGACGCATCATATAATCTTGTATCGAGCGATATATAAAAAATGTCATTTTAAAAACATATCAATCGTTTTGTAAAACATTTTGTTAAATAAAAATGTTACTTAAGTAAAGTTGATATTATTGAAAATTTTAATTTAAAATTTAAGTATGTATTTTTAATATTGACTATTTTTTAAATATAAATGTTGTTGTATTATATTTTAAAAAAATTTCCTATTTAATAAATGCTTTTTTCTTAACATTATTTCATTAGGTGGAATTAGCCAAATCTAATATATATTTCCACATATATTGTTAATTTTAATTAAATTAGGTAGAAATTTAAGATTGGCCCTATAACGGTAAAGTGATCACATTATTACAAGTTAAAACTAATCAAGTTAATTAGTGACAATATTTACTCATTTATAAATTCCAATATTTCTAATGTTGGGAAAAGTAAAAACACAAAAAAAGAAGATTATCTCAAAAAATATTTATATTTTCAATGTAAGACATGCATTTTAATATATTTCCTGTGAAGCGATCCTTAACCGACCACCTCTGATATATATCGAGTCTGACACTTGTGCGCCACTATAGATCAATTAATTTAGGTTGATGATGATAAAACTAGTTCTCAAATTTTAAAATATTTGATTTAGGTTGTGTTCTGTACAAATTATGAAAACGAATTATACATTATAGAATGTATAATCTGTTTTGAAACAAAACAATATCCATTTTAAATTCTAATTATAAATTCTGATAATAATTCATTCTTATTTTTCAAGTATAATAAATAATCAAGTTCGACTTGATTATGAAAATACATTATGCATTCTACTTATTATTTTTTATAAGAAAATTATGGCATTGACCTCAAATGTTTAAAATAGTGTAAGACGATGTCCCCAAAGTTTGTAAATTACATGAGAAACCCTCGAATTTTCAAAGTCGTTCAAGAGTGACAATCTAGTGAATATATCGGTTTTTTCGTTTTTTTCTTATAAGTGGTTTTGATAATTTATGCATTATTTTTAAAATTTTCAAAGATTAGAGACATATGTATTTTATCTTTCCAAAGTTAATTGATCAATACAAACTATTAATTGGGAATCAACTTAAAATATTAATGAGTATTAGGGTTCAATATAAACGGTTCTGGAAGTTTGGAGGTTAACCACGCAATTCTTAAACATTAAGAGCATGATATTTACAACATTTAAAAGTTTAAGGCCAACATCGCGAATTATATCAACTTTGAAGGCTTTGTATGCAATTTACAAATTTGGAGCACCGTCTTTACATTATTATAAAGTTTGGAGGTTAGTGACAAATACCACTCTATGTTTCACATATATATATTGTTTTTAAATCAAATGTTCATCGTTTTCATAATAATGAATTTTTTTCTATAATTTAACATTTATATTATCACTTGTTGAGTTTCTTATTCGACAATATCGTCTTCAATATTTTTTTTTTATTATATGGTTTTTTTAAAAAAAATGTTACTAATTTATTTTGTATTTACAAATATTATTTTAGTTTAGAATTATAATTTCATATTTATAAGAGATAATTATTTTTTACATTATTACTCAATTCACATTCTATAATTATTTAGAACGTTTTTACATTTTATAATTCACAATATGTTTACACCGAACACTATGCAGATTTTAATTATAAATTTTGATTATGCATTATATAATTTGTACAGAACACACACTTAGTGCGTTTGGATAATTGGTTCTCAAAATTTGGAACTTTGACAATTGAAATCCTCATTTTAAGGTTGAAAGACAATTTTGATCATCAATTTGGATTTAATGGTGTTAATGGTCACAAAGTTTTAAAATTATGCAGTTATAGTCCATACACCCCATTTAGGGCAAATTTAATCTACAATGGTAGAATGTTTTGCATTTTTTGTCCCTATATATTTTAAAAACACAAACTTTAGTTATATTTATGTTATGAGAGGCAAACTCGTTTGTTTACATGTGTTAGTGACCCAACACTTATGCATGTGTTTGGGGATCAAATTTGCTTGATATTAATAACATTTGGTATCAATTTTGCTATGATAATCAAACTATGTGGAATGTGGATATCAAATTAAAGTTTAAGATTAAATTTGTCAAATTATTAAACAATGAGAAGTGAATATGTCATTTTCTCGATCCCCACACAACAAACAAAAAGGATTTAATAAATGAGACAATATTATAGAAAATAGAAATATTCCACGTAATATTGTTTCTTTTCTTCCACCAAATTTGCCTAGTCACCTTCTGCCACGTAATTTGCAATCCAACTAATATTTCGTAATTAAATTAATAAGCCGTTAACCACTTTCTCGGCCTCGGTACTGGAGTGGAGTGGAGTGTAGAGTGGGATTTGGAACAGTCCGACTCTGTTCACCCGCACTGTCAGCCCAACATCGGCAAATAGAATGGCGCCGCCGGCGATTCATTGTCTGGGCGGAATTAAGTCGTCACTGGTGATCTATCGACCGACGAAATACAGGTCGTTGAAGGATATTATGGAGGTGGCAAAGCGTGTGGAGTTAACAGAGGAGGATGATACAGCTAATGATTCCGACGGCAGCGTATTCAGTCAATGGGCTTGTGAGAATTGTGGTTTTGGAGACAATGACGGCGAGCTGCTCCTCTGTGATAAATGTGACAAGGGTTTTCATATGCTTTGTCTTCGTCCAGTGGTGACACGGGTCCCTATTGGCCCATGGTTCTGTCCTTCCTGCAAGGATCACGAGAATCAACCTATTGAAAGTATTCGATGAAATGCTTCTCAAAATTAATCTCCTTAAATTGATAGAAATTAAAAAAATTTCACAAAAATAAGGCATTTTACTGTTAGTGTGTGTCTGCAATTAGTAAATATATGTATTTGTTCATGCATGTGATGCTAATTAATGCAAATTCAGATTGATAGATATTAATTTCTGTTTTAGTGTGAAGTTTCACTCCAAATCACTACTGTTTTGCAGGTAATAAAGTGGTGTTTACTCAGAAGAAGATTGATGATTTCTTTAGAGTTCAGAAGAGCAATTTATTCATGAGCAAGGTTATGCCTCCTCAAGGTAACCATGGCCATGAACATTTTCCGTATTCGTTTTTCGTTCCGAACATGAACTTAGTTCTGCTATTGTGCTCAAATTATGTGACAGAGAGGGTTCTTTCATTTAGTTATGAACTACAGCTGTTTACTTCAGATTTGTGGAGTGTTTCTATTTTATTTAAGTTCATCTTAATTATACTATTTTCGGCACACTCTTCGTTATTCATCAACCGCAAGGTTAAGCTTATAAGCCGTTAAGGAACTTCATCATGTAGCAATTGTATCTATTTCTTCGATTGTAAAACTGATTTTTATAGATTTCTTACAGTAGTAGTGTGTGCTCTAGATGTTAGAAGGCGACGTCGACGTTCAAATTCTCTAGTAATTCACAAGAAGCGTCGAAGATTGTTACCGTACATACCGTCTGAAGATCCTGAAAGAAGACTAGCACAGATGAAGTCTCTTGCTATAGCTTTAACTGACCAGGGCATGGAATTCAGTAACGAGCTTAACTATAAGCCTGGTATGGCTCCTAGATCAGCTAATCAAGCTACACTAGAAAATGGTGGAATGCAGGTTAAACTTGAGTCTATCGGTTAGTTTTTTTAACTTGCGGTTTTGTTCGTTTAGCAATGGTTAAATCCCTTTCTACTTGTTGATCAGGTCCTTTGTAAAGAAGACCAAGACACATTGAATCAGTGCAGGGTAATGTGCAAAAGAGGATTATTTCCGCCTCTTTTAATCACGTTCGATCCGTATGAAGGGTAATTTTGTATAGCTAGAGCGTTAATGAATCAAAGTTAAAAGGTTATGAATCATTGCAGTTACACAGGGGAAGCAGATGAACTAATAAGGGACATGACTTTGCTGAGTGAGTACACAGGAGAAGTTGATTATCTAAATAACCGAGAACAAGACGATTGCGATAGCATGATGACACTTCTTTCGGCTTCTGATGTATCGAAAAGCCTTGTGATTTGTGCAGATAAAGTCGGAAATGTTTCTCGGTTTATAAGTGGGATAAACAATCACAAAGTGTAAGTTTTTATGCCTTATATTACAACTTGAAAGGAATACAAAATGAATTATGGTGCAGGGATAGCCGGAGAAAACAGAACGTGAAGTGCGTTAGATATAGAGTCGATGATCATTGTGTGGTACTTTTGGTTGCAAGTCGTGATATTGCAAAAGGTGAGAGGCTATATTACAATTATAATGGTCATGAACATGAGTACCCAACACATTATTTCATTTAAAGTTTGAGATTAAAAGCTTACTTTCAGGTCTGATTTTCTCTGCACTAGTTAGGCCAACCAAACTGTAAATTAGCTCTAGAAACACATAGTTTTGACTCAAACAAGGTCATAAGTTATTCTAATTTCATTAGATTTCCATGTCTCTACGACGCCGGCTTCGATGTAGTTGGTGTAGGATTGTATTTCGATCCAAGCGATTCGAATTCTCTATCTTCGTATTTTTATTCGAACATATTCATGTTCGTTCGTATTTATTCAAACGAGAATTCATGTTTGAACATTTTTCAAATACTTATACGAATGCTCATATTCGTTCGATTAACTTGTTCGAACATATTCGAATGATCTATTTAAGCTTTTTCGAATTTAATATTGAAATTCAATATAATAAATATGATTTTTTAGATTAAAATTGAAAATGAAAAGAATATAACTTTATATTAAGAAGAAAATAATAGAAAATTATTATAATGCCAATAATTCTATAAGCAAAATAAAAAAATATGGAGATATAATGTGAAATATGATAGATTATAGTTATTTTTAATTCTAATATATAATAATATATTTGTTCATGAACGTTGATATTTGTTCATTAAAATATTCATGTTCGTTCAAATTTTAAACGAACATAAAAAATGTTTCAACAAAATCATATTTATATTCGAATGAACGAATATACACGAGATGAACACATTTCGAACACGAACTGTTTGGATCACATAACAACCCTATTATATTGACAAGGACGATAAGACACTAATGCATTGATTTCATTAATTCAAAGTTCAAACAAGTAACTTAATTAAGAAAAAATAAAACATACTTATTTAGTAAATGTTGCCAGCTCATAAATTGAAATTCAACAGGCACAATGCTCCGCCAATAGCAATCCGGATCAATGCATCTCTCTATTCGTTTATCTTTGATTTTGATCTTCCAATGTCCATCGGAGAATTTCCCTCTTTCAGCCTGCATTCTTTCCCACTCCAATTGCGCCTTCTGCTTCGTCGGTAGCAAGCAGAAATCCTGCAATATCTCCTGCATGGTATCATGCATTTTCCACCATCTCCGGTGAGCAACGTCGCTTGCGTATATTTGTAATGTATCCTTGTTCCAGTTGCAATCGTAGTCTCTGAAACACATCCATGGCTTGATGCCGAAGAAATGAATAGTGTACAGAATTGGAGGTTCGGCATCGATGAGATTAGTGTTTTTCTTCATAGATTCACTGTCGCCGTTCCACGTGATCTTGAAGAAATTGATGTGTTTCGGTAATCTGTGCCACCAGGTGAAGATCTCATTTAGGTAACCTTGATCTCCACCGTTGTAGGAATCGAATTCGGTAATTTGGTTCATCAAAAGCTGGAATGTGCAATTCGAAGGTTGAATCACCATCACGCCGGAGTTGAATAGCGAATCGTGGTTGCTAGTAGCGGCAATTTCTGGCATTCTGAAGAGAAAATCCATGTTGCGCAAGATAAGAACATCTGAATCAATGAAAATGATCTTGTCGTAGTCAGTCAACTGCCATATCCGAAATTTTGTGTAATTCCATTCATTGTAAGTATTTTTCTTAGCCTTTGGATTTCTGATTCTTGTTATCGTTCTCAATTTCCAGCCAGCTAATTGCAGACCTTTCCGATGGTAATGGCTGATTGATTCATCCACGAGAACCACGAGATCCCTATCTGATCCAGTCATGCGAATGCTCTGCGCTGCCGCGATTGCGCCGCAAACATAGGCGTTACTAGAATGCAGGACCATGGCGTACGCTTCACGTTGTTTTTTCGGCTTCAATGAAACCTCATCTTCCTCCATCAGTACCAGTCCACATGANATTTTTTAATACGTTTGGTAAAATTGTTTTATTATGATCGTGATTTATGTAAAAATACTAATATACTCTTATATATAAAAAGAATAAATATATCATATTATAATTATTAGATGTAATGGTAAATTAGTTATTTCTTAAATCATGATGAGACCACAACTGGTTTTAACAGATGTGATGAAATCGTGATTTTATTGCGATAAACGCACCACAAATTTGCTTTTATTTGTGTGCGTTACAAAAATCATGATTTCAATATCTCACCGCACCTCACCGCGCTTTTGATCGTGAAACCAAAGAAACCCATTTATATTCGAGGGATGTCACATTGGTACTTGTTAATACATGGATTTATGGTGACTGTCGAACTAGACGGGTCGGGTGTGCAGAGATGATGGTTAGATAACGATCATTGTATTTGTTGAATACACTATCGACGATTGTTGCGTAAAACCCTATCGGTATGCTGTTACATGATGGTGGGTGATCCCGATCGACAATTGTCAGCGTAAATCGACACCCACCAACACCCGATCGACAGTGGATGATGATTTTGACGATCGACATGGTCGGTAGATACAAAATGTCAACATTGGGTGCTACCAATCTCACATGGCCGCATGACTTTTTGGCACTAAAAGTCATATAATCAGCTCGAGAGTGACTGACGAGATAGAGGTAGATTTTGATAAAAATTTTGTAATTAAATAGTTATCTCTAACCCCTATAAAATGGGGGAAGAAGAGATGAAGAAGGGGAAGCTGGGAAAGTCTAAGTTCCATACATTTTTTAAAACATTCTCTTGAGTAAAACTCCCTCATAGGTTTGGTGCTTCGTGGGTTTTTCTCGCGGTTCTCCGGTTTCCCTAGTATAATTCTTCATGTGTCCTATTATGGCAACCGATTACTAACGGTTTCCACAACTAATTTTACAATATTAAGGAGTATCGATTTTTACGTTTAACATTTGGCGCCGTCCTTGGGGACCGAACTGGTAAAGCCATTGAGAAGCTTTACGTGCTAGTTGTATCTTTTTTGGGTTGTTCCGATAGAAAACCCATAATTTGTAGAGTCTACGAAAGCTCAAAACCAGCAATAATACATAACAACATTACTGATAGAGATGTGATTACTATCGACACACAGTCCCTACGAAAACAAAGGGAAGAAATGGTTGGCCACCTTCGTCAATCGATCATGGTCTCAGGATAGAAATCAGTGGCTCAACCACATGTTCAGAATCTCCCAGAAGACAATCCGGTCGAAGCAGACGCAGGGGACGACCGCCTTGGAAACCAAAGCTCTGATGTGGAGGAAATCCTTGGTCGATAACCATAGAACTAGCTGCCTCGATCGACACTCGATCCCAACCAGGCCTGTTTTGAGGAGGTGGTGGCAGAACTTGACACCATAAAAAGACCGTCGACCAGCTTTTTTCCACGAAGCGATGGATCAACCGATTAGGCGAGATATGGGAAAAGATTTTCTACTAGACCTTAAGGATGCTTATCAGAATCCCGGTACAAATAATGGAGTTTCTATGCTGCTGCAGCTGCGTTTACATTCATTTTCTGAATGAATCATGAATGACGTGCATGAGCGCTCTTTCCCAGCGCCTGACGGGATGCCGACCTTCGGTGATTCATTGGACCCCGGGATCATTTGTCAGATTTTGAACTACAGATGGAGACAGTCCGGGCTAGTGATGTCATTATTTGCAAAATATTCGCAGCCACTCTCGAGAAAGTAGCAAAATCGTGGTTCAAAAACTTGCCTTTGGGGCCGGTACGATCTTTTGATGATTTCGCCATGCTACCTACTAAGCAGTTTGCTCCCAATGTCGGTCCTCTGATGAGCAATGCGAAACTTTATGATTTCTAGGTACACCCCTGGGAAATCCACTTTGAGATAGTTTATCGAAAAGTTTTATCATGTAGCTAGAGGGTTCAAAATGGATCTCAATGAAAAGTTGAACATTTTGCAATAGGTATTGGGGCC
Source organism: Utricularia reniformis (assembly GCA_009725065.1). NCBI lineage: Eukaryota > Viridiplantae > Streptophyta > Magnoliopsida > Lamiales > Lentibulariaceae > Utricularia > Utricularia reniformis. Next base: position 156,388 of record RWGZ01001144.1, on the reverse strand, counting down.
TTGTGGGCTCTCAACAAGCCTCATCGAAAATTCTCTCGCGTCACTGGGCAGCTAATCCAGAAGATTTGCAAGTACATCAAAGTGGAGGAAACTATGACTGCTCTTCATGGGAAGAAATAGCCAATTGCTGTTACGAAGCTGTTGAAAAGAAAATTTATCATTCCGAAAGAAAATGGAGGGAAGTTAATTCGTGTCAAACTAGATGCACAAATACAATGAATCAAAGGGTATATTGTGAATTACACAAATATAACGATCACTTAACAACTGAATGCAACATCTTGGGAAATTGCATCAAGGAACTAGTGAAAGAGGAAATTCTGGAGTACAAAAGGGGAAAAACCCCTAAGAAACTTGCGGACCGTGGACAGCGGAGAGGCGAGCGGGATAGTGATCATCGTTACGCCCCTCAGCAGTGTGGTGACGAGAATAATTATCATCCTCGGAAAAATTATCAGAGTCAACGGAGGAACGGTCAGTGGAATGATAGAGGTGGTCGACGTTGGCGATCGAAAGTTCGTCAGAATAATCGGTATAACAACGATCGGCAGGATAATCGACAATCCCCTGCTCCTGAAGTCCTTCCACCCCTCCCGAAATTCTAGCTCCAGAAAGCATCAATCAGGAGAACGTCGATTCCGTGGGGGACGAGCTGATGTATCCTGAGATCTTTGTGATCTCATGAGGCGATCGTTGGGATGTCTCACAAAAAGAAAGGAAACGTCACACTCTTGAGCTATTGAATTCATCGCATGTCATGTCGATCAAAGGGGATCGGAAACTACTGAAGACTGACATCACTTTTGATAATGATGATAAGAAAGGTATATTTGAACCCCAAAATGATCCTATCATCATAATTGTTGTCATTGCCAATCGGGTCCATCGGATCTTGGTCGACCAGGGGAGTTCCTGTAATATCATTTCAAAGGGAGTGGTCGACTCGATTGGATTAAGTGTTGCCGACCTACATCCTGAAAGATGACCCTATGGTCTTTCGACCAGCGATCAGTCGTACCTCTAGGAAAGATCGTCTTGCCGACTTTGCTCGGAAGTGGGGAAAAGTCGCAATCGGAAATATTGGAATATATAGCGATAGACATCGACATGGCATACAATGTAATACTTGTTCGACCTTGGCTCAATGCTTTTAATGCCATCCCTTTGACAGTTCATTTGAAGTTGAATTTTCCGACCTCTATTGGGATTGTGACTGTAAGTGTAGACCATGGGGTAATTCAACTTCTACCACAACTTTTTCGAAAATAGTTCATTTGAATGTAGCAAAGGATGTCAAATACAAGAAGAATATCCAACAGTATTTAGTAGAGTCGTCAATAAAGGTTAAAAAATATCTTCTTCCTTTTGGTGTTGGTATTTCCATTGGTCCACATACATCACTGTTTATCAATTCTAATTTTTCTTTGGCAATCTCGACTGCTTTTCCGTCTTAGAAACTTTGCATAGGTAATTATAAACATTTATTTTGTGGTTTATCCCTTCCACTAAATGATGCTTTTAAATAGCTTATATGGAGTCATAATTGTGGCGTCCAAGTCTTCTATGCCATAATTTATATCCTTTACTTGTAGTTATGCATATCATGGTATATGCACTTCCTTCTCCTTAGTTTTGAATGAGAAAAGTTAATTTTCATATGAATTTTCCACCCGTGTAATTATTTCACAATTCCAATCAAATAAAGTCATTTTTAGTCCATTTTCCATTAAATGTCCAACATTTAATAAATTGTGGGAGGCTTCAGGAACGTAGTATATACATTGGCTATATTGAGCAGTTTTGTCTCGGTTTCAAGCTGTATAGTTCCAATCCTTTACACTTTTATATAATTGTCATCTGTTATCTCGATATTCTTTCCAAAGATTGGTTTGCATGATTGAAATAGATTGAAATTATTTGTTAAGTGGTAGATGCAGCCACTATCTATTAACCAGATTACATTGTTCTTTAGTTTTGTTGTTGAAGCTAATATGGTGTTCAAACACAAAGAGTAAGTGTCAATCTCTTCATTTTCATTAAACTCAAAACATACAGTACTCATAGCTTTTCCATAATTTCTAAAATAACTAAGGTTTCCTTCATTGTCTCCATTTCTCTTTTCTTTGTGCACACCATTTCAATATGACATTTTTCTTTGCAGTAGGAACATAGCTTTTCAGGGTGTCAAAAAAAATTTAAAGCTGCATGATTTTTCTGTTAAGCAGTGAGGACACGGAGGATAAGAGCCAGGTTTGTCTGCTTTTCCTGAGGAGTTTCTGTCGTTGATATTTGATTTAAATGCAATCTCACTTCTCTCCTTACTAGCACGTGCTTTGTCTCTCAGTTTGAAGTTGTAGAGTGCATCAAGAATCTTGTCGGGTGTGTATCTTTTCATACATCCAATTGTTTCCAATGATGTAATTGTTGGATCAAAGGAAGCAAGTAGAACATATATAATCTTTTCTTTAATTCTTCTTTCATCCACTGCTTCCCCTAATTTTGTTAATTGTTTTAGAATGATGTGAAGACTGTATGATAGTCTTGATTGAATCTCCATATTTTAGTTCCAGATTATCAATGAGTCTCCATTGGTAAGTAATTTCATGTACTGAGTTTATAGCTTGTAATAGTGTATGCTTTAAACAAAATTTCTCATGCTTCCATTGGTGTTTTGCAGTCGATTATCAAATCATATGTGTAAGACCCCTCGGGGGTGTGAGAGACACCTTAGGCGAATCTCAACATCAGCTATACACAGGGAACAATCGTATGTTAAGTATAATGATTCGTCTTCCATTGCACGAGATATTTTCCCTAGCAAATCGACAAGGATCACGTTAGAACTAGAAAGTTAAGCGTGCTCACCATAGAGTAACTCAGAGATCGGTGGCCCACTGGAAAGTGTGGGGCAATTGAAAAAGTAAAGTCTTGAGGACTAGGTGGATGTCATTAGCTTCAATATCTTACAAAGCGTACAATATCGTGCAAGTGGGAGATGTGCCGTAACAATATGCATCCCCAAGAACAACATTAGCCAAGACATTTAATACTGAGTTCTTTGCATGCTCTTGTGTCTATCACTATAGCTCATGTTTTTTTCTTTTTCGCCGATATCTGTTTCAGTTTTTGCTTGTAGGACATCCCCATAAATCATGATTTTTGAGATAGATCTATATTTTGCTTGCCCATATTTGGTATTCTTTGCCATCAAATGTAAGAGATGGTAATGAAGTAGAAGTCATGTATTCTGCACAAATAAAACAAAGGTGAAATGAAATTGGTATTTTGCTTACAGTGGTGTTTTTGTGTTGTAACTCGTTTCCTTTTTATATACGACAACTGTCACCATAAAATGATATGTAGCCAACACTTCGGTAACCTAATTTGAACTTGATTAGCTTCTGAACTTGAAACTGGATATGGGGCTTGAGCTTTGTATATGTAAAGAGAGTAGGTTAACGTACTTCTTGTTTATTGAATACAGAATATCATAATATTTGTACATTGAATATGGATTTTATAGACTTTGATATTCTAGCAATTAAAAAAACGAGTCGTTGCATTGTTTTGGAATGTGTGCTATGTTGCTGGATTGAACATATATTGGACTTTTTTTATTTTGTTTTTGGGTTGTAACTGTATCATAATTAGCCCATCTCCCTTTGGCCTTCATTTCCTCTTTTCTTCTTGCAATGTTCTTCACGTCAATCATCTTCTATAAGGTATTCTTCAAATTCTGTTGGTTTGATAAGGTGAAGCAAAATAAGTTCATCACTTGTATCTAACACTACAAACAAGGTAATGAAAGAATATGTAGCTTAGTTGTGTTGGGTACTTGGAAAAATATATTGAAATCTAATAGAGAATAACAATTCAATTTACCTTTATTTCCCCATGAATCTCAAGCTATGTTGGGTCAATTTTTCTGGGCATTGATGCTCCCACTTCAGAAACGCAAGTAATCAAATTGGAATCTACGAAGTTTCCAAGAAATAGTTGTTAATCAGGGCACGTGGATTCGATTATGTTTGATTGGTGGAATTGGAGTTGGAATTTGAGATGGAAGACATTTGGTTTTATTAAGATCCTTACATTGCGGTTCAGTTGGTTTCAAGTAAATTTTGATTCGATTTTACACTAAGGTAAACACGTCACGAAGAGTCCAAAGTTTATGTATGATTTGTTGTATAAGTGTCAAATTCGCAATGAATTAAGAAGGAGTGCAATTTTCTCAACAAATTGTATTATAATAGTGATTAATTATGAAGTGGTTGTAAGGACCCCTCGGGGGTGCGAGAGAGAGGACACCTTAGGCGAATCCCTACATCGGCTATAGACGGGGAACGATCAGAGATTAAGTATAGTGATTCGTCTTCCATTACACGAGACCTTTTCTCTAGCAAAGTGGCAAGCGGAACGTTAGAACTGGAAAGTTAAGCGTGCTCACCCTGGAGCAATTCAGGGATGGGTGACGTACTGGGAAGTGTGGGGGCTAGGGAAAAAGTAAAACTGTGATGACTAGGTGGGTGTCATTAGGGTCAGTCTAATCCAAAACGGACAATATCGTGCAAACGGAAAGGCGAGTCATTTCAAGCTGTGCAGTTTTTATAATGAATTGCATCACTCGCAATGAATTATGCAGCAGAAAAATTCTGCAACGAAATCATACAAAATCACAACGAATTTGACGCATGATAGAAAATCGTGATGAGTTGTAAGATTATGAGAAGTTTGACATGACATTTTTAGCTGTAAGTCAACGAAACAGTTTCCGGTGAAAATTTTGACTAAACTCAGAATTCAGAAGGAGGAGGATCTGAATTCCCCTGGGGAGGGTCACTCTGTGTGATGCCTCCATCCAATGCTATTGATCCTGATAAACATCAATCCTAACATTGGGCGTTGGATATGTTTAAAATGAAATCCCGAAACATCGCAATATGAGGTTGCTTAAATCTCATCATAGTGTCAAATTGACCTCCTCGACTAGATGAGTTATTATGGAGGTATGATTTTCTGATCAGAGCATCACAAAACATCGAAGTGTGCGACGAGAGCAAGAGTTGTTGATTTACGACTCAGAGATTGAATCATCATACCAATGGACAATTGATATTGCACCGGGGTATTTTGTAATTTGGAAAACTCGGGAATCGTCTTGCACGTTTCCCACGATGTTTTGTATTTTCTAAGGTATTCCAAGTTGACGTTGCATCAAGGGTCCTTTCATATTTTTATAGAACCCAAGTTCGTTAAGGAGCATTTCGAGAGGTTCAAGGTGTTCCGGAGGTTGTCTGGGGTGAAACAAAGTCCTAAATCCAAAAGTTTCTTTGGGTGGAAACAACCTCTACTTTAGTATTTTTGCAGAACCGCTTGCCTAATGAAACTATTTATTTCACAACACCATATGAGAAATGGATTAATAATAAACCTTGTGTGAATTTTTTGAGACTAGGGATACCAACCGAGAGATATATAATTTGTCTAAAAGGGTCTTTAAAATTAGGTTAAACGTTGATGGATCGTTGAATAAGTATAAGGGCATATTAGTTGTGAAATTGTATGATCAAGACCAATGTATTGACTATTTTGATATATTTTCACTTATTGCAAAGTTTGATTGTATTCGTATACTTCTTGCATTGGTGGCTTTTTTAATTGGACAAATTTTCAACTATTGTTTGTTTGAATGGTGAAATTAAAGAAGAGATTTTTGTAACTTAACCCGATAGTTTTGAAAAGACAAAATTCTTCTTAAGTATATGTATTATTAAAGGTTTGTATGGCATCAAATAAGCTCTGAGAGTTTGGTACTCTGGATTGGACAATTTCGTAATATCATGTTTCTTTGTAAAATGTCTCTATGATACCACTACACTCTTTATGTTAAAAGTGTTGAAAATTTGATGATAATTGTTTTTGTATATGTTTGTGACATTTTAGTTTGGGGAAAAACAATGATTGTGATTAATTTAAAAGATATAACTCGAATTTGAGATGAAGGATCTTAGAAAACGAATGTTTTGGGAATGTGAATTGATCAATCATCTTCTCGTATTTTGTTTCACAAAAGAAATACTTGAAATCTTGAAACAATTCGAATTTGAATAGTGTAATGAAGTGTATGTACCTATGCTTTCTAACACCAAAATTTGAAAGTATGGTTATGCTCCTTCATGTGACTTTTTTATTTAAAGGCTTTTGATTGAGAAGCTCATACATGTATGCTAAAAAATAACAAACATCTCTTATGCTACATGTATACTGTCCATGTATATACATTCTTCAACTTCCATACATTTTACTACTACAAACCTTATATTGGTACATACATACAATTGATTTTGAGATTTTATATTTCTCTAATGATAATGTAATATGTTTGGATTCTCTCATTCTGATTATATTGGATGCTTAGATTACTTAAAAAATATATTTTGATATTGTTTTTCACTCGGAACATGTGTGGTAAGTTGGTATTCAAAGAAATGATCTATTATGGCTCAATCTACTGCTAAGATAGAAACTATTATGCAACCTCTAAAGTAGCAAATTTGGTTATTTGGCCAAGGAACTGCTTGTTGAATTTCACTTTTTATTCGATGAACCAACTATCTTTTTTGAAACTCACTATCTGGTAGTACAGTTGAAAGGAATCATGTATTTCATGGAAGAAGAAACATATCAAAATCAAATATCATGCTTATGATGGAGTATTAAATTGATATTTTATTCAACTGATATTTTATCTTCACAAAATTATTTCCAATTTCTAGATTTTTATATCTTAGAAATTGAGGTAGTATAATCTTTGTCAACATCGTTAAGAACTTTAGAAGATTGTTGGATCTCGAGTTAACACATTTGAGATTAGTTATAATGAAACTCATGATGATGAAAAACTGAGACTCGTAGAGGGTCTCAACCCATGATTTAGCTTGGAACAAAATTGTGGATGTTCTTCATTTTGGTAGTTCATTCTTTTTCATTTACAGCTTTGGTTCATGTTTATGATCATGATCGTGTGCTACTCTTCTTTTCTTCTTGCTTGTATCAATGCCTAGTTCTTTATTTTACATTGTTTTTTTGTACTTAAAGTATTTATTGACTTAGTAATGATCCATTGTATTTAAATTTGGTTTCCATTACATGCTTTTCTACATAAAAACAAAAGATTTACAATCCATTTTTTACTTCATATAGTAGTAGTAAGATAAAATAATAAATTTGATTGTGAAAACACTCAATTTTCATTAATTGAAAAAATGAAAAGTGCGAGGGGATATAAAAATATAGCAAACTAATCATTTTATATGAACTTTTCTATATATATTTTAGAAATTATGAATTGTCTTTATGTAAAATAATAAATAGATGATGTTTTATCTTTGAATTTAAATTGTTTTTTCTTACAATTCTAATATTTAAAAACAAATAAATATCTAAAAATAAATCTACTAACCTATTTAAAATTTAAACTAATTAAATAATTAACAGTTGTTGTGGAAAATGTAAATAACTATTTAAATTGAATGAATTACACTCCATATATTAGAATGTTGAAGCACTGACCTGAGCCCTGGGCACAAGCCATCCGCAACTCCTCCGTGGTCTTCTGGTACAGAAAACTCAGTTCAGTCCATACCTAGAATTCCCCGACCGTGAGTATAACCGATGGCTCGGCAAGCAAGTCGACTGATTGGAAGCTTGACATCACGAATTCTTTGCCCTAAGCAACTTCAACATCATCGCAATTTTGGATCGCCGCCGTCTCCTCCCGCTGTTTTCGTGGACAAGAACACACGCGTAATTTGCCAGGGGATCACTGGGAAGAATGGCACATTTCACACTGAGCAGGCTATAGAATACGGCACAAAGATGGTATTCGTTCTTTCGTTTTGGTTTTGGGTTTTATGATTTTTTCAATTCAAGTTATTTATTTGATCAAATCATTCTATTTATCGGTAGCCTGATTTTATCACTGTTGATTTGCTGAAGATTGTCAGGAAGTATGGCCTTTTGTCCAGATTTCGGTTTAAATGTTCTTTAACTTGTCTATATTAATGTTTTCTCATATTGTATAGTGATCTCATGTTTTTTTGTACGTTTATCATTTTGTGTGCTATGTCCATATATGTGTAGGTTGGAGGTGTTACACCTGGGAAGGGTGGATCAGAGCACTTGGGGCTCCCTGTTTTCAACTCTGTGGCAGAAGCAAAAGCTGAAACGAGGGCTAATGCATCAGTTATTTATGTTCCACCACCTTTTGCTGCTAAAGCTATCTTAGAGGCATTAGAATCTGAACTTGATTTAATTGTTTGCATAACGGAAGGAATACCTCAGCATGACATGGTAATTATATTTTAATGTACCAAAGTTCTGTTTGGATCATTGAATTTGGTCTGGCACGTTATATGTAGGTTGTAGCTCATGAAATTAGCATCCAGAGGTGTTCTCTGAGTCTATCAACTTGCGCTTGTTGCTAGTTTCTGACATTTTTATTTCTCTAATAGGGTTTTTTAAATCACTTGTAGGTTCGTGTTAAAGCTGCTATTAACAAACAGTCTAAGACACGCCTCATAGGACCAAACTGCCCTGGAATTATCAAGCCTGGTGAGTGCAAAATAGGAATTATGCCTGGATATATCCACAAACCTGGCCGTGTTGGAATCGTTTCTCGATCTGGTACATTGACGTATGAAGCGGTGAGGTTCATTTACTATTGAACTTAATAAATTTGCGATATCATTTACTGAATTTGGTACCAAATTCCAGCTTTACATAGAAGAATCATGTTAGAAAATTTGTGAGCCTGGATTTTTTTTTGAATGTTAATTCCAGCACACTTAGAAGATAAGTTCATTGATTCAATGGTTTTAGGTTTTCCAAACTAGTGCTGTTGGACTTGGGCAGTCCACATGCGTGGGAATTGGTGGCGATCCATTTAATGGGACAAACTTTGTTGATTGCATACAGAAATTTATTCTGGATCCACAAACAGAAGGTGACGATCTTTACAATTATCATGTGATATTCTTGAAAACATAGAATTGGAATAACTTTCATTGTCGATATTTTAGCCTTTTTCCTCAGCCGATTCAGTAATTACAATATATTCAGATTTTTATTTACTATTATACATTTTCTTTCAATTGGAGCTGTGGTAAAAGATTTGCCTTAATTGTTGAACTGGATACCTTAGGAATTGTACTGATTGGTGAGATTGGTGGTACTGCTGAGGAAGATGCGGCAGCCCTCCTTAAGGTTAGTATTTTTAACTGATGCATGATCTTCAACAGGATCTGTCTAGTGTATGATTTGTTTTTTTCCTGTTCCCTGGACAATCTTATAATGTGTACTTTTGTATTAGACTCTATGGCATGTTGGAATTATAGTGTCGGACCGAAATTACGACGGAGGAACATGAACGAACGGGATTAAAGGAATCAAGTCTTTTAAAGTGTGGCTTCCTCCCCTTAATCTCATTCGTTAACGTTCTCAAGTCGTAATTTCGGTCAGACTCTATAATTCCAACATGGTATCGGAGGTGGTTCGGTTCATTTAATTTCGCAAATCCAAAACCTTGTGGTTGGACTTGAGGGGGGAGTGTTGAATTTGTCCCACATTAGTTGGGAAGTGGGATTGATGAGATTTATAAAGGTGAGAAATGCCATCACATAATGAATTGATCAAGTCTTTTAAATGTGTGGTTTCCTCCTGTTCGTACACGCTCCCCATCGTAAATTCGACTAGACTCTATAATTCCGATGTGGCATTATAATCAATTGTCTTTCCTACCCGCGCTCCACAAGACTTTTTCTCCATTTTATTCCCTTGTCTACTCAGCACTGTCTCAGTTGGCTTTATTATTTGATTTTGAATGGAGATTTATTTGTGTTGTAGGAAAGTGGGACTGAGAAGCCAGTTGTTTCGTTTATCGCGGGGTTAACTGCTCCTCCTGGTAGAAGAATGGGTCATGCGGGAGGTATATGTTGTTGTGATAGACTTGAAAGCCAAACATTATAAACTTGTTGAATGTTGGTTGCAGCAATTGTGTCTGGTGGTAAAGGCACTGCACAGGACAAAATCAAGACACTCCGAGCAGCTGGGGTTACGGTTGTCGAGTCACCCGCAAAGATAGGTGCAGCGATGCTCCAAGTCTTCGAACAGAGAGGCCTTGTTTCACACTGATTCTTTTACGCAGAATCAGATATATTTGTTTTCCTTCTTCAGGCTTGCCTGCTAACAGACAGTTTCAAAAGTTAATTTGGATGATTTATCCATAATTATAAACATTATTGTTTTGTTATTAAATAATATTTTGATTATCGATACTTAAGTTAAATCAAATCGATAATTTTGTTTACTAATGAGTTAGATACTATTCCAATTTAATTTTAGCAACCATTATTGGTATTAGGGTTCTTATTTGATTCGAACTAATCGAATTTGTTTATATTTTTATTCGAATTTGATCATGTTCGTTTATATTTTATTCGAACGATAATTCATATTTAAGATTTTCAAATATTCATATCAATGTTTATTTCGTTCGAATTATTCAAACGACATGTTCAAATTTGAGAAAATGATGCATTTGGTCTCCATAGTTTACATAAAATGGCAAATTTTGTCCACAAACTTTAAACGATAAATTTAGTCATCAAAGTTTAATTTTTTTTGCAAATTTAATCCCTGAAATTTGATTAATTTGACAAATAGGGTTTCCAAAATGGTAAAATTGGTCCTCAAACTTTGTTTTTGGCTATACGAGTTCTCAAACTTTAGTCCTACTAATTTGCCGTCCCAAAAGTTTCAGAAATTTGGCAAAATTGATCTCCAACTTGTGACGCAGTTACAGTTATAGCTTTTGGTTTATGAATCAAATTTTTTTCATCCCTCGTTCACTCTCTTCCTCTTCGTCTTCGAAGAGTGAGGGCTTTGAACGACAATTGGGCATAGCAACTGAGGACTCACGTATTGCTTTCACGATAACAACAAATTCCAACAATTTTCATACTTGTTCGAATATGTTACTTTGATTGGACTTATTTTCGTGGAAAACTCAACGAAGAAGATGACTCATTTTCGTTTTGCAAACTTTAGGATACTTGACGGCGATCAGAACAAAAATTCCCAAAATCCAAAATTTTGAGAACCAAATCCGTGTAACGTTACTTTCAAGATCAATTATGTCACACAAAACCTTACAGACTTGTTTTGCCAAAAAAATGGTTTGGTGATTTATTTTGTCATTTAAAAACTTTGGAGATTGATTTTATCAAAATATATAAAATTTAAGAATCTAATTTACCAAAATCCAAAACTTTAATAATCAAATTTATCTTTTTCACGTTCGAATTTATTTGAATTTAATAGTAAAATTCAATATACTAAAATTGATTTTTTAGAAATCAATTTTATGATCATTGCATCATTAAAAACTATAGAAAAATAATATTATGATCATTGCAATTGATAATACAAAAAATAAGGATAGAAAACAAAAGATAAAATAATATATCATTAAAACAAAAGATAAAAATAAACACGAGGAATTTAAACAAATACAAGGACAGAAATGCAGCAGCCAAAACTACAATTGCTACTGAGACTTAGATTAGAAGTAAATTATGATGAAATAATATAGCATGGTCAAAAAATGATGCTGCTGCTGCTGCTGCCGCCTTTTTTTGCATCAAACTCTACATTGCCGTAGCAGCAGCAGCCTGATCTCCATCCATGATCAAGAACACGCTTTCGTATCGTGGGGCGGCTAATCAACCAAAAGAATTAATGATCTAAACAAGCCTACGTTGCCTCATCCCTTTCCCAAGATGAGGTTGCATTAACCGCACATATAAACCATTTTTCGCCACAAGAGAATCGTGCGTACCTTCCTCGACGATCTTCCCACCATTAAGAACTACTATATTATCAACATGTCTCATCATTGCCACACGATGAGCGATTAAAATAGTTGTTTTGTTCCCCATAACCAATGTATCAAGTGCTTCTTGTATGACTCGGCTTGACTCTGATTCGATCGATGAACTCGCTTCGTCTAATAGTAAAATAGGTGCATTCTTCAAAATAACTCTCCCTATAGCGATTCGTTGCTTTTGTCCTGGAGTTAAATCGACTCCTCGCATTCCCACATGAGTATCATATCCATGAGGAAGACTGCTTATAAAATGATGTGCATTTGCTATTCTTGCTGCTTCTTTCATCTCTGATTCACTTGCATTATGCCTTGCATATATTATATTTTCTCGTATTGTCGTCGAGAATATAATCGGGTCCTGCTGAACGAGACCCAACTGGCTCCTTAACCATCTCAAATTGTAACATTTCAAATCTCTACCATCTAGAAGTATCTGACCAGCAATTGGATCATAAAATCTTTCTATTAACGATATTATAGTGCTCTTTCCCGAACCCGAAACACCGACAACCGCAATAGTTTGTCCACCATTAACTTTGAGGTTGAAGTTACTGAGTACAAAGACTTCCGGTCGAGTCGGATATGAAAAGTCTACGTTCTTCAGTTCAATGCTTCCATATACATTTGGGGGCTTCAAGGCTGTGTTATCATCAGGATCAATCTTAGGTACTCTATCGATAATTTCAAAGACCGATGCAAGGGATTTTCTTCGTTTCAAAATATATGGAGCTAAGCCGAAAGGCTCCACGAGTGCAAAAGTAGCGAACGAGAACACTATATACTCCCCAAGAGCTGGACCTAAAGCCATGTAACTATTCTTTACAGAAAGAGAAGTGTACCAAAGTAGAAGTGCATTGCAAGCAAAAAGGAGAAACTGAGAAACTCCAAATGCAAAGCCGATTCCCATTCCATGAAGAAAGCTTTTCATGAATATTTTATTTAGCTGCAGTCTATATAACTCCATAACTTTGTTACCAGCACAAAATGCAACGACTGTGTAAATATTTCTAACGGCATCTTCGAGAACCAAAGATGCCTTTCTATGCATCTCCTGGATTCCTTTTGAAAATCCAGCAAGCCACATTTTCTGCAAAATGAAGAATAGAGAACAATATGAAAACGTCCGAACATTGCCAATCTAGAAAAAAGTTTAATACGAAAAATGGGGAGCTTAAATTCGTATTTTCAAGCAACACTCTCTGAAAATATAATGTCACTCCCGCCAAATACCGGACTATGGCAAGCAGAAAATATCCTCAAAAATCTTCTTTAGGTAATAACTAATTAACGGGCATGTTAACGTTACAGAATACAACATGTTGAGCAGAATAAATGAGTGATAATTTTAAAAAGATAATTAAATGAGTAGTTTCTGCAACACAGTTGCAAGAATATATTTTTAAAAAGGAGTCTATAGAGCAAAAACTGCATGGAGCAAAAAGACATCATACAAGGCCTCTGTCATGTTTAAGTTTCAAAAACAGTTCTAAAATTTGATAAGAACCAAGATATATCACAAAGCCATTTCTTCATACCACCATGGTGTGTTTCAACTGCTGTGGGGAAAATTATTACATTTTGTTCCTCGAGAATGCAAAAATAAGCTTGTATACGTACCTGTGCAATGGCGGAAACTGTTAGAACCGGTAGAGTTGCAAGGGCGACAAGTGCCAATCGCCAATTCAAAAGCATCCCAATGATAATAGCAACTAAAACAGCTGCACTGTCTTGGATAAATATTGAAAGCCGGTTGCTAAATGCAGCACGCACAAAAGTAGCATCATTCGCTAATTTTATAGATAGATTATCCGCACTATTTTCCTCTTCATCGAACCATCCAACCTCATTTCTAAGCATAGCTGTGAATGAAAAATGTTAGATCCATCAGGCTTGGATAACGATAGATAAAATCAAGTAGATTAGTACTTTGATACCTGAAAACATCATTCTTCGTACACGCTCAGTCATTTTCTCTCCCATTATACCAAAATAAAAATGCTGCAAAAAATTAGCAAGCACGGTCACAATTCCCATTGCACCAATGATTAAGCACCATTGGTTTATTCGATCATGCATATGATGTCTTGAATCTGTTTGATAATACTCCATCACAACGAGAGCAATGACATAAGCAAGAATGGGATTAAAAGACCCAAAGGTTGCAGCGCCAATGCTTCCTAAAACTGCATAAAGCCATTCTGCAAGGCTAAGCTTTACAAGCCTCAGGAAGGAAGTTCCTTTTTGTGGTTCTTGGCTTGTTGGTTCTTTCATCACCATAGACACATCATCAAATTGACTATGCGGCCGACTAAACGTCTGTGAATGTGAACGTTCATTCTTTGGATCGGATGTTAAAAGAGGGGAAACAGGAGATTCAGGGTCTGAAGCACTTGTCTGTTTCAGTGAAGGATGCACATCAATCTTTGGTAATTCAGGTAACATCAACTCAAAACTGTCCTGCCTCTTTATTTTGGGCTCTTTATTAGTGGTATCAGCTGAAACACCATTTTCCGTCATTTCTTCAGGTGCTGGGCTGTGAATTCTAGAAGAATCTTGAGAATTTACTGCAACATCGGGAGGGCGAAACATATGGACTGCAGCAACTCTTTGAAGAGAAGGTGACTTCATCATTCTAGGGGATGAGGGTTCTTGGAAGCTATGACTGGAAACAGAATCCTTCTCAATATCAAACGATGCTTTCTCCTTGTAGACTCTCTTGGGCATCCTGAATAACATAAGAGTAACTTTTGTAAGCGAAAGAGTAACATTAAATATGAATCAGAAGCAAGAGTTTAAATGATAAAGATCTTATCGAGCAGCAACTATTCATGCTTTTACGATGCACGTTCAAAACTTTTGTTATATAATAACTATACCTCCGTGGTAACTTTGTTGCTTCTTCATATTTAAGCAGCTCAGCATAAAGGCCATCAGAGTTAACCAATTCCTCATGTGTACCCATTTCAACAAGTTGACCTTCCTCCATGACTGCAATATAATCAGAATTTCTAATCAAACTTAATCGTCTCGCTATTATTATTGTTGATCTCCCAAGCATTAGAAGATCCAAAGCAGCCTGGACAGATCTTTCAGCTTCAAAATCAAGACCACCAGTAACTTCATCAAGAAGAAGAATAGAAGGATTTGACAACACGGCTCTAGCAATCGAAAACTTGATTTTTTGTTCTTCAGTCAATTCTAAACCAGCTCTACCGACCTTTATGAACAAGAGATTTAGTTCAATATGTGATATTTGAACCCATGATATCCCGATGCAGCAAAGCAACAAAGAAAATTAAGCACAAAAACCTGGGTATTATATCCTTTATCCAATGAACTGATAAATGTATGTGCATGAGCAATTTTGGCTGCTTCTTCAATTTGATCGATAGAGGCATTGCGTCCATAAGCAATGTTGTCTTTGATACTCAAACTCAGCAAGGCAGGCTCCTGAGTAACCAAACCAATTTGGCTTCTGAGCCACTCAACCTTCAGATTCTTAATATTTTCACCATCCAAAAGAACTTCTCCTGCACCAGAAAGTTCACATGAAGGGTGTTCGGATAACACACATACTAACTACAAATCTGAAATTTTAACCATTGATACCTAAAGTGGGATCATAAAACCGTTCCATGAGAGGTATAATGCTGCTTTTACCAGAACCATTTCTTCCAACGAGTGCCACAGCCTTTTTAGCAGGTACTGTGAGGTAAAACCCACTCAATATTGGAATTTCGGGGCGAGATAAGTAGCTGAAATATACGTTACGGAACTCTATGTTTCCCTGTAGAGAAGCCTGTGTAACTCCATCTTGATTAGAACTAGAAGATGAGCGGTTTATCATCTCAAAAAGTCTGTAGGCAGCAATTCTCCCTTGCTCAAACGAGTAAAAGTTGGTGGCCGCTTGATTCAACCCACTATCAAACAAGTTCAATTGTATTACTAACTCAACGAAAGATGAAGAAAATTAAGAAGTAATGATATTTCTTACAGGCCACTTAAAATCACAGCAAACAGGGCAGTTACAATTTCTCCTCCATTAGCCCTTCCATGGATAACAAGTTTTGTTCCCACCCAAAGTTGCAAAGCACATGAACAAATTGCCAGTCCATAAGTGAAACCAAGTCCAAGACCTTGAACAAGACTTATTAATATACCATATCTAAGAGTAGCTTGAAGTGAAGCAGCATATGAATATTTTGCCGAGGTTTCATTGGTAAATGCACACAATGTTCTGACGTAGGAAACTGCCTGCAGGATGAAAGAAGAAAAGTCATCAAGGAAAGAAAATCTGAGAATGCAGCAACATCTGGAAAAGTATATATATAACATATATATACCTGCTCTGCTATGCTTGCAGCTTCAGCATAAGCATCTTGGATGTTTTCTGCAAGTCTATGCAAAAAGATGTTAGATATTCCTCCTGCAGCAATAATGAATGGGCCAGTTGCTAATGTTATAAGAGCAATCTGCCAACAGTTAATAAGACCAATCACAAGGCCACTGACGAAAGTAGCCATATTATGGACATAATTTCCCACCTGTCAGATAGAAATACACTCAGATGATAAATGACGGATTCCTGGGAAAAATGGCTTAAAAACACTAAATAGAGATGAATTGATAACACACTTTTTCACTAAGAGCAGACTGGATCAGAAGAACATCACTTAACACCTGACTCACAATGTCCCCATTGTTCCCATACGTATCAAAAAAACTCATGTCTTGGTTAAGTAAAACTTGGACATATCTTGATCTTATCACCGCAGTTTGTCTTTCCCCAGTCAGAATCCAACATGAAACCTCTGTTGAGGAAAAATGGCCAGTGATAGCGCTTAAGAATAGCAAAAAAACAAAAGAAGAAAATTGATTTGTCTTTCTAAAAATTCATAATTACCAATCCAAGCGGCAAAAAAAACTCCAGCAGCAATATATACAATTATTGAAGTGAGCTGCAAAATCCTAAAAAAGGTCAGCCATCAACATTCGCAGCTATACAGAAGTTAATGCTGAATTTCATTTCACAACAAAGGGTAATAAATCTGATATGACAATAGCTCTAAACAAGGGGAAGAATTCAATTTTCCTAAACCACAAGTATTAGCAAAGTCGCACAAGAAGGTTTACCAAAGTCATAGAGTAATCATCATATCTCAATTTCAGTTCTGTATGGTCACAGATTCTCGAGATATTCTCGAGAATTCTGCCCAATATAATCATAATTAAGCAGCAACTCTCCCCCAGCATCTCAAAATAAGTCACTAAATTAAAGTTCATCATGTAAGGAGCGACATCAAAAATCAAATATATGAAAATCTAATATATATATATGGGCATCAAATTTGTTTAGGCTAGGCTTGTTTACTTCCAGACGCTCAAATACTGTCAAGAACTTATGCCAGTGACAACTGAGATATACTAAAAGAATTTCCCATAGAAAAACTAATCTAAGTATAGCGGAAAGCCATATGTTATGCGGCAGAAGCATGTACGGTAAACCGAGCATGCCCAGTAACAATAATTGCAGAAATCATGAGTTTTTACTCAACCCAGAAAAAGTTCAGAAGTACCTCAGTGAACTTATGGAAGAGTTCATCGCGGTTTACTTTATGAGAGCTATTGTAACTCAGCAGATTTATGATTTTCGCAAAATAGTGCAAGTAGACAATGAGAGAAGTTCCATGGGCAGCAGCAGCCAGGGACCCGATTGCCATTAGTACCCAATCCAGCCAATCAGCGCAAGCAAATAGCCGAGAAAAGGGAACCGCCGCTGGTGGAGGCTCCATTTCCTCAGCATCACCATCGATGTCATCTTCAACTTCAAGAGGCTCTGCATCCCCTGTCCCAGAGTCAAGGTAAGGCGAAGGTGACTCCGGGGGCTCCGACACTTCCGAAACCGGCGTTAAAGGTTGTATATGCGGTGGAGACCAACCAAACAAACCCCTAGATATCATCATCTTTACACTACCCACGCAAAAATCAACAAAAGGTTAGCTTCATAGAAAATAACACATAGCACACACTTTCTTCACATAAACTGAAAAGGGAAACCGGATCGGATCCAAAACACCCCAAATGAAAACAGGGTTGACACCGGTAATTCCCCTATCCCACCCGGCGCTTCAGTCAACAAAACTGAAGCCTTTCCCGTTTTTGAAAGGTGGGTTCTTTCTATAAGACTAGTCACAAAGTGCCAAGAAAACGGTCACCGTAGCCGGAAGCTTGAAGTTGAAACACTTACAAAAGAAAGTTGAATTTAAATAAAGTAGGAGAATTACAAAAACAAAAAAGAAGGGATCCGTGAAGAAATGACACAACTCACAGCTGTTCCCACTGTCCCCTCCCTTCCCAAATCCCAATAATAAAAATGCATTTCTAACGATACCAATCTGAGAAAAAATCACATGACCATTTACAACACCGCACACACAGACAAAACAAAACTCCAACAGCAAGCATTTAAGTTAACGAAATTTCGTAGGTCATTACCAATTTAGTACAGATATTGGTGAACAACAAAGGCATTTTCGGTATTCATAGTTTTCATTCCTTCTTCTCCAATTATGATTTATGAATTATCTCTGACTCTGACCGGACTAACTCAAACACATGGGGCTAATAATGTAATTTCTTCTCTGAAGCTTTTTTCAAAACCAAACCCCATCTCCTCCACTAAAGATAAGGAGGAACCCCCTTCGCAAAGTAGCAGAGATCCAAACCTCTTTTAACATTTAATCAATTTAAAAATCACTATATTATTTAGTAATTGTGTCAATTCGTATGTATACATACTGGAAATACTTAAATTTATTTATTCATTATCGGATATTCGAATATACAAAATAATGTTTTCATATATATTGATAAAAAGAATCAAGAATTCGTATGAACATTATAAATTTATTAGTCAACAAAAGAATGATAATAATATTATATTATTGATCTATATTTCTGGATTTAAATAGTAGTCATTTGGTAGCCTACCACCACCACTTTGTGACTCGAACTCGATCAGAAGCATTTCCGGTGAACAATGGACGGACCCGATTCGTCGTACTCCGCTTTCGCAATCCACATCTGTAGAGCAAAATAAGTATATTGATCGAGTAATATCTTTTCTTTATAATGAATACAAGTTTAACCTGTTGGAAAGTGCTAAGAGAAGCAAGTATAGATCCTCCAATCCAGACACTGTATTTTCTCTCCGGTGGAGCAACAACTTTAATCTTCATGCTACTTGGAGCTAAAGCCGTTATCTCCTTACTCATTCTATCCGCAATTCCCGGGAACATGGTCGTACCACCGCTAAGTACAATGTTACCGTAAAGTTCCTTTCTTATATCGACATCGCACTTCATGATTGAATTATATGTTGTTTCATGGATACCCGCTGCTTCCATTCCAATGAACGATGGTTGGAATAAGACTTCGGGGCAACGGAATCGCTCGTTCCCGATTGTGATCACTTGTCCATCAGGTAACTCAAAGCTCTTTTCTACAGATGAACTGGTTTTCGAAGTTTCTAGTTCTTGTTCATAGTCAAGTGCAATGTACGATAGTTTCTCCTTCATGTCCCGAACAATTTCTCGCTCTGCGGATGTGGTGAATGAGTATCCACGCTCGGTAAGAATCTTCATCAAGTAGTCGGTAAGATCCCGGCCGGCTAAGTCTAGTCGGAGAATCGCATGTGGGAGGGAGTATCCTTCGTATATTGGGACAGTGTGGCTGACGCCATCACCAGAATCCAACACGATACCTGAATATAGAACGTAACAGCAACACAGTAGAGAAATGAGGCACTTTTAGGATCAAAGAAACCGGTTAATTATCTCGAAATCGTATGGAAAAATGCTTACCGGTAGTACGACCACTAGCATAAAGAGAAAGGACTGCTTGAATAGCAACATACATAGCGGGAGCATTGAAAGTTTCAAACATAATTTGAGTCATCTTTTCCCTATTAGCCTTTGGATTTAAAGGTGCCTCAGTTAATAGAACAGGATGTTCTTCAGGTGCAACACGAAGCTCATTGTAAAAAGTGTGATGCCATATTTTCTCCATATCATCCCAATTGCTCACAATTCCATGTTCTATAGGATACTTAAGAGTTAAAATACCACGTTTGGATTGAGCCTCATCGCCAACATATGCGTCTTTCTGGCCCATTCCCACCATCACGCCTGTGTGACGAGGGCGACCCACAATGCTTGGGAACACAGCTCGTGGAGCATCATCCCCTGCAAATCCAGCCTACAAGAAACACACTTTAAAAAGTAACATCCCAAAAGATGGATCCAATATAGCCAGTGTTCTTCATTCTAAAATTTTAACTTGTTATTCTCCTCGACCAAAGAAACACAAAAAAATGTTATGGGAAACAAGATCAGGCTAGATCAAAGCTATTACCTTGACCATTCCCGTTCCATTATCACAAACAAGGGGCTGAATATCCTCGGCTTCTGCCATCTTAGATTCTGCATTTAAAATATAATAGCATCAATTTACAAAAAATACTCATCGATTGCAGATACAATTAGGGTATGCAATGATCAAAGAAAAGAACGTACTTGACGCTGAGATGAGAAAAAAATGGTATTCGGATGAAATGGGGAAATGGGGTGTGTATAAAGAGAAGAGAAATGCGTGGAGCTTCGTTATTTTTAGATGAATCTGAATGTGCGTGAACGATGACACCTTGCGCTCTACCTCCCGTTCTCCGATCTTTCTGCTTCTACTCTCATCACCTGATTGCTAAGATTGGTCTGTGATTCAATTAGGTTTACCCTAATCCAATCTTTTCATAACTGTTTTATATATATTTAAAAAATAATATTAATTATTTGTTTAAGGATGAGACTAGAAAAAAACTACAAATCCCACCATAAAATCAGATATGGTATTATATCAAAAATATCAATATTATCCTCTATTTGACGTACCAACGGTATACTGATCGATATGAAAGAATTGTCCTGATTACCCATATGGTATAATAAATCTTACGTTAATCAAATTCCATTAAAGTTTTTTATATTTATATGTAAGAATGAATTTGTACGTAATTTGTCAAAAAAAATTATGAATTATTTTTGTATTTTTCTTTATTATTTTTAAATTATTAAGAAGACCCACGTGATTAATAGACTACTTATTTCATGTTTAGGTAAATAAATCATTTCATATCCTATTTATTAGTTATTACCAATTGTTATGGTCCCTTTTTAGGGGTACCAACAGTCGTCCGATTCGTTCAACAAACGAACTCGGTTCTGATTTCTTTAAAATGTGGAAGACGATCAAAAGCTAAAAACCAAAATAAATGCACGGCAATATATAGTGGAAACCTCTTGAATTGGGGTGAAAACCACTCGACTAAGAGCTGATTATGCTCTTAGCATGCTCACTAATAAAATAAATCAAAGTTCATACAAGACAGGCTAATGAAAATGACGAGGTAAAGAAAGCGGTAAGAGTCCGGCAGAGTAACAGCCTGTTCTTCCGCGTCCAAAGGGTCCTGTTATTTCATTCGTCTTGCCATGTATTTATAGAGTCGCCGGCGAGTGTAATCCACGTCCTGTAACCGCCTCTGACAAGTTTGTTAGAGGTTGTTATCGCAGGATGTAAAACGAGGTTGGGACCGAGGCGTGGTCTGTGTGATCGGGCCCGAAGCATGATAAACGTGATAGGGCCCGAAGCGTGGAACGCGTGAGCCTGTAACCGTTTTGTAACCGTTCGGACCGANCCTTCTGTCTTTAGCCCTTATCGTCTGCATCAAATCCCACCATTTTGATTCTAGGGGAGTCGCTCCAGCCCTATAAGCTAGTTTTCGGACCTCCTTATTCTTGATTTTTGTATTCAGATTAGATGTAAAATGCCGTAGACACCATCTGTGGTCTAACCGCCCCGAGAGAAAGGCATCCATCGATTCAACTGCTCCTGTTATGCCAGCATGTCTATCTGATACGATGCATGCGCTATTCCCCCGAATAACGTGTCTATCCAATTGCTCAATGAACCAAGTGTACGATTGTACACTCTCCTTGTCAACAAGAGCATAGGCAAGGGTAATAACATGACCACCAACATCTCTACAAACTGCAATCAATAGTTTGTGATCATACCTATACGTAAAGTCATATGTTAAAGATAGTCATGTAACTTTTAAAACCCTAAATAATATGCAAAGTACGTACCGTGCGTAAAGATGTGTAGCGTCTATGGAAATAACAGGGACACAATGGTTATACGCTTCTGCACATGGTTTGAAAGCCTAGAAAACGTACCATATAATTTTATCGAGATGTCCAGTGTCAGTGTCAAAACATTGCCATTCAACCGCAGTACCAGGATTCTTCCATTTAATAGTAGCTAAATGTGTAGGTAATCTTTCTACCGATGACTCCCAAGACCCATGCACTAATTCGAAAGCACGTTGCACTCCATGCCATGCCTTATCGTAAGTAATTGAATATGTGTACCTCTCTTGCATTTCGTTTATAGCATCTGACACTTTCAAAACTACATAAAAACACGAAATTTAAAAAATGTATTAATAACAAATATGATTACTGTAAAATATAAATAAAAAAAATTAAATTTTTTCATACCTCCTTTAGTCCATATGTATTGTACCATATCCCGACCTATAAAATTCAAGGTCATATTGCGATGTCTAGTAGATACATTACCCGGACCACATGAATGTGGCCTAGAAACTTTTGAAAATTGCCACACATAATTCTTCGCATCACATCTAGCGCGAATGTGAAATCGACATCCAACTTGACCTTTCAAAAAACACTCTAACGCTCAACAAGATGGTGTGCTTTCAATAACTTTAAACTGGTATTGTTTGACTATATGAAAATGACAAACAGCATACTGAACTTCCGCTTTATCTTCAAATCTCATTCCTAACTCCAGCTCGCGATTCATCGTATTATACGATGAGTACACACGTCTCGGTTGGGCAAATGAAAAATCATCTGCAATCACTGGATCTCCCATACGGTATGTACTCGATCTAATATCAGGAGAAACTCCAGATAAACGCCGAGCCAATCTGGAAGCCTGAAAAACTGTGTGAGTAAAAGATTCATCTCCCACATTCACTTGCGAAGCTGGTGGTTCTGGTTCCGATTCAATTTCAGAAGCATCTGAATCATGTTCTTCATTCCTAAGGTCGACTTCTTCTTCATTAAGATAACCTACATTATATAGTAAAATAAAAATATTCAATTTGGTAAAAATATACACTAAACAAACCTGGTTGACCTTGACTCATCAATAAATCCATAAACGAAAACGATTCTCCTTGAGAAAATCCACTAAACAAATCTATCTCTAATCGAACAAATTTTTTATCAATTATTATCTATTTAAATAATGAATTAAACTTTATAGAAATTAAATGTACTAACATTATATAATAACATTATGAAATTAAATAATAACATAAATTAATCCATAAGATATATAAATATAATAATAACAACAAATTAAAATCCTAAATATAAAACATTAAAATTAAATAAAAAAAATACTTACAAAATTATGGATGATTTGAATGAATGGGTAGTGGTGTGAAAATAATAGGGGAGAAGAGTTATATTTATAGAGGGAAAAAGACGGTCAATTTTGGCAAAGTAGAACGTCAATCGATTTTGCCAAAGTCGACCGCCCTTTCAATCAACTTTGGCAAAAGCGATTGGGTTCGAAATTAAACGCTCGATTTTCGGAAAAACGATTGATACCTTTTTTCCTGATCAACTTTCTCAAAATCGAATCACCCCAAAAACCATGCCTCCTTCAAAATCGACCCTATTTTGCACAATACCCCCAAATATTAGTAAAATATTTTTCACTAATATTAGTAAAATACACCCCAAATATTAGTAAAATATTTTTCACTAATATTTTACTATTTTACGGAGTTACAACTACAGACTTAATGTTTGGATCATAACAGACACTTGCCGTTATCTCCGCTAGAGCTTTCCATCGTACGTCCGCCGTCTTCTCCGTTTGGATCACGGCACCCGCGTTAGTTGTACTGTCTAAGTGAGGAGGCCTTATAAAACTTACATAGAAAGGATCATCGGATGTCCTGCACCGGATTTGGTATGACAGTTTGTATTCATGGGAACATGCGTGTGTTCGGAATTCTAGAATTTGCATTACGGGTGTGCATTGCGAAAATCATTTCATTTTTTAGATGACCACTATCAAACGGTTGCCCGAGGCCGTTCACCGCCCCTTGCGGTCTGGAGTGGTGATAACCGATTTGGCGAGGATCGTGGAGGAATTGGTCTGCAACAGCCTTGATTCTGCTGCTACAAAGGTAATGCTACCTGAAACTGCTTTAGTAGCTATTCGTATTGGGATTATGCTTCCCATCTGACTGATAAAGCATTGTAAGAGTTGTGGAAAGAGAAGTATCACTGCGTAAGGGATGATAGAAGAAGACCGTTTCGATTTTTTGGGATTCTGGGTGTATTACGGAGATTTTTCCTATTGATTTTTTCTCCCTCACCTTTTTATTCATTTCCTTGAGTAATGCAAGTTTTACTTTTGCAAGAAACGATTATCTTGTTTTCATGAAGACATATGCTGCACGTGTTTGTTGTCATTTCAAACTTCCTTGTATATCTGATTATTGTTCGTTTGCTTTATCTGTTATACAAAAATTATGATATTTGATCTTTCTTATATTCTATGGACAATGTATATTTTCTCACTTTCTACGGGATATTCTTTTTGGAGAGATAGATTGATGTGGCTGTCAGCATTACAAACTGTTGGGTTAAGGTGGCAGATAATGGTAAGTGTTTTTTGGTAGAATTTATCATTTACAGGAGACACTTATGGATTTATTTTTGAAGGATCTGGTATCTCACGTGATGGATTGATGCTACTAGGAGAGCAACATGGTAATCTGTAGATATACTTTTATCATTTTCTTGAAAACTTTTCACAACTAACATCGTTTGACCAACCTTGGATTAGATTAATGTTTGGTGAAGGGGTTCTAGTTATGCAGTGTGATCATTAAGAATGCTAAAACTAGTCATGCATGTAGTACTATGCTAGAAAAAAGTTTCTTATGTGTTAAACTATAACTATTGAAAAATATGTGTCTTGGGATGAGAGAGTATTGAGTTAACACCCGATAATTTAAAATTTCTGAAGACCAGTCACAAATTGCGATTTCCTGTTACTCACTGGCTTACCCATGTCTTACTTGCTCTTTCGTATTTGGCAGCTACATCAAAAGTTGACAGCTTAGATATGGTAAAAAGAGGCATGGAGAACCTTAACTTCCACGGCGAAGCACTTTGCTCTATCTCTGGTGTTTCTTTGATGGAAATTTTGACAAAAGTACATGACAAGCCTAATGGATACAAAAAAATAATCAACGTAACGGATTGGTGCTCTGTATTGTTTTTAGCGTTTAATGGCTGGAATTAATCTACTTTCAGCAGTTGATGGCACTTAATGTTTTTTCAGAATTCTAAATGTTTGTTTCTTGGAATCAGTGATGATAGGAATGTCGTGGGAACTACAGGTGATGCTTTTGTATTATGAACTTCTCAATTATTTACCATTTGCACTAATTTAAATTATTTAGATTAAATTGTTATTTTATTAATGTTGTTTTTTTAAATGTTAATAAAAAACAGAAGATTTGGTTAGGAATTCTGGAGACCTTGTACATGCTCTTGATAAATTTATTTTTTAGCTTCTTTTTGTCTGGATAAGAGCCACGATACTCTTTCTTAGTGTAAAAATAGAAACAATGACTGAATTTCTCCTTTTACCCACATCATAAAGTTATTAACATTAAAAGCATATTCTGTGATAATCTTTCGGTTTCTAGTGTCCAAATTTGATGCCACCTTAATCAATTTTTGTCTACTGCATCCATATAGTTACCACCTGTGTTATTTTTGCAGTGACTGTGCGGGATATATTTTATAATCAGCAAGTTCGTAGAAAGCACATGGAATCCAGGTTCAGTAAGATATATATGTATACTTTTGGAATTTATTTATGCTTACAAACTATCTAGTTTTTACCGCTCCTAGCATTCAGAATGGTCTCCAATCTGTACTGACTTGATCTGTTTGTTTCTGAGTTGATAGTTTCTATAAGGTGTTGAATGCTGTTAAAATGACTGTGTTGAGAGTTGCTCTTGTTCATTTGAATGTCTCATTCAAGGTGGTTGATCGGGATAGGTACTTTCGACCTTCACCTGTTGATAACCATGCTGTTCGAACTTTCTTCTAATAGCACTTCCCCTTTCAGCTCCTAGTGGTTCTGTTTTTCTTTTATTTTTGTCATTTGTCTTTTTCTAAATACAGCATGGATAAACTGATTCATACACAACCTTCTGCTTCTCCATCTGTACTGCTTTCCCGTAATTTCGGGGTGGAGAATCCTGTTTCTCTCTTAGAATTGAATTTCTCAGATGTTGAATTGAAGCTTTCAGGCTTTGTTTCTGCTCCTTGGGATATTCTCTCAGTGAAGGTGTGATATCATTCATTGTTTGAGTCACGTTAGTTGTAAAAGGTTTTCTGATAGAATGCTGCTTGTATGCAGGCTATTCAATACGTATGTATCCATGCATTTAATGTTAATTTTCTACTTTCTACTTGGTGGAGATGATGCCTTACTGCATGCACTTTCTTAATTATAAAGATAGACATCAACTCAAGATTTACCCATAAAGGACCAATTCATAAACTGCTGAATCAGTTGGCTGGTAAATTTAATTCGTTGAAGAGCTTGCAGCCTGCAACCAATAACCGATGTGAAGAGCTGATCAAAAATGAATTATGTTCAACATTCATACTGAATCTATGCTGTCCAAGATCTTATTATGATGTATTTACCGATGAACAATCTAGGACCTTTGTGGAGTTCAAGGTAGTTCAATCTGTGGTACTGAAAATGTCTACTACTGTTTCAAATTGATATATTCATGTCAATTTATCTCTGCAAGTATTTGGCCTGAGTTTAAATTTTAAACTCTGCAGTTTGCATTTCTAGCTAATCTATTTAATTTTACCTTCAAAACTATGTAGGTTATTTATAACTTATGCCAATTATTTTGCCTTACCATCATTGACAAGTTTAATTTCTCAAGGGATGTTGCTTAGGCATGAGATGTAATTATGGAATTTATTTATTTGTCTATTTTTCTGTATCAGGACTGGGTACCAGTGCTTGCTTTCATCGAAAATTGTATCATGCGTCTGTGGACTGATAGTAAGTCTTAAGATAATGAATATGCTTCCTAGTCAAGCACCATTATCTTTTGGAGAATTTCGGGGTTCTGCTGTTTTTATGAAACACAATGTTAAGGATCATAGCAAAAGGAGCTTTAATTTTTTATTTTTTTTTTATTTTGTTTAATTATTATAAGCTCTGGATGCATTGGCTTTCGATGCATTTGTATTTGATTTCTTGTTGCAGAGGTTACCTGTGTTTCTATCTTTTGTCGCCCTCACTTTGTTCATGATCATTTTTGCTAAATAAACTTATTACAGATGCTTCTGGACATAGATTAAAGCGATGCAAGACTGAGAAGTTCCAGACAGCTTTGGATCTTCACTCCCCAACTGGAAAGAAGCAGTGCAGAAATAATGGTGTTATAGAGTTGAACTGTTCCAGAAAAGTTTCTGAATTTGAAAAGTTTCAAGGGGGGGAAGATCTACTGCACGGCGATGGTTACATAGAACAATTCAGGTTTGGTTCCCATGCCTCTTCCCCAGTGATGATGAGTGAAGAAACTGGAGATGGTAAATTTCCATACAGTTCATTATCTCCAACATTTTTGTCATCTGCACACGATAAAAGAGGCTTATCAACTGGATCTGTGAGTAGTATTTTAACAGAATTCGACATTGAGATGGATGACAAATCACTTTCGGGAACTGGCAAAGCCTCTGTTTGTTGTCCTAAATTGATTGATGATTTTAATTTTTTTCGACATCCAAGCAATGCTCTGTGGAGTTGCTCCGATGTGGGAAGCTTGCCACATGGAATGAG
Source organism: Utricularia reniformis (assembly GCA_009725065.1). Taxonomy (NCBI): domain Eukaryota; kingdom Viridiplantae; phylum Streptophyta; class Magnoliopsida; order Lamiales; family Lentibulariaceae; genus Utricularia; species Utricularia reniformis. Next base: position 128,388 of record RWGZ01001144.1, on the reverse strand, counting down.
ATCATCCTTAAGATGTGAAGATTTTGAATATGAAGCTGAAATGTATAATGTTGAACAGTGGAATAGTTTTCATGAGATTGAAACTGACCTGATGATATCTGGGAAAGATTTATGGTTTGATGGAGTTCAAACTTTTCAATCATCTCACCGCAATAAACATTGCAAGCTAGAAACATCAATATCATCCATGCTGGACCCAATACAGGTTTTTTTTAGGTCTGACTCAGAAATCAGTGGCGGAAAATGTCTTGAAGTTGACGGTTCTACTTGCAGTCCTTTTACAAAAGCTTACTCGTCATTTGGGGATGAATTTTCAGTTGAGAGTTCAAATGAAGAATTTAAGAGTAGCAATTTATATATGAGACATGCAAAGAAGCATCACCTCCGCACCGGCTTTTCGGAGTCCCATGATGACAATTTAAAAACTGAAGATTGTATTTGGGGAGTAAGTAAACCTGTGCACAGATTCTTAAGAATAGAATGGACACCTTTGGCATCACCTGGTCCTGAAAAAAAATCACTTGAATCTTTTCCTCGCACTGCATGGACTGTCCATGATTACGATGACTCTTTTCGTGGGAATCAATACTTGATGGGTAGAAGAAAGGAAAGGTCAACTCGAAGCAGTTCTGCTCCACCATTTCATAAAAGGAAAAAGAGACACTTAGATTTGGCCTATTCTTCCACCATGTCAGCTAAAAGTGATTTCAGTAAGTTATGTTAGCAATTTTTTAAAGGTTTGCTATCTCAAGTTTCAGTTCAGTGTTTGAAAATGATAATAGAAAGTGAACAACTGATTTTTATCTTCACAAATATTTGTATTCAAATTCTTTTTGTTTTCATCTAGAACCCAGGAAATTACACTGCCAACAGCAATCACTTGGTCAAGCCAAGCTGTCTCCTCTAGAATGTTCAGCCAGGTATTATTCCTCTTTAAACGGTTACTGTTCATTGGATAACTATTATGCACATTTTATGTGAATCTCTTACCGCATGATCTTCCACAGACCTTTCCCAGAGACGATGTCCATCATTGAACCAATGAAAAGTGACATATTGGCCAGTAGATGTCAGTTCATCAACTTTGAATTGGTTGATATTGTTTGTCCAAGTTTTGTTTTTTGTAGTTTTTTACTCTTGACAAGATTTGATATGATGTAATATGAACAGGGGGGTGTTGGGTATCCTTCTTAACAATTTATTAGCAACGTATGTATGGCAATTTTCAAGTGTGTTAATTACGAAAATCTTACCTTTCAGGTGAGAATTTCATGGAACGTAAGGATGGGGTTGATGCTTCATGCAAGTGGGATTCTGGCTTAAAAATTCAAAAGGTCGTAAATCACTTCTTCTCAAACTGTGAATTTGAATTGGTTTAGCCTTATAAGTTCTTGTATTTCGATATTTGAGTTTACAGGCTAGAAGCAAATCAGGTCACCAAAATCATCAGGATTTTGTTCTAGATGTATCTTCTGAGATATTGCATCGTCATTTTCATGGTATAGTTCCTAATTACATAGATCGGGAATGTTTTCTGGATGCCAGAGTTCTTAGTCAAGTGGATAAGAAATTCATTGCAATTGTAGCTGGAAACACACTAGCTCTCATTGACCAGGTTATTGCTTTTCTTTTAGCAGTACTATGATGTCAATGTGAATATATGTTCTCCTAATCATTGCTTGTTTAGTTTCCTCAAGCGTCCAGTCAAAGTGCAGTTTTTCTTGTTTATGCTAATTCGTAACCTAGGTGTCGAGACAGCATATTTCTCGGATCCTCTCCATGGTTCCAAAGTGTTTACTGATTTCTTAAAAACCTCTGTAGAAAGATGCTAGTGATTATTATGCACAATTATTTTTATTGCATACTGAATGGTCAAGGCTTAGCGGTCATTACATTCAGGATTGTTAATGATTTTTCAGCACCCTAATTGATAGAAGGAGAGATATTTTCATTTATTCATGTTACATTTGAGGCCCTCCAATACATTTTTTTGTTCAAAGTAATTGTCATCTGTCGAGCTCAGCTAGCTATTTTTTAAATTTTTCGAACATTTTTTAACTGAATTTGTTATTTTATTCTGAGAGCCAATAGTTATTCTAAAAATAAGGTACAAAATTTAGGAATTACAAAAGAAATTTAGAATTGCATCATGAAGAGCTTGAATCCATTCGATAGCTAGAAGTATACACTTATTCCCTCTGTTTTTAGTTGATGAAAAGTGTATAACTGTAATACACTGGGAATTAGTTATTCTCAAGTCATTGAAGAACACTTATTCCAGAAAGAGTTTACAGACAAGCATCACTCTTGTTATCATTTGTTTGCTTTTCTTTCCTATCTGACCCAACTTCTACAATCTTGAAAGTTAACAAAATGAACATTTTCAGCATGCAGCTGATGAAAGAATTAGATTGGAAGAATTGCGCCATAAGGTAAAACTACAGGAGGATTTGATGTCGAAACTGGTTTCTCAGTGAAATATACAGTCGTTCATTTTCAGGTATTATCCGGTGAAATGAGAAGAATTGCATACTTGGATGCTGAGCAAGAATTGGTAAGCCATGACCTCATTTCAGAATTTTCTAGATTTCCGTTACTTAAACCTCTGTTGTATCCAAAAACAGATGCTGCCTGAAATTGGTTACCAGTTGCTTCACAATTATGCTGAGCAAATCCAAACGTGGGGTTGGACCTGCAATATTCAGGACATGAGTTCGTTTACCAAGTAATCTTTGTTATCATTCACCTTATCTTCATTACTTTCTGCGAATGTACCCAATACTAAGAGCGTGTATTTGACACCAAAGACCAGATACCTTCTTTAGTTTACATGTTTTTGTGTTTGTAGGAACTTGCATTTATTCAAGAAGCGGCCAACAGAAGTTAAACTTCTTTCGGTAATCCTCACTCTTCTTACCTTTTAATGCTTAAAACGTTGGCTGGTTAAGGATAATATACACCTTTGATTACCAAGTAGAGATAACAGGGTAGCATTAAACTGGATTACTGATTTCTATTGTTCGTATGCACTAGGAAAACGTTGTGTTTTTGGTAATGAACTTTTTTTATCTGTATTTTTTCCTTGTTGGCTTCATCTGCTTTTTGTGCACTGAACCCGGATCTTTTGAACATGAGTTCAGGTACCATGCGTTTTGGATGTTAAACTAACTGATATTGATCTGGTAGAGTTCCTTCAACAGGTGACACTCACAAATCTATTTTTTAACCTCAAATGTTTATTTTTCTTCTCCTTCGCCACGCTGATAAATAATATTCATATAGCTGGCTGATACAGATGGATCTGCAACTGTACCTCCATCTGTACTTAAAATACTCAACAATAAGGCATGCAGAGGTACATTTGGCCACTAATGTTGGCAGAATGAATCATTCCTTAATTATTCGTGGGATTGAACCCCTTACGTCCTACTTCTCTCTGCTTTTAACTTGCGTTTATTTATTGATGAAGGAGCTATTATGTTTGGAGACTCACTGCTTCCTTCAGAATGCTCTCTTATTGTTGAAGAGCTGAAACAGACTTCACTCTGCTTCCAGGTAGCTGAGCTTGGGATCTAAGTTTACAGTCATATAGATATCATTCAGTCTCCAAACAATCGCATCTGTACATGTGTTTCCTAAATCTTTTATCATCGAGGGACTAAAACGACTGTTTTTAGCATTCTGTTTACAATTGTTATGAGTTAGCTGGTGCAACTTTTTTGCAGTGTGCCCATGGCCGGCCAACTACTGTTGCTGTAGTTGAACTGAAGGTGCTGCGTCGAAGCATAACAAAACTGACATCAAATGAAGATCAATGGCATGGTTTGCGGTCGCATAAAATCAGTCTAAACCGAACCACACAGCGTTTAAGGTCTGCTCTTCACCGTTGATCAATTTCACTCGGTCTTGTCTTTTCATTTGGCGTTGGCCCTTAAGTTGTAAAGCTAATAAGGAGGGGTTTGGTGGTATTGTGGATTGTTAGGTATCAAATATGTGTTTTAGTACAGAAATAGAGTTGCTTATGCTATCATTTTTTTGGATATCCGAATGGATGCCTATGATGTTGAGGAGCGGTTAAGTCGATGCGTCATGAATCGGGAATCCAAAACGACTATGTATAAATTTGATACAATGAAGTCTAAAACAAGAGATGTTACTTGAAGGAGTTAATACACTTGGTTATTGATCATTCCATGGTAATGCCTTGGCCGGTTCATCATTTTTTATTTATCTTTTTGCACGAGAGTACATTTTTTTCTCTATATACTTTTGGTAAGCTTCATTTCATGGTTCAATATGCAATGTATATAAATCAGAAGTATAATTTATGTTTCTATTGATGGTGAAATTATTCAATTAAAAGATAAGTACATATATATATATAGTAAATATTATATTTATTTTATATATAAATGATATCAAGGATAAATAGTTATTTATCAAAATTCATCACAATTTCTCCACGGTAATAATTAATATTCTAAAAATCGATCATAATTAGCACTATCAATTCAACCAAACATGTATAGTGCATTTGAGTTATCACTTTGAAATTTTGATTTAATAAATAGAAAGTGCATTTATAAAATATCAATAATTGGAAAACAGTAAACCATAGACTGTAGATGTATAGTGATTTCTTTTATAATTAGATTTATATCCAAGTTATATGTTCCAATTATTCTTGTCAGGAGGATACAGGTTGTTATGTTTTAAATGCATACAATAAGATACACAGAACTGGTGAAATTATATAATATTCCTCAATCATTAACCCTGGAGAAATATATCAAAAAATATGTATATTATTTATTTGAAACAACACGCAGTATATATAATATATATAGTGGTAAAATGTGTCAAATAATTAACACAGTTAAATTTAAGAGGAAAATGTGAAATTTATTATGAAGCTTAAATGGGAAGGAAGTGATGAATTAAGGACACTTAAGGCGGCCTCCATGGGTAGTCATATTGGCGTAGCACGTACCACATTTTTCTTTGTTCCCATATTGTCCAGGCGGCACACATTTGCATCTATCGCAACAGGTAACACAAGCTCTGAGGCAAATATTCTGTCTTGAGTGTAATTTGCACCTCACCAAGCACGGTGAGTAGCATTCTGCTCATCAAACAATACAATCATCACTTGTAAATCATTCATTAACACACACACTTGTTACCTTTTGTGTTTCTCGGTGACTTGTATGGAGCTGGTGGTGCAGCAAGTGATGGTTTCGACGGAGGAGCCAGTGCAGGAGTTGGCAGTGTTGGTTTCGCCGGGGTAGGCAGTGTTGGCTTTGCCGGTGGAGCCAATGTTGGTTTCGCCGGAGTAGGCAGTGTTGGCTTTGCCGGTGGTGCCACTGTTGGTTTCGCCGGAGTAGGCAATGTTGACTTTGCCGGTGGTGGTGCTAAAGTCGGTATTGCGGGAGTAGGCAGTAATGGGGTTTCCGGGGTGGGCAATGTAGGAAGTGAAGGTTTAGACGGTGGCTGTGACGGTTGAGACAGTGGAGGAAGTAACGCCTTTGGCGGTGGCAAAAACGGTTGAGAAAGCGGTGGGGACTGTATTTCCAGATTAATATGTTCATCAACTTCAGCTGAAACCTGTACAGGAAAAAAAACACAAAACAAGTAAGCAAAATCAAAAGATCATCTCAAGCAAATAATTAGTTGGGCGGGGAGGGTTGTTGAGCATTTTAGCTTCCCAAGAAAGGAGGCAGCCATACCTGGACAAAGAGGAGAAGCAGAGAGGCACATGCCACAATGGGAAGCGCAGATTTTGAAGCCATTTTTGCAGAATATAAAGCTTAGAGGACACACTTGGAGTAGTGCTGCTATATATAGAGACCCTTTGTTTAACTTTAGACCCTTTCTCTCAATACAATTTACACATACAGAGCACCGATCCCTCGGCTGTAATAAACAAATCTATCAATCCCAATTCCCATGTGAATCAATATGAACATCTGGCCTTGAGATGAGCCCATATAATTAAATAACTATTCTAAATGCATTGCTGGAATATGCTTCATGTTTGTAATTAAAAATAGTGTACTGGTCCACAAACACCACACGAATCATGTAAAATTACAGGAAAACAATAGAATAATAATATTAACTTGTGGCAAAAAGGTGAAAAAGCAATGATATCAAGATAATAAATAACTTGGCAGGCCTTCTGGGGAAAAGTAAGTGGTGATGGTCCACAAACACCTGTAAATTTTACTGTTTCTTTGCATCGTTATAATTAAATACCTGCCCCCCTTCCCTGTAACCCCATAAATTATAAATATTGCACACGTAGAGAGAGCCACTTGGAAAAATACAATGGAGTTAAAGCGATGCAGGTAACAATTAGACTAGAGGAAACATGATGAACAGAGTATGATAATTAAATTCAACGGGCATAGTGTGTCAGATTTATCTTTTGATTTTTCTGCGTGATACATATGTACATGATGCATCTGGCCCCAGAGCTTAAGAACCATTAAATACAAACGACATAATGATAAATATCTACCTAGAAAGTTGAAGGGGGCCGTGTACCAGATGAAACCAGCACCAACTCCGCCTTCATTTTACATCACACTCAACTTAGATTCCGCCACCTGTAAAGCCAAGTTTTATTATGAAGTTTTACAAATAAACAAAGAAATCATTAGGGGATAATAAACCAAAGGAGATAGATTTACTCTTCAATTGTATTGAAAGAGTAGCCCGGGCATCGGCTTCCTAGGCATATATATATATATTGTTGCTCAGAGAGAGCTACACCAGGGATGTTCCTTCTTCGTTTCCTTAATCAAGTTTCATCGAGAAAGTGCATCAATAAAAATCAAACTAACCCTTCCAATATGAGAGGTCTGGAAGGACATAAATTTGTAAAGTTTAGAAAAGAGAGAAGGCACATGTCAAGTATCTGCTGTTTGTGAGGCAAATATTGTAAAGATTTTCAATCTTGAACTTTTCACAAGTTAAGTTTTGTACATAAGAGAATGATCTATATATTTACAATTCTTCCTATATAATAAGAATGTAAAGCAATACTGTAATGATGATTTGTATAAGGCAATTGTCTCATATCTTCACGCCTCTCCTTTCCACCCACATTGAGTTCTGGAACTAATCTTAACTCATCATAGAGTTGTTACATATATCATTCTTCTAGATTTCCTTTTATCTGATGATGCATACAATCCAACGTATCATGTAATTCTAACATCCTCCCCGCACATTGGATTTTCCCAATCTCTTTGAAAATTCAACTTCTCTAGGCATCTATGTAAGGCCGGAAACGGCAGTGGCTTTGTTAGCATATATGCTGCTTGGTCCTTACTGCACCTATGGTTCAATGTAATAAAGTCAGACTTGTAGTGATCTCTTACCAAGTGGTAATCTACTTGAAGGTGCTTTGTTCTTTTGTGGAAGACCGGATTGGATGATATCTGAATTGCCGCTTTGCTATCACAATATAAATTGATTGAGAGAGATGACGGGAGATTTAAATCATGCATCATATACGAAATCCACTTAACTTCGCACACAATTGCCCCTAGACTTCGATACTCTGCTTTGGCCGTCGATCTAGACACTGTGGGTTGTTTTTTTGTCTTCCATGAAATCAGTGATGATCCAAACATTATTGCATTGCCAGTCAACGACCTTCTTTTATCAGTGCATGAAGCCCAATCTGCATCACAGAAACCTTTAAGTATCATATCTGAGTCTTTGCCATACATCAGTCCTTTGTCTACAGTTCCTTTAAGGTAGCGTGCCACGTTTAGGGCTGTTTCCCAGTGAATGTGTCCAGGTTTCTGCATAAACTAACTTAATTGTTGAGTTGCAAAGCTGATATCTGGCCTTGTGTAACTTAAATACAGCAGTCGCCCCACTAATCTTCGAAAAGGTCCTGGATCATCAAGTTGTTCCCCAAGTTTGTCCCTGGGGTTAGTGGCCTCGCTGCTGGTTTTGCCCCTTCTAATCCCAAATCACGTATGATGTCTAAAGTATAGCGTCGTTGATTGAAAAATATCCCACTGTCAGAGTAAGCAATTTCCAAGCCCAGAAAATACTTTGCGTCTCCCATATTCTTAATTGTGAAATCTTTATCCAATGAATCTTTCACGCCTTCCATAATGTCTCGATTGCAACCTGTTATCAAAATATCGTCGACATACACTAAAAGGGTAGTAAAAACATTACCATCACGCTTATGGAATAAACAATGATCGTGGCTAGACTGTAAGAAACCCATGGAGATCAGGTGCTTTGTAAGTTCAGCGTTCCAATGCCTTGACGTCTGTTTAAGACCATACAGAGACCGATTCAGTTTGCATACCGTGCCCGGTGGATGCACTCCCATCCCTTCTAGAATCTCCATATAGACTTCCTCATCCAATTTTCCTTGAATAAAAGCATTATTCACGTCTAATTGGTGAATTTTCTAGTCAAGAGCCGCCGCCATGGATAAAACCAATCTTACAGTTACATGTTTTGCAACCGGCGAGAAACTGTCTGTGTAATCCAAGCCTTCAATCTGATGATGCCCCTTGGCCACAAGTCGTGCCTTGTATTTAGCTAGGGTGCCATCAGCGTGAAGCTTGGTCTTATAGATCCAACGACACTCGATTGCCCTTTTTTTCGTTGGTAACTCCATAAGGGTCCATGTATCATTTAGTTCCAGAGCCTCCAATTCCTCCCTCATAGCCGCCATCCATTCTACAGATTCTTGTGCCTTTGAATAGCTCACATGGTCTCGTATAGTGTCAACCTTAGCTAGAAAGCCACATGTGCAATATGTATGTTTTTTTATGGGTGTATGGAAAGGCTACATGGGTATAATTGATTAGTAAAATTGGTTTCTCTCAGGTTGAGGCTGCATAATCTGAGAGCCACGATGGTGGTCGACGTGGTCTAAGGCTTCGTCTAAGGGTTGGTTCCTCAGTTACAGACTCTATCCCTTTCAGTAAGGGAGTGCTTGGATCAGTAGTTGAGGGCAAGTTTTTGTCTTCTAATGGCACCTGCTCCATTTGAGTTGATGGATTTGTGGGTTCATTACTAAAAGGAATATCAATTGGATTTATTGTGTTTTCTGCCAATTGAAAAGATGCTTAGTTTTGTGGAGGTTTACAAGAGTGTATTGGTAGACAACTTTGACTAAAGGAATCAGTAGGCGGCAAGGATCTGAAAGGGAAAACATGTTCACACATTTTGACATCCCTAGAGAATGTGATTTTTTCGAGAATTTAGTTCGAACATCTTGTATGCTTTCCGATCACTAGAATATCCTAGAAAAACACAATTGATCCCTCTTCGTGCAAATTTGTCCTTATGAGGTCGATTGTCACATATGTAGGCCAAGCAACCGAAGACTCTTAAATGAGAATAATTGGGATTCTTGTCAAACAATTTTTGGAAAGGAGAGGGTGGTTCTATTTATGAGATAAGTTGCAGTTAACATGGCCTCCCCCCAAAATATGTTGGGATGGGATGCATGAATTAATAGAATACGTTACATTTGCACTGATATTACCCGGAAATATTCTCTTGTGTTTGTTCTCACCCGGGAGCTCGTCTAGCGTGATTATCAGTATTTTCGGTATTTTCGGTATTCTCGGTATTCTCGGTATTCTCGTAATTCTGACTTGCCAAGCGACATATAAGGCCTCGGTGAGCATTTTGAAGTATTTCAGGCCATTTCGGACCCGGACGAAGCCAGGGGTATTTTCGTCATTTGCCACCGAGGGCGCACCGAACAAGTACAATAAGGTTGTCCGGCTGCGAGTTCATTATTTAAAAGCAAAGGGTCGACATACGAAGTTCGGGAAAATTTTCTGATCGTATTCCCGATTAACATATTATTCTGTTTGCTTCCCGAGGCGTCGAGGTCTACATGGCATTTATTTTGCCATAATTAAAGATATTCAATTATTTTGGGCTAAGTAAGGTGGACTAGGCTCATGGGCCCAAGAGGGTGAGTTTTGGGCTTAATTTGCCTATAAATAGGAGTCTTAAGGCATTAAGAAGGGACTTTTGGACTTTTGAATNAAGACAAATATTGTAAAGATTTTCAATCTTGAACTTTTCACAAGTTAAGTTTTGTACATAAGAGAATGATCTATATATTTACAATTCTTCCTATATAATAAGAATGTAAAGCAATACTGTAATGATGATTTGTATAAAGCAATTGTCTCATATCTTCACGCCTCTCCTTTCCACCCACATTGAGTTCTGGAACTAATCTTGACTCATTATAGAGTTGTTACATATATCATTCTTCCAGATTTCTTTTTATCTGATGATGCATACAATCCAACGTATCATGTAATTCTAACATCCTCCCCGCACATTGGATTTTCCCAATCTCTTTGAAAATTCAACTTCTCTAGGCATCTGTGTAAGGTTGGAAACGGCAGTGGCTTTGTTAGCATATATGCTGTTTGGTCCTTACTGCACCTATGGTTCAATGTAATAAAGTCAGACTTGTAGTGATCTTTTACCAAGTGGTAATCTACTTGAAGGTGCTTTGTTCTTTCGTGGAAGACCGGGTTGGATGATATCTGAATTGCCGCTTTGCTATCACAATATAAATTGATTGAGAGAGATGACGGGAGATTTAAATCATGCATCATATACGAAATCCACTTAACTTCGCACACAATTGCCCCTAGACTTCGATACTTTACTTCGGCCGTCGATCTAGACACTGTGGGTTGTTTTTTTTGTCTTCCATGAAATCAGTGATGATCCAAACATTATTGCATTGCCGGTCAACGACCTTCTTTTATCAGTGCATGAAGCCCAATCTGCATCACAGAAACCTTTAAGTATCATATCTGAGTCTTTGCCATACATCAGTCCTTTGTCTACAGTTCCTTTAAGGTAGCGTGCCACGTTTAGGGCTGTTTCCCAGTGAATGTGTCCAGGTTTCTGCATAAACTAACTTAATTATTGAGTTGCAAAGCTGATATCTGGCCTTGTGTAACTTAAATACAGCAGTCGCCCCACTAATCTTCGAAAAGGTCCTGGATCATCAAGTTGTTCCCCAAGTTTGTCCCTGGGGTTAGTGGCCTCGCTGCTGGTTTTGCCCCTTCTAATCCCAAATCACGTATGATGTCTAAAGTATAGCGTCGTTGATTGAAAAATATCCCACTGTCAAAGTAAGCAATTTCCAAGCCCAAAAAATACTTTGCATCTCCCATATTCTTAATTGTGAAATCTTTCTCCAATGAATCTTTCACGCCTTCCATAATGTCTCGATTGCTACCTGTTATCAAAATATCGTCGACATACACTAAAAGGGCAGTAAAAACATTACCATCACGCTTATGGAATAAACAATGATCGTGGCTAGACTGTAAGAAACCCATGGAGATCAGGTGCTTTGTAAGTTCAGCGTTCCAATGCCTTGACGTCTGTTTAAGACCATACAGAGACCGATTCAGTTTGCATACCGTGCCCGGTGGATGCACTCCCATCCCTTATGGAATCTCCATATAGACTTCCTCATCCAATTTTCCTTGAATAAAAACAGTATTCACGTCTAATTGGTGAATTTTCTAGTCAAGAGCCGCCGCCATGGATAAAACCAATCTTACAGTTACATGTTTTGCAACCGGCGAGAAACTGTCTGTGTAATCCAAGCCTTCAATCTGATGATGCCCCTTGGCCACAAGTCGTGCCTTGTATTTAGCTAGGGTACCGTCAGCGTGAAGCTTGGTCTTATAGATCCAACGACACTCGACTGCCCTTTTTTTCGTTGGTAACTCCATAAGGGTCCAGGTATCATTTAGTTCCAGAGCCTCCAATTCCTCCCTCATTGCCGCCATCCATTCTACAGATTCTTGTGCCTTTGAATAGCTCCCATGGTCTCGTATAGTGTCAACCTTAGCTAGAAAGCCACATGTGCAATATGTATGTTTTTTTATGGGTGTATGGAAAGGCTACATGGGTATAATTGATTAGAAAAATTGGTTTCTCTCAGGTTGAGGCTGCATAATCTGAGAGTCACGATGGTGGTCGACGTGGTCTAAGGCTTCGTCTAAGGGTTGGTTCCTCAGTTACAGACTCTATCCCTTTCAGTACGGGAGTGCTTGGATCAGTAGTTGAGGGCAAGTTTTCGTCCTCTAATGGCACCTGCTCCATTTGAGTTGATGGATTTGTGGGTTCATTACTAAAAGGAATATCAATTGGATTTATTGTGTTTTCTACCAATTGAAAAGATGCTTAATTTTGTGGAGGTTCACAAGGGTGTATTGGTAGACAACTTTGACTAAAGGAATCAGTAGGCGGCAATGGTCTGAAAGGGAAAACATGTTCATACATTTTGACATCCCTAGAGAATGTGATTTTTTCGAGAATTTAGTTCGAACATCTTGTATGCTTTCCGATCACTAGAATATCCTAGAAAAACACACTTGATCCCTCTTCGTGCAAATTTGTCCTTATGAGGTCGATTGTCACATATGTAGGCCAAGCAACCGAAGACTCTTAAATGAGAATAATTGGGATTCTTGTCAAACAATTTTTGGAAAGGAGAGGGGGGTTCTATTTATGAGATAAGTTGCAGTTAACATGGCCTCCCCCCAAAATGTGTTGGGAAAGGATGCATGAATTAATAGAATACATTACATTTGCACCAAGTATTTGTGTTTTCATTCCACAACCCCATTTTGTTGAGGCGTGTACAAAACAAGTTTTCTGGTGGATAATTCCAGAGGATGTAAATAGATCTTGGCACGATCGGTTTATAAACTCATATCTCTTGTCTGAGCGTATAGTACGGACATTGGAAGAAAAATGGTTACGAACCATTTTTAGGAAGGCAGCTATGATCCCAGGTGTTTGATTTTTGGAGTTCATGAGATATGTCAATGTCCCCCTACTGTAATCATCGACCAAAGTGAGGATAAATCTTCCCCCTTGTAACCTTGGTGTATGATATGGTTCTCATACGTCTACATGGATCCCACTGGTTTGGAAGGGCTGACACTGGATTTTACCAAGGTGGCAGGCATCACATGGGGTCTTTGTTACATGTTCTAGTTTCTAATTAGAAAGTGTTTGTAAAACTTTGGAATTTAGGTTACCTAAACATGCATGCCATAACCATAATTTTTTTGGATTCAAGTTCAAAAGGAGTGGAGCAACATTCATGTTTTCAGCGGCAGACAAAATAGGTACATGAGCAGAATTTTCAGCAATAAAACCATATGGTCTTCCTTGCATGAATGGTGGCAGACAAAAAATTTGTGATCAATGACATAAAGTCGCTTTCGGAGTGCTCCTATGGCTATTGTTCTAGAAATTTTTGGGTCCTGTATAAGACATTGAGAGTTGGAAAAAATCAGATGCAAGGAAACAGATTGAATCAGTCTAGACATAGACAATAGGTTAAATTTGAGGGCTGGAACGTATAGGACATCAAAGAGTACGAGGGATGGACTGAGGCGGATGTTTCCTGCTCTGTCTATACTTTGAGTTGAGCCATCAGGGAGAACTATTGGTGTGTGTCTGGTTAGTTGCCAGGAATCATAGAAAAGGGACAAGTCATTGCACATGTGGCTCGTCGCACCGGTATCTACTATCCACGACTTCGGGTCTAAACATAAAAGCAAAGAATCAGTCGATTGAGTTTGAGTGGTACCTGCAAAATAAATGTGTCCCACAAAGTTTATAGCATCAGACCCACTTGTATCAGCTCATTCTTCCCCAGTAGTCTCCAAATGACTTTCCATCACCATGTGAGCATATGATTTCGGTATTGGTTTCCCTTGTGCATTTCTTAATTGTTTGTACCAATCAGGTACTCCATAAATCAGAAAGCAATTGTCTACCGTATGCCCTGATTTAAGGCATTTAGTACATTTTTTTGCTTCACCATTCCATGGCTTTGCGTTACGCTGGTCTTTGGAGGGCAGAGTTCCAGTTTTGTTTTGCTTTGCTGTTGTATAGGCTGGTCCTTTGACTGTCATGGCAGCATTATCTACACCATTGAATTGCGGTGTTTTCTGTTGTTCAACCTTTCCAACCATGGCGAATACTTTGCTTAAATTCGGTAATGGTTCCATCATCAATATTTGGTTGACAATTTCTTCGTAATACTCATTTAGGTGTCCCAGAAACTGCGTTACTTTAATGAAGTTTTCTCTCATCAAATATTGTTTAGATAGGTCACATATGCAGAGCTTCAGCGCATCGCATTTGCATAATGGAATGGGGAGAACTCGGTTAAAGTTTTCCCATAATGTTTTGAGCTTATTGAAATAAGTTGTTAATATCGTCACTCCTTGTGACAAAGTGTTGATTTCTCGCTAGATCTTGGAGAAGAGAGGACTGTTAGCTTCTGCGAAACGTTCCTCTATTTCACACCAGAGGTTGTATGCAGTTGGTGCATAAACAAAGGATTCCGAAATTTCAGTAGTCTTGGAATTCAGGATCCATGATCTTACAATGGCTGATCTCGACATCAGATATTCATTTGATTTCAGATCCGATGCCCTTACTGAACCAGTTACAAAGCCGAACTTCATTTTCCTTCTAGGACAAGTTCCATGGCCTGACGCCAGGTTCGATAATTCACACCATTGAGTAGTGTTGTTACAATGACTTGGCCAGGGTGGTCGTTCCCTGCTAGTCGCAGTGGGTCATAGGCGTTGGTGATTGCCACTATCTTTCCCCCTTTGTCATCGGATGGATCTGATTCTGGCATGGATGGCTCCGATACCATGTAAAGTTTAAGAAAAGAGAGAAGGCATATATCAAGTATATGATGTTTGTGTGGCAAACGTTGTAAATATTTTCAATCTTGAAATTTTCACAAGTTAAGTTTTGTACATGAGAGAATGACCTATATATTTACAATTCTTACTACCTAACAAGAGTGTAAAGCAATGTTGTAATGATGATTTGTATAAGACTGTTGTCTCATATCTTCACGCCTCTCCTTTCTACCCACATTGAGTTCTGGAACTAATCTTGACTCATCAGAGAGTTGTTACGTATATCATTCTTCCAGATTTCCTTCTAGATGATGATGCATACAATGCAACGTGTCATGTAATTCTAACAAATTGATATTTGAGCTCTTCAGTCACAAATCATCAATATTCTGATTTTTAGTTTTCCAAAGGCCCTGACTTGCCGTTGAACATATAAAGTACGTTGGTTGACATAAGAAGCATAAAGTAATCCAGTGATGGGCAAGAGGATTGTGCTAATACCTGCCCTTGAATATGTATATCTTTGAATCCTTTCTGGAGAGCATATCTTAAGCCTAAAAGGTGCCTCTATATTCAGCCACATTGTTAGTTCGCAACCCCAACACTTTCACATAATCGGAAAACCTCTCCAATTTATTGACATAATAGTATTCAATGAGTCATTGCAACTAAAGTAATCTTAAAGAACATGAGAAATTGATAACACCAACCAAAATCTTCATATAAATTCACAAATGAGAATAAAAATAATGTAGTACCACGCTTCCATCTTCCATTAGTAGCACAACAACAGCACCGCGAGGCCAGGATTTCCCTTAGATGCACCATCAAATTCAATCGAACAAGAACTCCGCGTATTAATATGAAAGAGTAGCCTTCACCCTCAACTCAATCATAATGGATAAACGTAAAAAATAGCATGAAACATGAATTAACTGTAAACACAATAAATACATTTCAGTACAATATGAAAGAACAAACATATGTTGACTTATTTAAAATTATGCACCGAGAAATGAAACATAGAAAATAGTATGCTTTTTAAACTTGAAAATTAATTACTCCTTAGGGTAACTTACACAGTAGGATGAAATACCTTCAACTTGTAGTAAATTATTTGATTTACCATGCTTGATCAGTGAAATTGTAGAAGTAATTGACCCAGTTAAATCCTACTCAGATACGAAAAAATCGCACTCTCTAGTTAATTATTCCGGAAAATTCAGCGAAGTTACTGATAAGAATGATAAATACAAAGATCGAAATAAAGAAGAAAATTTGTTCTTCTAACACATACCTGGATCAAAGTTTACAAGAGAATTTAAACAAGCAAACAATAAGGAAAATCAATACTTGGGAAATTTGTTATGATTTATGAAATATATATTTCTTTCCATGTTAACATTCCCTCAAGTCGGAGCTTGTAAGTGACGAATGCTCGAATTGATCAACAAAGACTTGAGTTTGAAGCTGCCAAGACTTTTGGTTAGCATGTCCGCAAGTTGATTATGTGTATTCACATGTTGTATGATCACCTTATTTTTTGTCACAAGGTCTCGAATGAAGTGACAATCAACCTTAATATATTTTGTGCGTTCGTGAAAGACATGATTTGTTGCCACTTGAATAGCAGACTTGTTGTCACTGAAAACCCTCATTGTGGATGATCATGTTCTATGTCAAGATCTTTTAATATTTGTTTGAGTCATTTCAACTCACAACACATCGATGCCATTGCTCTATATTCTGCTTCAACGGATGATCTACATATTGTCTTTTGTTTCTTTGTCTTCCAAGAAATCGGAGAAGATCTAAGGAATACAAGATATCCTGTTACAGAACGACGAGTCAAAGAGCACCATGCCCAATCTGAATCACAAAAGGCATAAACCTGTAGGTTTGATGTTGTATGGAGCAATATGCTTTGACCGGGGCTCCTTTCAAATATCTTACCACTCGTAGTGCTGAATTCCAATGATCTTGTCGTGGTTCATGCATGAACTGAGCTAGTACATGCAGCTACAAGTCTGGTAAAGGTCAGATATATTAGACGTCCTACAAGACGTCTATATTTTTCTGGATCGTGCAAGAATGAGCTAGTCGATCGGCCCAAGTAGGGATGTTGCTCGAGTAGTGTTGGTACTCGTTTAGCTCCCAACATTCCTACTTCAACGATGATATATAGTGCATACTTACGTTGATTGAGATAGAGTCCATCGGGATTTCTTTCTACTTTAATCCCAAGAAAATATTTTAATTTTCCCAAGTCTTTCATATGAAAGTTGTTGCACAAGTAAATCTTGAACTTTTTCACCACATCTTTACTACTTCCTGAAATGATAAAGTCATCAACATATACTAGCACATACAGTTCTTCACTCCCCCTTGATCGCGTAAAGAGAGAATAATTCGCAAGAGATTGCTTGAAACCGTGCTTTTTAAACCCAGTGGAGAGTTTGGCGAACCAATATCAGGGTGCTTGTTTCAACCCATAGAGTGATTTACACAACTTACAAACATGTTCTTTATCAGAGGTGAACCCAATAGGGAGTTTGATATATACCTCTTCTTTGAGGTCACCATGCAAAAATACATTGTTGACATCTATTTGATGGATTTCCCATTTCTTAACTACAACAACTGCAAGCAATGCTCGAACAGTGACCATTTTAGCAACAGGGGAAATGTCTCAGTATAGTCAATCCATTCACATTGAGTATTCCCAAGAATGATCAATCTTGCTTTGTAACGTTCTATGGAACCGTTAACTTTTCTCTTGATACGATATACCCATTTGCAACCTAAGGCACGCTTGCCATGAGGAAGTTCTTGCAATGTCAAAGTTTGATTTCTATCCAGCGCCTCTATTTCAAACTTCATTGCTTTGCGCCATTCAACACTTTTGACTGCATCAGCATATCTGGTAGGCTCAACCGGTTGCAAGGATACTGCCGCAAAGAATTTCAAGTGTCCTGGAGAGAACTTGCGACATTTAGTATATGTCGATGTTTGCGCTCAACACAACCATTTTGCTGAGTAGTGTACACGACTGAGGTTTGATGATGAATACCGTTAGAGAGGAAAAAACCATTGAGCAATAAAAATTATGCTCCATTATCAGAACGGAAGCTCTTGGGTGTGGTATGAAATTGTGTAAATACCATAGCACAAAACTATGGGACACGTATGCCGACTTCTCGTCGAGAATCGAGCAAGTAAACTCATATTGCTCTTGAATGGTCATCGACTAATGTTAAGAAGTAGTGGCACCACACGATCATCATGTTTTGTAAGGACCCCAAATATCTATGTGAATAAGATCAAAGTTAGCTTTAACAATACTCGGACTTGAAGGAATAGGGTCTCGAGTTTGTTTAGCACGGAAGCAAACAGAATAACCATCAAAGCGGCATTTAAATGCAGTGTCTTTTAAAATAGACAGTAATATTTTTGAGAGACATAGGTTGGATGGATGTTCAAAGCGTCGATGCCATAAGATTCTATCATCAATATTTGCACAAATTTGGTGAGATGTGATATGATAAGCCGAACGAAACACATAGACCCCATCATGCTTCTCACCGATGCTTCTCATCGAAACCAATCAGATCTTTAGACTTTTGATCTCACAACACAAAAGGTCATTTGAAATTGTCATAACATAATTTGTTTTGTAAAGTAACTGGGAAACCAATATTAGGTTGCAACGCAATCCTTGTACATAAAGAACATTATGTATTCTGAGATTTCGATTTAGTGCTACGTTGCCCACCTTCGTTGCAATGGATCAGCACCTACCATGAAGATCAACTGTTGAATGAGGAATATCAACTATGTTGTCAAGTTTGAGGAGATAACCAGTCATATATTGGTTTGCGCCCGTATCAAGCAACCAACTAGAAGACATAGCAAATAATTTTTCTGCACTTGTGTAGTAGATCTCAAAATAGAAGGGGGTTCAAACTCGCCAGTTGTGATGACATTTACATGAACCATGCTGTGGTAAGTACCCGCAACGCATTGCTGCCCATTATTGGAAAGGGCATTGGCATAAACAATATTAGAGTATATTTGACCAATAATACATTCCTAGCTATTATTTGAGATTTGCTCAAAGTCTTCTTTATCCATGACCTTTGGAAATTTGAAGGTTTCTACAAAACTGAAGGTATTCTGATGATTCATGATGAAAAAGAATAGTTTATAGCTCCGATACCATGATAAGAATGATGAATACAAAGATCGAAATAAAAAGAGAAATTGTTCTTCTAACTCATACCTGGATCAAAGTTTACAAGAGAATTTAAACAAGCAAACAATAAGGAAAATCAATACTCAGGAAAGTTGTTATGATTTATGAAAGATATATTTCTTTCCATGTTAACAACCTGTAGATTCTTTTGTGAAATGTTCTTACGGGATGATTTGTTTCTAGTAGGATTAGGTTTGTGCAGGAAAATAATAATTATTCATAAGCTTTTAATTATGAGATAAAATCATTGAACTAATTATCTAACATTGCTACCAACAAATCATGGTACCAACAGAAACCCTTAATTCAAGTTTGAAATGCAAATGAAGAATAATTTTCAAATGCAATTTCAACAATTCAAGTTTGAAATGAGTTCCAGAATCAAACGCGCAAGAAATCACTTGAACAAAAAGCTCTATTTGAGTTCGAACATTGCTAGCATGAACAGAAAACATAACATTCTTTAACACATTAGAATAGAGGTACTCCTCACCGGTGAAAGACTTCGCAGCTTAAGAGAATACCAACAAGTGGAATTGATTAGGTTTATATGGGTGAGAATTGTTCAAATATTTTACGGTGTGGTCTTCTTCCTCTTATACGTTATATCCGAGCACACTCCACACGTAAATTGATCCGACTCTATAAATTTAACATGGTATTGGAGCGAGTTCAAAAAATCATGAGTGACCTTACCGAGAATTAGTCCGGCATAATAAAATTGATCGGTTTGTAATCCACCGGTTTGAATGGTCAAGTCCAACTTGTCAGGTGGTTGGACTTGAGGTGAGTGTGTTGGAATAGTGGATATTGTTCCACATCGGAAAATGCAAGTGGGGTGGATTGGTTTATAAGAGGGAATGTGGACCATAGTAAATGACTTGTTCAAGTCTTTTAAATGTATGTATTCTTCCTCTTAATCCCGTTCGTTCACGCTCTCCCGTCGTTATTTAGGTCAGACTCTATAATTTCAACATGGTATCTGAGCTGGTTTGATTCATTTCAAGTCGAAACCTTATGATTGGATTTGAAGAAGAGTGTTGGAATTTGTCCCATATTGCTAAAAGAAATGAGATTGATTAGGTTTATAAGGATGAGAATTCTATTACATATTGACTTGTTTAAGTCTTTTAAATGTGTGAGTTTCTTTCTTTAATCTTGTTCGTTCACGCTCTCCCATCGTTATTTCGCCAAACTCTATAATTTCAATAGCATGCTCTACATTCATAAATTGTATCCTCTAAATACGGGTCCTGCCTAAAAGAAAAGTAGTTGATAGCCATCCAATTTGTAAATCACTTTTCACATTTCTTAAATCCAAAAAGAAAAGTGATTACATTTGAGAGATATGTTGAAATATGAACAATTGTTACTGAAATTTAGAATATAAATTGGATTGGAATAAAAAATGATACTATACTAGTTAATTCTTTTACAAGCTTCTTCAATTAAATACTATATCCATCCACAATTTCATCAGATTAACATGGGGTTGTTTACTTCAACATTTTAAAATTGAGGTGTGGTGATATACGATTATCGTAAATTTTTAAATATGTTTGATAAAATTATGGTATTATGATCTAAAAATACTAATATACCTTTATACATAAAAAATAATAAATATAATCATATTATAATTAATAAAAATAAATCTTTTCTAAAATCACGATGATACCACAGTTAGTTTAATAGTTATGATGATATCGTTATTTTTTAACGATGACCACATCGCAATTAATCTTGTGTTTTATGTACCATACAAAAATCAGTATCTTAACATTGTTCCTCAACGCACCGCCATTATTTGTATGCTAAAAACTACAATTATCTCAAATATCATGAGTGTCTTATTTGACATACTTTTGTCCTTCAAATGAACACAAGGTTTGGAGGTAAAACAAATGGATGAATGAAGGAATGATCAGGTCTGCTGCCTATTACGCATTATGTCCCTAACTAAATCCAATATTCGAACATAATCAAAGAAAAGTGAAGACTCCTTACCCTCTAAACCATCTCTGCTCACCCTGTTGCTTCCAGCAAGATTGTTACAAGGGCTTCCTCCCACGACCAGATCGAAACCCCCTACCGTTTCCACCATCTCGACTAGCTTCTTGTAATCAAATTGCTGCACATCGTCAAAGTCTATTAGATTTCCAGTTTGGTTCGTCTGTTCCCACCAACTTCTCACAATGTCTCTGTTTGCTTTCGATTTCTCTATCGAGACCACGTTATTCAGTTTTATGCCGAGTCGATGAAGAGCAACTTCAGCCCCGCCAATACCGGAGAAGAGTGAAAGGAGGTTTACGCCGTTGGGGTAAAGTTCCTTCAACACTGATAGGTGATATGCAACTGTATCAACCTACATCAAACAAATAATCCCACAAATGTATGTGCATCAAGATACAAGCATTTCCGTATAACGAAAGATCTCATGACAAAACATCGTTAAAAGAACAACTCACTGTATGCAAACACGGGGAGTTGGAATTATGGAGTCCGACCGAAATTACGACGTGGCAGCGTGAACGAACGGAATTAAGGAGAGGAAACAACACATTTAAAAGACTTGATCAAGCTTTTTAAATGTGTGGGTTTCTACCCTTAATCCCGTTCGTTCACAATCCCCGTCGTAATTTCGGCCAGACTCTATAATTCCAACATGGTATCGAAGTTGGTTCAGTTCATTTCAAGTCGAAACCTTATGGTTGGACTTGAGGGGGAGTGTTGCAATTTGTCCCACGTCGGTTAAAGAAGTGGGTTGATTAGGTGGGAATTCCATCACATATTGAGTTGGTCAAGTCTTTTAAATATGTGGATTTCTACCCTTAATCCCGTTCGTTCATGCTGTCCCATCATAATTTCGGCCAAGACTTTATAATTCCAACACCTATCTACAATGACAGTATTTTCAAAGAAGAATGACGGACCTGGAAAGAATTTCCAAGTGACTTGTATCGATCGGTTCTGCTTATTCCACCTCCCCTTGTGTGGTTCTTTGGAAAACCCAAAAGCATTTCTACTTCATCAGGCTCTAAAGGGGCAGCTTTGTTTCTTCCTACCCATACAAGATTCCACTTACGACATTGATCAAGGACAAACTTCTGTACCGAATCCGGTGGATCACCCTGACACCTCTCTAGAGCAGTGCGGATTCTCTCAGTTAGTCTTGCACTAGCAATTGCAGTTTGTATGCAGTTCAGCTTATCTCGAGGATCCCATGAAGGCCACCACTTTCTATGAAAAGGAAATGCTTGCTGAACGGTGAGAGGAGGTAGTGGAAAAAGAGGAAACCTATCTTCAATAGGAAGATTGTGGATATAGCCTCTTTTTCTTGCAGTTGCACAAAAGTACTTTGAATCCACAAACTCTGGTTCAATCTCATAAAGATGCCTAGATATGGTATCCCAAACTCCTTTAGGAGCAAGGGCAACATTCTCATAATAGAAATATGGAGGACCTCTAGCATGTTCGGGAAGTGACCGATTAGGATGCGAAGGCTGATCGGACGGCACACCAAATCCTATCATGGGATTAGGTAGTCGAATAAGATCCTCCATCATTTCCTTCTTTCTGGATGTTTCACAAAATTTTCTCTTCTTTTTGCTGACTCCATGATTTAGCTGCAAAAATAAAACAAGTGATAATAAAAATTATATAAGGTGAACCCTTAATAATATTAAAGCAGTATATATACAAAACAAATAAGACAGTTTGCCTTGATTTTTTTTTCATCAGGCAAATAAAGGTCTTGTTCTCTGGCCATTTGGGC
Organism: Utricularia reniformis; assembly: GCA_009725065.1. Classification (NCBI taxonomy): domain Eukaryota; kingdom Viridiplantae; phylum Streptophyta; class Magnoliopsida; order Lamiales; family Lentibulariaceae; genus Utricularia; species Utricularia reniformis. The sequence continues at coordinate 105,638 of RWGZ01001144.1, read as the reverse complement.
AGCACAAAGGAAATCAGTTAAAACAGCAACCGAGGCCTCCGGACCTGCAACATTCAAATTTAGCTTATAGTGCAGCATGTAAGCACATTTTTTTCTTTTGCAATCATGTCATAACGAGCTATTCTCATGGATGCTCTCAGGATAAAAAAAGTAGGTGGAAATCATTTGTACAAAAGACTAGATAAGAGAAGTAGATATAAGAAACATGGCTCAGTTGATGAAATGTATCAATACGCGAATAGTAAGTAACATTGCACAATTACCACATCGTTCCATAGCGATTGAGGCCTCTTCCACTGGGTAACCCATGTTCGCCAAGTCCAACAACTTTTTGTCACTCTCGGACAATGACCCCGTACTTTCCAGGGATAACAACATTTTATGCTTCTCTGACAGTGATTCCTTAAGATCCTGTCAATGGAACCAGCTTAGTGCTGTTAATATTACATGGAATTTCATAAAAAATAATGAGTTTAAAGATGGCACAGTTAGCCGCTTGGATTAAAAAACCAAAAAAAAGAACCTGCTTTAAACAGCATGGAATATTAAATAAATAAAAACATAACAAAAAAATGCAACAAATATCATTAAACCATTGCATACTTCTGATTCATTGTCAGACAAGCTTTCCAAGTCTGAAAGATCCTCCATTACGTTCTCATTGTAATCTGAGGAGCTCGGATCTGAATTCATGCACCGTTGTTCTTCAGGAGAGTCTATGAGAGTCTAGTGAAAACATAGATACAAGGTTATTATGCTTAGAACAGAAAAAGAACAAATAAAGGGCCGTATATATATGATTAAAAAATGAAAGGAAAACAGTTATTCGGATACGATTGATTTTTTTTTATTAGGTTAAGAAGGTTTATAATCCATTGCCTGAGAATGAGTGAGCACTAGTTCTGATGCAAATGATCCAAAAGAAGAAGCAAAAAAATAAAATCCGAGGCATCACAAAACTTATGGCAATATCTGAAAAGAAAGCACACAAACAAAAAAATGAAACATAAAAACTGACAAGATAACCATCAAAAGTATGTGTGTAATGCTTGATAATGAATAAAAGTCAGGAGATTCTGTAAGTGAAAATGCTGTTAGCTCTCATTTGGATGGGTAAAAACAAGAGCCAAACCTGGCGTGCAGCATTTTCCGAAGAAGCAAAAAAACACAATAGCCAGTAATCATTTTTTTATTGGAAAAAAGAGAAGAAATAAATATCTTACTCACCGAATATGTTAAAAGGGTGTTTAATATCAGTTCAGCATTGTCTTCTCCTGTTCACAAGAAGATAAAACAAATAGCATCAATATTGTGATACAACTCAAACCACCTAGTGAAGGCATTTCGAATATAAAGAACTGATAATTTAATATTCACAAAATACCATTCTCCTCAATCGCCTTCATGACCATTTTCTCAGAAAATCCCATTCCAACAAACTGATCAAGCAGCCCTGAACGAGTGATCCCTACAGAGGAGCTTGCCTTCATTGAAAAAAGATTTGTTCAATATGTCACGATGGCCACTAAATGAGCCGTGTGATAGGAATTAGATTAAAAAATATCATATATGTTCAGGAAAGTAACAAAAGTGACTGTGTGCCAGCCCTAATTAGCTGAGTTACACAGACCGTGTGAAGTGTTGGCATCATCCTACACAGACTTACCTCTGCAATGGTAGTTATGAATTCTGCACTACGAGTTACAGTTAGCTGAGAAGAACCTACTGTTGCAGCAAGAACTTCCTCTTCATCATCAGAAGTCCAATCTACAACAAAATCCTCTTCAGCTTCCCTATCCTGCACATTTCATAAAAATTATCTACCCAACAAAAAGATCTACAATTTCATACAAAATATGAGATTACCATTTTTAAGCTACAGATCTCAGAGCGAGAAGAACCTAGTCTGCCACGAAAACTGCGGAGATTCAGTAAATAAAACCAATAAAAAATCGACGCACTTGTACTAGGTATCCAAACTTGAACTACCAGAATGAAATAAAAGATCAATTTCTACGGGCATCTCACAAATTCATCAAATAAGTTTCTGCATGCTTGCTAATCACCAATCCAACAAATTGTTAATATATGCTACAGATCAAACTTCCGAATTCAAATTCCAATTAAACCCAGAATAAAAATCCAGTGATTATCTCCGGGAAAGAACAAACTCCCCCCGCGAGTTCTGAAGAACGATCCACTACCCCTTCATACTCACTTCATTCAAATTAACAACCCAAAAAACCCGCATCCCATTTCCCGCAAATGAAATCAAACAATTTGCAATATTTTCGTTATTTTTACCCCACTACACCACTTCATTAAAAATTAATTTCACGTAACAGCATAAATGACCCAAATACCTTTAAGCTCTCTCCCCGAAGCTCAATCACAAAATCACAAATGCCTATTCTACTCTCAATCTCAAACCCTAAATTATAATCTCTCCATTATCACGAAAATCGATACGATATGACCTGACTTGAAATAAAATATATTTTATTTCTAGAATCTTACCTATTCTATATAAATTAGAAATTTAACTAAAAATTAAAATAAATTTAAACTTATCATTTACTTTTATTAAATATAATTGATAATCAGGGGATGAAACCAGAGGTGAGTATGATTGATTTAGATCGGATGAAAATCGAAAGATTCATCCAACCCATCAATGATGGATGAGAAACACGAAAACCCAAAATGGGTTATTTGTCTGACGGTGAACAGATGACCGATGCAATACAATATAAAAGATAATTTATTTTTTATTTTTTCATAAAAACAATAAAATGCATAAGCAATTTAATTTCTATCTTCAAGAGAATTAGCACAATTTTAAAATCTGATAGTCTAGATTCATAAGATAAAAACTTATTTCCAGTCCTACACACATTTCCAATCAAAGCAAAATACAAATTTGTCACATTTTAAGTCACATAAAAAACTTCTGTTCAAAAAAATGTTACACTTACCTAATATTTTATTCAATAACTATAGACTTGTCATTTGAGGAATCCACACCACATATTTTTGCACAAAAAATTGCAACAAGAATATATTAAGAATAATATAACAAATATATAATGAAATATATGTATATTGAATCAAATTAGTTTGAGTTTATCATTTATAATTTCTTCATACTTCTCCACAAAAGTGATATCATAGCTTCTAAAACATCTATTGACACATATTCATAATCTTCATACTGCAATCAATTTTGGCAACATGCAAGAGCCTCCACCATCTTAGAATTGAGTGAACTTCGATATGTATCAAGAATGCGACCATTTGTACTAAAAGCCGACTCAGATGACACCATAGACACATGAATTATCTAAATATCTCTTGCTAATTTAGAAAGAATAGAAAATGTTAATGAGTTAACGCTCCACCATCTTAAGGTATCAAATGAATTGTTTGACATCTCACAATTATCATTCAATAACAAGTTCAGATGTAATCTTATTACATTGTTCCGTTTCAAGCTCTTTGCAAACTGTGAAGCCAAAGAAAAGCTAATAGCCAAATTTTCATCCTAATCATAATCCACCACAACCTTCATAGACCTCAAAGTCTATGACTAATGATTCTAGCTGCAATGATGTTATTCATAATAATCATGTAGACTATTCAATATTGCTTTCACGTGACCTTCCATATGAGTAGCCAATAATGCATCCATCTCATATATTTGATTAAAACAATACTTTGCAAATTTTAATTTGTAATGAGGATCCAAAACACTGGCAATATACAAGAAATAGTTCATTCCTGATGTCGAGACATATTCTTCAAAACACCCTGAATAACCACAATTTCTAGGAAGAACAAATTTGAAGTGATTTTCAAAGAAACTGGAAATTACAAAATGACATTATAGAAAATCTTTTTAAATTGCACAAAAGATCTAGCAATCATCCAATTTACATCGTTATTATGGGCATGGTAGTCATACCGGTGGTATACTGCCCGGTATACCGGTCATACCGGTAAATATCGGTCATGACCGGTACACCAATATTCCGATATATCACCGGTATAGAGGAAAAATCGCTCGTACAGATCATGACCGGTACGAACGGTACCGACCAGTTTAACTTTCTTGATTATGGGTGGATCCATCCACATGCCGTGGGGCCACATGAAGAAAATAAATAAAAGATATGAAGACTTAGTCAATATTTAGGGGATAGGTGGTTATGAAATATTTATTTCCTAAATATTTGGACAGTATCAAAATAGTTGAAGGGTAACCGTAGTTTTGGGTAAAATATTGTTTTACCATCTATTTTGGGTTTATACTATATATATTTATTTAAATTATATTCTCTATGTATCTGATCTTGTGTTAAAATATTTGTGGTGTTTTTGATCAGTCAATTTTTTTTTCTTTTTTTTAAGACACGAGAAATTACGAGGTTGGGCCCACAATGTGTGGGCTTACGTTCTCGGGAGAGCGAAACTCTACCTGGATGTTTCACTATGATCAAAAGGTCACAATTACAAAATATATCTTCTTTCTGACAAAAGTAAGTAATGTAGTCTCGATCTGGGACAAAAAATGAGCTCGATATTGGAAACCGACGCAAAAGTGCAGAAATCACTATTCACTCTGAAATATTATCGCGAATTTCGAACTCAATAACGAATTGTCGCGGATTTGATGCCAATAAGCACTGTCGCAGAAATTACTGTTCACACTGAAATATTATCGCGAATTTCGAACTCAATAACAAATTATCGCGGATTTAAAGCCAATAAGCAATGTCGCAGAAATTACTGTTCACACTGAAATATTATCGCGAATTTCGAATTCAATAACAAATTATCGCGGATTTGAAGCCAATAAGCAATGTCGCAGAAATTACTGTTCACACTGAAATATTATCGCGAAAATGGCGTTGTATGTAAAATTATCGCGATTTTTGATGGCCCTTTGAATATATTGTCGCGAATCTTGAGTACTTAGGGAAATTATCGCGAAATTGATACCGGGAGTAATTTTATCGCGAATTTCGAGACTTTGAAGGTTTTAAGATTTCAGATTCCGAGTTTTCCTTCGACTTTGATTCCGATCCCGATCCCAATGACCAGAGACCTATATTTATAGAAAATTTGAGACCATCAACTCACTTGTGGACTCAAAGCCTACTCTTGTACAATCTGGCCTGATTCGACCCAACTTCCACGAAAAAAACCCGATCTCACTCCAGATATAAATCGTAATGTCTCCGATTATCAGGGACACTTCTAGATCGACACGTTGCCCGTGAACAGAGGAAAGGCATACTCCGCATAAGTCAATTCTCACTAAATTCATAAGATATAAGCCTGTCGATGAACATGCGTCGTAGCATCTTTCGGACGCAAGATTACGAAAATACCCTTGGAGCCACTCCGACTCGTAATTATCCGAAAATAGTCGCGTCTCCTCCGGAAACTTCCCATGCGGTCTCCAAGTGCTCAAAGGCAATAACAATATATCAGATTACTGAAAATACCACAGTTGGCGTACCGATTGGACCCGGGGGTGTCAAAATTACCAAAATACCCCCGACACCATTTCAACTCGAAATATAATTAGAATACCGAAAATACCAGTGGGCGTACAATTGGGCCCGGGGGTGTCCAAATTACGAAAATACCCCGACACCATTTCAACCCGAAATAAAATTAGAATACCAAAAATACAAGTGGGCGTACCGATTGGACCCGGGGGTGTCCAAATTACGACAATAACCCCGACGCCATTTCAACCCGAAATAAAATTAGAATACCGAAAATACCATTGGGCGTACCGATTGGACCCGGGGGTGTCCAAATTACGAAAATACCCCCGACGCCATTTCAACCCGAAATAAAATTAGAATACCGAATATACCTTGGGGAAAGTGCCAAAAGGTTCCCGGGGTATGTGAATTACTAAAATATCCCCGGGAAACATCACATACAAATCACATTGTAAATTTGGTAAAACCAAGTGAATTAAAAAACTAAATAAATGATAACATCACGAATACTTGTTGTATATACGAAAAAAGTAAGTTCGAAAACTGAATGATCGTGCAAGTCATAACAACATGACTTCATGTCAAAGCATTTAAACTATAGTTTATTCACATAATTCATGGTATAACCAAGATATTCTATGTTCTAACAACATGTATTCATGTTTAAAGTACATGATTTCAAGTTTAATTGAAATCAAAATCATCACACCTAGAACATGTGGAACTATGTGAAAAATGAGCCAAATGATGTTCATACATATCACATTGTTAATATGTAAAACCAAGTGTATTCAAACTAAATAGAGGCTAACATCACGAATACTTGTTGTATATACAAAACAAATAAGTTTGAAAACGGAATGATCGTGCAAGTCATAACAACATGACTTCATGTCATAGCATTTAAACTATAGTTTAATCACATAAATCATGGTATAACAAAGTTATTCTATGTTCTAACATCATGTGTTCATTATTAAACAACATGAATTCAAGTTTAATTGAAATCAAAATCATCACACTTAGAATATGTGGAACTATGTGAAAAATGAGCCAAATGATATTCATACAAATCACACTGTCAATTTGGTAAAACCATGTGTATTCAAACTAAATAAAGTCTAACTTGACGAATACTTGTTGTATATACAAAACAAATAAGTTCGAAACGGAATGATCGTGCAAGTCAAACAACATGACTTCATGTCATAGCATTTAAACTATAGATTAATCACATAAATCATGTTATAACCCAGTTTTTCTATGTTCTAAAAACATGTAATCATGTTTTAACAACATGAATTCAAGTATAATTGAATTCAAAATCATCACACCTAGAATATGTGGAACTATGTGAAGAATGAGCTAAATGATATTCATACAAATCACATTGTAAATTTGGTAAAACCAAGTGTATTAAAAAACTAAATAAATGCTAACATCACGAATACTTGTTGTATATACGAAAAAAGTAAGTTCAAAAACCGAATGATCGTGCAAGTCATAACAACATGACTTCATGTCAAAGCATTTAAACTATAGTTTATTCACATAATTTATGGTATAACCAAGTTATTCTATGTTCTAACAACATGTATTCATGTTTAAAGAACATGATTTCAAGTTTAATTTAAATCAAAATCATCACACCTAGAACATATGGAACTATGTGAAAAATGAGCCAAATGATTTTCATACATATCACATTGTATATTTGTAAAACCAAGTGTATTCAAACTAAATAAAGGCTAACTTCACGAATACTTGTTGTATATACAAAACTGATAAGAACTCTAGGACCGGGTACCCCATGATGGATAAGGCCCATTAACAATGGGGCCGATTCTAATGGTAGAAACAAACCGTTGCAGCCCACCTACACACTTAACGAACAGCGGCCCATTGTTCCACGAGTGGACCGAAGATGGCCTTCTCGAAATAAAGCGTTTTCTGGTAACTGGCTCCATGGTTCGTTCAGAACGGTTACAAACCCACGTTTTCCACGCTTCGGGCGTCCACACGTATACCACGCCTCGAACCCGATCATGCAGACCACGCCTCGGTCCCAGCGTCGTTTTACATCGCGCGACAACATCCTCTACTAAACCTGTCAGAGGCGATTACAGAGCGTGATTTACACACGCCATTGGCTCTATAAATACAGTGTGTGACGACGAGAATAGCAGGAACTTTTGGACGCATAAGAACAGGCCATTACCCTGCCGGAGTTCTTACTGCTTTCTATTCCCTTGTCATTTTCATTAAGCCTATTCTGTATTCTGTATGGATTATTCGATTAGTGAACAGGCTATGAGCGTAATTCGCTCTTTGTCAAGTGGTTTTCTGCCCAATTCGAGGGTTTTCCACTATAAATCGCCGTGTCCATTTATTGTTTCCAGTTTTAATCGTATTCCATATCTAAAACAAATCAAAACCGAGTTCGTCTATTGACGAATCGGATGACTGTTTGTACCCCTAAAAAGGGACCATAACAGTTTGACGCCGTCCATGGGGACGATTCTCTAATCCCATTTGAGGATTCTACCAGGGATAGAACAATCAAAGGCATGGCGACTGAACTTCGACAAATGATAGTGACGTGCTTCCCGACAGTCTCCCAGCACCAACATTCACTTTGCAGGATTTGGAAGCTGTTGTCAGGAAGGTGGTACTAGAAATTATGTCGGATAGAAGGGGAACAGAACCACCGGCTGTTTCAAGACAGAGCAAGATAGAGGCCAACACGGTCGGGAGAACCGTGGTCAGGGCCGAAGAAGACGATGGCGGGGCCGTTGCGGCAGAACCCAGCAAAACGAGGGTGGAAGATAGGAGCAGGTTGCTCCTCCACCCACTGAAACAGGTGCCCATCCTCCTCAAAATGAGGCGGCACCCCGAGAAGTAGCCGGAGATATTTATGTTATCTCCGGTGGTTTGAGGATAAACGAATCGGCCCAGGACCGAATGAAAACCGCACGTGGAGACTCCGCTGAGAGCTCCGAATCTGTGGCGCTGGTTAAATATGATTCAGCTGAGCGGTCCCATCCCTTCGGGGAGGACATTACTTTCACTATGGCCGATCGGGAAGGGATTATCGATCTATGCGATGATCCCCTTACCATCACTGGAATCATCGGGAATCGTCGTGTCCACAGGATCTTAGTAGACACCGAGGCCTCGTGCAATCTAATGAAGTGCGAGGTCGCCGAAATGCTGGGAGCTGTTGCTCCCAAGGACCGATCGGAGGATCTGGAATTCATTGTCGTTGAAGTCGACTTGGCTTACAACGCCATTATCGGACTGACCGGCCTTAGTAAGTTTGAGGCGGTCCCATCTACTTATCATATGATGCTCAAAATTCCCCTCCATTAATGGAGTTATTTCAGTCATGGGGGATGTAACGACCCGCCTTTCCGCTTGCACGATATTGTCCGCTTTGGACTAGGCTGACCCTAATGACACCCACCTAGTCCTAACGGCTTTACTTTTTCCCTAGCTCCCACACTTCCCAGTGGGTCACCCATCCCTGAATTGCTCCAGGGTGAGCACGCTTAACTTTCCAGTTCTAACGTTCCGCTTGCCACTTTGCTAGGGAAAAGGACTCGTGCAATGGAAGATGAATCATTATACTTAACATACGATCGTTCCCCGTCTATAGCCGATGTAGGGATTCGCCTAAGGTGACCTCTCTCTCGCACCCCCGAGGGGACCTCACATTTGTAATAGCCGAGAAAAAAGGTATGTCGAAACAAATAGTAGGGAATGTAACGGTAAAGTCTAGATGAGAGATAATGAGAGATACGGGAACGAAAGAACGTAAAAGGGAACGAAGAGTAGAAATGTAAAGTAAAAGATAAAAGAGGGGTCAAAAGTAAAGGAAGGAGGGGTCAAAGTGNCCTATATTTATAGAAAATTTGAGCCCATCAACTCACTTGTGGACTCAAAGCCCACTCTTGTACAATCTGGCCTGATTCGACCCAACTTCTACGAAAAAAACCCGATCTCACTCCAGATATAAATCGTAATGTCTCAGATTATCCGGGACACTTCTAGATCGACACGTTGCCCGGGAACAGAGGCAAGGCATACTCCGCATAAGTCAATTCTCACTAAATTCATAAGATATAAGCCTGTCGATGAACATGCGTCGTAGCATCTTTCGGACGCAAGATTACGAAAATACCATTGGAGCCACTCCGACTCGTAATTATCCGAAAATAGTCGCGTCTCCTCCGGAAACTTCCCATGCGATCTCCAAGTGCTCAAAACCAATAACAATATATCAGATTACTGAAAATACCACAGTTGGCGTACCGATTGGACCCGGGGGTGTCCAAATTACGAAAATACCCCCGACACCATTTCAACCCGAAATAAAATTAGAATACCGAAAATACCAGTGGCCGTACCGATTGGACCCGGGGGTGTCCAAATTACGAAAATACCCTCGATGCCATTTCAACCCGAAATAAAATTAGAATACCTTGGGGAACGTGCCAAAAGGTTCCCGGGGTATGTGAATTACTAAAATATCCCCGGGTAATATCAGTATCCCTGTTATTGGTAATAATAGAAGTTTTTCTGATGTGATCCGTTGACTAACCATATTTTAGATGAATCACTTTAAATTTCGGTGTCTATTTATTTATCATATTTGTATCGTTGATACCTCGATTTCATAATTCTCGCTACATACCAACAAGGTTGACCAATATACTTATCTTTGGCTTTCAATTCTCACCACCATTTGCATCATCATTGTAAGGCTTCGGGTTTTATGTGATATGTTAATACATTATTTAAGTATTAGACATTAATTAAGATAGGAAATGAGTGTTGGGAATCAAGTTTTTAAGAATTAAGAGTAAGAATACATTATATTCATAGTTTAGTGTTGTCATGATATCATTGGAGCAAATTGATCAAATTTTTTTTGTCTTGCACGTGGGTTTGGCTGTGTATAAGATAAGTATGTATTATTATTGTCATTGTCTGAGGAAATCAAGAGGAAATCGCAGCAAGAAACCCCAATTTTTCAGCAGCCACAACCAAGTATAATTTTGGAAAGTAAGTTGGGAAAAAACTTGTTTTAAGTTGGTTTGAGGTTGATTCTGGTAATAATAATGGTTTTACAGCAGGTATAGGACATGTTTAGAGGTATTAGACAAGGGAAATCATGGAAAAACGAAAGGTAAGAGGGATGATTGAGAGAAGCATGAAGTTTAGGTCGCATATGCATTATATTATTGCGGTATGTTGTGATTTTTACTGTGTTGGCTATGAATGTCGGATTATGATGATTTTTACATGTTCTGAAAGCTACGTGTGTATATTTTCAATGAAAATTTACATTGTTATAAAATGAAATCAAACCATAAATTTATGTTATGATTTTCAAGAACAGTACAGTTTTACGTAAAAGCAGGACATCATGTTTATGGTCTGATTTGGTAATTTTTGAGAGCTCTGATGAAGTTTTGTACGCTTAACAATTTTTAGATTATTGAAATGGCTTTCAATTTTATGTAATTTTTCGATGTCATATGAGCTCTCAAAATGCAAAGTTTTACAGCATCGACAGATTGTTATTAAGGTTTCAAAACTGTATTTTTATGTTATGTGTGTAATTATGTGATTATGTGAAAATTCGAGAGCTTATGAACGCACAACTCTAACAACATGTTATTAAGAACATGTTTTAGTCAAGATATGAGCTAGCTACAGGAAATATTTATTAGGATATGGCCACATACAAGTTAAGCATGAGGTGAAGCCAACCCTCGAAAGTGCCGATGGATTGGTCGCGCTTTCTGTCCATTTATGAGGTTATGGGACTCATGTATCATGATCCTTAATTCTTGGTGATGCGTAAGCCAAGGGTTGAGGCAGGGCCATGACTGTTATCTGGCAACCACAGACACAGAAATAAAAACAACAGTCTGCAAGATTATGTGTTTATGATTACGTTGAATGTTTTTTATTACATGTTTATATGATTTATAGCATTGATATTATTATTGCTTGTCTTTCATTACTCTCATGACCTCTTAATGAAGAATTGTTAAACAGGTAGTGAAGACGAACAGTAGGGTATTCAGCTGCCAAGATCAAGTCAAGATATTTAGTCGGTAGAAGTCAGGTATTTTGTAAATAAGACCTAGTAGGTTTTGTGTTGAGTGTAGTTTAGGATATCGGGATGTTCTTATGTAAATTAACTTCCGTTGTGTTTTAAAGAAGTTTATGTATTATAGTTTCATGTAAGGTCTTGTGTTCTAAATTTTAGAACACGGCATCATGCCATCGATTTAAGTAAATTGAGTATAGTAATGGGCATGACAATCATCGTCTACAAGTGGCCCATCAACATCTTCATGTTCTTTTTTTATAGAGAAATATATTTTGTAACTTGAATCATCTTTTTTAGTCTATCAAAAGTCTTTTCAAACTTCAATGCAATTTCTAGCATCATATAAGTCGAATTCCCCCTAGTTTCAATGTTGTGAAAAAGAATACCCTTATATTCAATTTTCTCAATGTCCACATAATTTTTAAAGGCTTGAAATCTAGTAGGAGATGAACGCACATACCTTACAACATTTCGGGTCTGGAGAATGGATTCATCGTGTTGTTTTAAAACCAACTTTGACAACAAGATTCAATAAATGTACAAAACATCTAACATGCGAAAATTCATGATCAAATAAAGTAGTCTTCCAACTTTTAGTTTTCTTATTCAAATAATTCTGTGTGGCATCATTAGAAGACGCATCATCAAGTGTAATTGTCAAAAACTTGTATATACCTCATTCTAATAGACAATTTTCAATCATTTTACGAATTGTCTCACCCTTATGGTTAAGAATAACACAAAAGCTTATGATTCGCTTTTGTAATTGTCAGTCTTCATTAATACGATGTGATGTAGGACACATATAATTTAAATTTTGTATTGAAGTCCATGCATATGTAGTAAGACTTGTTCTTTCCTATTTTATTAATTTTTTCAACTTTCTTTTCTCCTCTATATAAAGTTTTAAGCAATCTCTAGTAAATGTGAATCGACTTGGAATTTTAAATTTGGGTTGCTGACCAACCACAAAATTTTTAAATCACACACATTCAACAATTCTAAACGGTTGTTCATCAATGATAATCATCTTATTTAACAACATTCTACATTCATCTTGAGAAAAACTCACTGATATCAAACTGACATAACCATATTTGGCATTGAACATAGAAAGTGTCTTTTGTTTTTCATCAATTGTTCTATGTGAATATTTAGAACATCGATTTAAATAATTTATCATGTTACATGTACCATGCTTTTTCCATTCAGCAATATAGCTTTTTCCACAGTAGTTGTAGGATGCTTTGGTTTCAAATTCTTTATTTTCACATTCCTCATCACATATCGTGTAAAATGATCTCATACACAAGAAGATTTTTGAGAGTTCTTACAACCATATGTAATTTTCCCTTATTGATGAAAATTCTAGGACCATGTACCCTATAATAGGTAAGACTCAATTACGATTGGGCCGACCCAGGTAACAAAAGGCGAACTCGCGCTACCCGAAGTCCTCAACTTAGCATATTTGAGATAACTAGCCCGATGTTCCACGTATTAGGACCGAAGCTGGACTTGACGAAATAAAGAGCGTTCGATGAGTGACCTCACGATTCGGTCCAAACGGTTATAGCCCACGCGTCCCACGCTCCGGGCCTCCACATATTTACCACGCTTCGGGTCTGATCAAGCAGACCACGCTTCGGTCCCAGCCACGTTTTACATCGTGCGACAACAACCTTCAACAAACCTGTCAGATGCGGTTACAAGGCGTGGATTACACGCGACCTCAACTCTATAAATACAAGGTTTGACGACGGAATCTGGAGGACCTTCTGGACGCGTAAGAATAGGCTGTTACTCTGCCGGAATTCTTTTCGCTTTCTACATCTCGTTATTTTCATAAGCCTCTCGTATATTTTGTAATGAATTACTGTTCAATCAGTAAATCGGCTATGAGCTTTTCTTGCACTTAGTCAAGTGGTGTTTTCCTCATTTCCCGGGGTTTTCCACTCTAAACCGCCTTGTCTGTTTCTTTATTTGCATTACTTAATCGTTTCCTCACCACAAATAAATTAAATCCAAGTTTGTTTCTTAACGAACCGGACGAATGTGGATACCCCCTAAAAAGGTACCACAACACTTATAATTAATTATTTTCATCTCTGTGGCTCTATTTCTTTTCCTACAAGTGTTAAGACTTCCATCTTTGAGGTAAGAGATGGTGTTTGGATACGTGAGATTCAACTTTTTCTTCAGTTTTCGTCATCATATAGAGTTTCACACATACAATACAATAAAAAGTTGGATATGATAAATGACTAATAGTGACTAGTGGGAACTGAGACTGCAAGAAATTAGAGTGTGATATGAAAAGTTAGAGTTTTTGTATTAATAAATCTAGTAACGGGTGGAGCGGGTTACACTTTAAAGCACATCATCCGCTCATTTAGATACGAGTTTTAAATTTGAACATGTAAATATTTTTTTTAGATTATAAATTGATGGTTGACGGCGGATCAGATTGGGTTTGAGCGTACTGGTGGATAAATAGTTCTGATGTTCACCCCTAAATGATACATATTTTCAGTCTCTATTATTTTCTAGTTTTGGTAAATTTAGTTTACATAGTTTGATAATTTTGACAATTAAAGTTCCAAAAGTTTTAACATTGCAAAGCATGTCCTCATATCTTAGTATATATAGCAAAACTAATTCTCATAGATTTGTATGTGTGACATAATTGATTCTCTATTTACTTTATTGTGACAATTGACATCCTAAACTATAAATAGTCAATTTCAGTCACATAAATTTGATATATTTAACAAATTCAATCTCTAATAGTGTTAATAGTCCCCAACGTTCGAAAAAACGTGCAATTATAGTTCACAAAGTTGACAAATTTGATTGTCATGTTATAAAGGAAGACAATACATTAGTTCGAATTTGATTTTTAAAAAAATTGTGTTATACAATCATTTTTATATAAACAATATAAAATAAATATTATTCAAACCGATTTAGAATGTTTTATCTCCTTATTGTTTTTTATTTTTTTGTCAAATAATGAGCTAACAATAACAATAAATACCAACATAATTTCGAAATATGAAATTAATTAAATAAAAATGTAACATATTATTATGTCATATTCATATGTCATGTTCAGGTATAGTCATTTATTTTATAATTTAGTGTATATATATAAATCAAATATTAATTTATATTTTAAAATATAATAAATAATATATGTAAACGCAATCGCAATCACCGATATATCAAACATAATTTTGGAGACCAAAATTGTTAAAACCATGAAATTTTATTATCAAATTTGGTATAGTTCGTTTTATATGACCGAAATATTATTCATAAGAGTGATCATAACTCATTTTATATGAATTTTGTAATTGTATATTTATAATATATCATTTTATTTTACAAATAAATACCAATATTAACTACAGAACTCAGAAAAGCTTCTGGCAAGGATTATTTAGAGGGTGGGGGATTAGAGCCACGACCAGTGACGTCGAAATTCAAGGCGTAGCTTCTTGGAGAGTAAGTATACTGACTCTTGCCATTCGGAGTCGGACGCTGGTTTTTTATCGACGGCTTTAGGAATCCGCAGCACCCACTGCTGGCCTTTTCTTTACCTTTCTCCATCTTCTTCTTATGTATAAATATCTTCTACATCTCTTTGCATATTTATCCATCGTTTTCTAGTTCAAGGTGACTCATATTATGCCTGTTTCCATGGAAATTCATGCATTTATCGAATTCAAGGCTTTATAATTAATTCCAATGTAATTTTTTGGATACCAATTTACTTTTCAATTAATTGTATTATACTTTTCAATATTTTTTAAGTTTAACGATTTTTTTTATAGAATTTAAATTATTGTATTGTACAAATTTGCTTATTTTTATTAAAATCATCATGTATAGCTTAACTCCGTTGATCTTGTTGAAATAATGAGAATTTAGAAGAGGAAATGTAGAATATAGGAAATGACTTGTTCAAGTCTTTCACGGTATGTTCTACTCCTCTTATACGTTATATTCGTGCACACTTCCACATATATTGACTCAATTCTAAAAATTTAACATGGTATCCAAATGGGCTCGAAATATTCTAAATGACATTGTCGATGGTTAGTCTGATTTAATTGATCGATTGGTAATCCATTGATTTAAATTATCAAGTTCAACTTGTCATATGGTTTGAATTGATAGATGTGTTGAAATAATGAATGAATTATCATACATTAGAATATAGATGTCAATTTGATTAGTTAATAAAATGGAATGTCGAACATAATAAAAAACTTGTTTAAATCTTTTTCTCTCTCTTATAAATTATATATGTGCATATTTCCACGTAATTTGATTTGACTTTAGTAATTTAAAATCTTGTCTTTAGAATTAAATATGTATTTTATCCTATTTTGATGTTTTAGATGGGTCCCATGACGACTTGATTAATTTACGGATGGAGCCCAATGCCTGCCACTAATATATCCTTATCAAACACATTAACTTCATTAATAATTTCATAACTTCATTAGTGTTATTTTCATTAGTGACAAATTATTTTTTTATTAAAATTAATGTGGGTGCACGGGGATGAAGTTAGCACACCCACGCACCCCATACATGCTGGTGCATAAAATTCTCATAATTTACGCACTCGTGCAACTTGGGTTAACTATTGTGTAAAAATCGAAAATTGAATCAACAATTGTTTTTTTACCAAACTAATACCGAATTTTTCAAATCGATTTGGTTTTTAAATTTTATCATTCCTTGTTTGGTTTTGGTTTGGTAAAAAAATTGGATTTGATAATTTACCGAATATCAAATTTAATATTTTATTTAATTTATAAATAAAACTTTTTATATATAATTATATAATTGTTAATGCATAGATTGACCATAACGGGTTAGATAATCCACAACGATGGATAGTGTGGCGAATTGTTCTTTTGGTCGACACGCCGAAGTGTTCTTTTGTTCGACACATGGGGACAACCACCAGTATGACGAGGGTAGTTGGCGAGTGAAGATGGGAGTGCAACGATCGTCGTTGAGTTGATGTTGTGGTCGACAATTTTGTCGAAGATATTGTGGTCGACAATCGTCGAAATATTCTACCCTTGACATGTTTTGAAATGGACAGTGGATTGTGGACTATGATAAGTGTTGCGCCTAATGAAACGGCACTTGTAAGATTTGCGTGTATAAAAGTCATCTTTTTAAACTCGGAGAATAATATGAATATTTGGCTAAAGATTTTCGGAATAAATAATATCTCCTCCTAAAATAGTTGAAGTTGAGAAGAATGACAAGCTACAAAAAGGAGCTTTAAGATAAGAAGGGTATGGAAAATAGTAAGGTATATACTAAATCTCTTTTAGTAGATTCTCATATGTTTGGTACCCGTGGATTCTTTTTCCCGGGTTTCGAGTTTCTCACGATAAAACTATATGTTTTCTCACTAAATAAACAAAAATAATTTTATGGGATTAATCTTTTTCCGTAACAATAATCATAATTAATACTATGGTTAATTTTTAAATTTAAATTAATAAAGTTCGGTTCACTAGTAAATTTTATTCGGTATTTGATTTTCGAAATTCAATTAAATTATTTTGGTATTGATGATGCAAGAGAGGGTATTAAATTTAGTTTAATAAAGTTGATCTTTATGTTCATTTTAATATTTGATATTTTTAAAATATTAAAATATTTAAAAATATTATTTCATTCAATTAACAAAATTTTAAATTGGATATTCTAAAATGATCGCATGTCACACATATATCCTTATACCATAGTATTCATCAAATACAAAGTAAAAGGATGTAGCTTCTAAATTTCAAACTCGTTTTTTAAATAACATTAACTCGATTGAATAAATATTAATTTGTAATTATTCCATATTTTTAACTACAAAATAAATATTAAAATCTCATTCCTTTGGAATGGTTCTTGTCATTATTATTGTTGATGTCATGTGCTAAAAATGTTTTTAATAAAGTCAATAATTTAGAATCAATCCAATAAATTTTAAAATGAAAGTCAAATTCAAATTCATTAAATTTCTTTGAATTTTGTATGTTTTTAATTAATTCATCTATTCGACTATTCCGGGAATGTTAAACGGACTCTTATTTGGGGACGTCGAATCCGAGTCCGACTCTCATCAGATACTTATTGGACACGAGTCCGTTAATATTTAAATTTTTTATTATTTATTTTGAAATAAGCATGATTTAAATTTATTATTATTTTTAAATATTAATATAATTTTGTTAATGTTTAAAAAATTAGCGATATATCAATATTATTGTGATATAATATAGTATATACCAATTATTTCGATATTTAACAGGTTTGAAACATTAATTATCATCTATATTTGTGATCTTCATTTATTATTTTATATAATATAATTAGATAAATCATAACTTTATTTATTCTTAATTATAAACTATGTTAAACAGACATATCTTTTTAAATCTTATATTTTAATTAAAAAATGATTGATAATATTAACGAGTCAAACTCTTTAACAAATTCGAGTCCTCGAATCCGAGTCCTCATAGTGCCGTGACGGTGTCCGTTTAACATAGCTATTCTGTATTAGCTTTCCTATGGGTGTCAATGAATTGGATAAATCGAGTAATCTAGTATAATCATTCATTTAGATATGATTCATATTGCAATATTTTGATTTGGATTGGAAATGGATTATAAGCTAATGATCTATTTTGAATTCCGATCGAATATATATTATTTACTAATATAAAATCCAACATATTTGAACCCAATAATTTAATAATTATATATTATTACAAAATTATTATTATCATTTAACAAAACTCATCAATTAAGCTAATTTTCTAATCAAATTAGTTTTACATATGAACTAAGTATTGTTATTGTTTTTCTATATTTTCAAGCAGTCGCTTCTGTTGTCATGAACTTTCTTCAATTAAAGATAAGTAGATTGGATCGTCTAATTGGTTATTTATTGTTCTTCAGGTGAGAACATTAAAGTTATTCGATTTTCATTATTTTTATGTGTTTACTAGAGGTTAATGAAATTCTATATAATATAGATTGATTTATTGTAAATGTTAGCTACATAGATACACTACCGATTGTCGTTATAGCCCCGATTCAAATATTGTTTTCTAACACCATATTTAATTTTTTGTAGTTTGAATGTTTTTTCATATTACTTGATAGTAAAATTCTTTAACATTTTCTAAATCATTGATCTTTTCATAGTTGTACAAATAGAATGATCAATTAAATAAAAGTTCATTTGATATCCATGTGGCATCTCTATAATAGAATAATCAATTAGATGAATTGTTCATCTAATTGATTTGGATATTCAATATAAATAAAAGTCATAATTTATTTTATTATTCTGGTAGATATTCAGCATAGTCCATATATATCCATATGTGACGATATCATGATCTGGTCACATATAAATTCGTGTACCCTTTTTTAAAACATTGTTAAGTTGAAAATGAAGTTCTTAGTTGTCAACTTGATTGGGTTTCCCTCAGATTTGGATAAACAGATTTAATTTTGACTCAGAAACGATTACCTATCTGCCCTTTAAGATCAATGAGAACGCGGAGGGTGGGTAGGGTGGAATCGTAATGTCAGTTGTCACCTGAAAGAAAAAGGTATCTTTTTTTAGGGAGCAATAAAGGAACTCACGATTAAAGTTGGATCTTTATGGAAGATTCAAAGTTGGGCAAATTAACGCCAGGATGGATAGGAGTTAGGAATTGGTCGTTAGGAAATTATTTTGACAATCTTTTATTACACATTTAGCTGTTTTGATTGCTTTGCGTGTCTCTGTTGGCTATTCCCTATCCATCAGGTCAATCATTTACTTTTTTTTATTCGGCGGTAAGCGTGTTGCATTGATGGAATGTACTCGTACAAGGCAACCTCATCGGTTCTCACGGGAGAATAGTCAAGAAATTTAAACCGACAATTTTTGGAGAAGAATCAAGTTTTGGATTGAGTTTCTTTTTGTGATATTTTTCTTAAAACCCAGTTTGCTAGAGGAAGCATTCAATATAGCCCCAATTCTTTATTTTTAGCTTGTTTGGTGATCACCTGTTCTGTTCTGGGTATTAATCATTTGATTTGTAAGGTTGAAGTTTTGTGCTCTTTTATTGATTAATTAGCTTGATGGGAAACGAGAACTCAAGTCCTGTTGACCAAGGGGGGCGTAAAGAACCCTCAACAACTCAGTCTGGATCAGCTTCTGGATGGCAACATGATCATGCTCAATCTTCATTTTCACAGTATGCTAAAAATTATCCCGTTCAGAATCCTCATCCAGTTAGTAATGAGAACTTAAGTCTTGGGGAAACTCCAGGAGCTCAGTCTAGATCAGGCTCTGGATGGCAGCATGATCAATCTCAATCTTCATTCTCACAGTATGCTCAAAATTATCCAGTGCAGAATCCACATCCGGCTGGATATCCACAGGATTACTTACAATATGCCGCTGAAAATCGAGCATCAGAATCGAATATGTACCCACAATACGACGTGGCTCCGCCTCATAGTCATGTACCTAAAAGGAGAATTGATAGAAGGTATTCAAGAATTGCAGATAATTACAGATCATTAGAGGAGGTATGTGCATGAATATGGTGCTGGATTCTTTATCTGTTTATAATTGGGATTAAGAATCCATTGGAAAATGATGGATAATTCTTCCTTGCATTTCAATATAAACCCCTTTTTCTTTAGGTGTCCGAGGCGCTTGCTCGTGCTGGTCTTGAGTCTTCAAACTTGATTATTGGGATAGATTTCACCAAGAGCAACGAATGGACAGGTTGATTTTTTTCAATATTTTTTATTCTACTTGTGATTCAAATGCTTAAGAAGATCTGCTTCATTTTCAGGCAAGCATTCATATAACGGTCGAAGCTTGCATCATATCGGAACTGGTCTTAATCCTTACGAACAAGCAATTACTATTATTGGGAAAACTTTAGCTACATTTGATGAAGATAATCTGATCCCATGTTATGGATTTGGAGATGGTACATTTAAAACCATTTAGTTTCTCAAATATCACAACATGAATTGTGATATTTTTTCGTTCAAAACTTTGTAGCATCAACGCATGATCAGGACGTATTCAGCTTCTATCCTGATGGACGATTTTGTAATGGGTTTCAAGATGTTCTAATGCAGTACAGAAAACTTTTACCAAATGTAAAACTTGCAGGTTTGTTAACATATTGTTTGTCTTGTGCTCCTAGATTCATATATCTAAATTTTACTCCTCTTTCACAGGCCCAACTTCATTTGCCCCCATAATCGAAATGGCTATGACTGTAGTTCAGCAGAGTAGAGGCCAATACCATGTTTTACTAATTCTCGCCGATGGACAGGTATCCAAGTGAAATTTATTATTTTTTCTCCCGACTAAATTTTTTAATGTTCGGATTTAAATATTTGGTCCCCAATTGATTTTTTGAAGCCATTGTATTAAGTCATTTAGTATTTAGCATGCTTGTAGTGGACTTTTCATGTGATGAAGCCAGTTATATTTTCTTTGGTAATATTATTCACCTCCTTAGGTTACCAGAAGTGTTGATACCGAATACGGGCGCCTGAGTCCACAGGAGCAAGGAACAGTTCAAGCAATTGTTGAAGCTAGGTAATTAAATTACATTTCATAATCTAACAAAAAATAGTAATGTTTATGTTGCTTTTATTCTTCTAAATATTTTGCAGCAAGTTACCATTATCGATTGTTTTGGTTGGAGTCGGAGACGGTCCATGGGATACGATGAAGGAATTCGATGACAATATTCCGGCTAGAGACTTCGATAATTTCCAGGTCTGTTACAATGTGTTCTATGTAAAATCAAGTCATATATTCACTGAGGAACTCTTTGTGTTCTTCTAGTTTGTGAACTTTACCGAAATCATGAACAAAAATGTGCACCAAGAACGAAAAGAGACTGAATTTGCTCTTACAGCATTGATGGAAATCCCAACTCAATATAAAGCTACTATAGAGCTTAATTTGCTTGGGTAAGCATATACTATAAAATGTATGACTGTTTTATTTCAGTACTTATTTATATTCCTCACGTTTTTCAGCCGTCATAAAGAAAATATACCGGAGAAGATCGCTCGTCCACCTCCGACACTTCATGGTTACGGGCCTCTAGACAAAAACTCGGTGCCTTATTACCAGCGCACTATACCGGCCGAGCCAGCTCCTTCTGCGCCAAGTTCAACTTATGAGCAAAAGGAAATTCAGCTTGTAAGAATATTTGAAACTTTCTTGTTTTCTAATACTTTACATAATGATACGTATTTTGTTTCAGACATGCCCCATTTGCTTTACAAATCCCAAGGACATGGCTTTTGGCTGTGGTCACCTGGTAAATCATTTGTCCATTCATGAGGGCTTCGACGATATTGAAATTTAAGTATTTTTTTCGTGTTTTCAGACATGTCGTGATTGTGGACAAGATCTCGTGGTTTGTCCGATCTGCAGAACACGTATAGAGACGCGAATAAAACTCTATTGACTGATCTAAACCTGATTGATATTTTATGTTGGTTTGGTTGTTTTTGCTGTGGTTCTTATGTTTGTACAGAAAAGATTTTCTTTGTGATTATTTAGTGTGTTGGTCATTGAAAATGAATTTTTTTTGTATTTTTTAATATGTTTATTTAATATTTGTATTTTATTTTTTAATGTGTTTACTTATGTATTCAATATTTTGCTTGTATGCCAATTGCCACTTGATAAATATTATATTAATGTTCAATCATCTCATTTATTAATATTATAATTGTTTTCCTTTCAGAAGGAAAACACTTACAAATTTAATATAAAATCAATAACTTAAAAATAATTTATTAATTAGATGAATTATTGATTTATTGATAAATAAACTGTTTGTAATAAACTCTTTGAATAAATAAACTCTTTGTAACTTAAGCAAGCTGTGAGTGAGTTATTTATTAATAACGGTGATAAACAAAGAAAACTAATCTTACTTAGATGAAAACTAATCAATTAACAGTTAGTTTATTTATAAGTTAAATAAACATCTAATTAGAGTTTATTTATTAAGTCACTTACATGAAAACTAATCAATTAATAAATAAACTCTTAAATAATCAATTTATTGATTTACAATTTTGTAACCATCTCACTTACAAAATAACTCGAATAGTTAGCTTGCTTAAATTTTAAAGCAAAGAAAAATAATGGTAGGAAGTGTTTTCCTTTGAGAAGTTTCTAAGAAAATAAGAAAAAAAAATTTAAACCCTAATTTAGGAAGGATATAATAGTCATTATCCAACTGCGATATGGCCACCACTGTGTTAAACGTACTGTCATCCTACCGCAGTTTTCTGCGGTGAAACGAATGTAATTATTAAATATATTTGGTTAAAATAGAATACAACTATGTCACATTAACCGCACCGGACGGTGTATTGCCCTTCCAAACAACACCACTATTATTGTTGTTGTTTAGATTAAATATAGATATGATGTGTTTGGAAGTGTGGATCTTGGATAAGTTTGTGTCTCACTTTAATGCGGTGTAAATAAATATATAAAAACATTATGATTTATATATTTATAGGATTCAATTCCTCAAACCCCAACTTTTGATTCTATAATTTGGTTTGGTTGGGATGGGAACCTATGGACTGTGAAGTGTGAACTATTAAAGAGGTCTAGTTCAAGAGGAAGGTTTATAAAAGGTAGTTCTAGCCAAATCCAATAGAAAATTCAACGACGATTCGCCAAAATATTTGAGTGATCCTCTATGGTTAGTCGATCATGGGCGATGTTTCGTGTAAGACCGATCCTGGTGATATTGGAGTAGCTCTATGCTTCAAGGGATCCGCGAGATTTGAGGAAATTGTTGATCTTCATGGTAAGTGCTCGTCATAAGGGAAATTGCCTAGGGATGTGTACGGGTCCGGTCCAATGGGTTGCGAATCAAACCTGTCGAACCCGCCAACCCATACGGGTTGGCTCAACTTGTTACTAAACTACTTTAACCATCAACAAGTTGATCCAACGAATTACATGTACGACCCAATACGTCAATGGGTTGATACACCTAAAATATTTTATTAGGGATATTGATGAGAATCCTAGGACCAGATACCCTACAATGGGCAAGACTCAGTTATGATTGAGCCGACCCAGGTAATAAAAGGCAAACTCGCGTGGCCCAAAGTCCACAGCTTAGCATATTTGAGATAATTGGACTGACTTTCCGCAATGGCACCGAATATAAGTTCTATAAATAATTACATTTTTTGTTTCATTTTCAGTTACAGGACGTGGATTACATACGCCTTCAGCTCTATAAATACATAGTTTGACGACGGAATTAGCAGAACTTTTTGGACGCGTAAGAACAGGTTGTTACCCTGCCAGAATTTTTATCGCTTTCTTATACCTCATCATCTTCATAAACCTCTACTGTCTTTTGTAATGAACAACTGTTTGATTAGTAAATCGACTAAGAGCTTTTCCTGCTCTTAGTCAAGTGGTTTTTTCCCCATTTTCCGGGGTTTTCCACTCTAAATTGCCTTTTCTATTTCTCTATTTGCATTACCTAATCGTTTCCTCACAACAAACAAATTAAAACCGAGTTCGTTTCTTAACGAACCGGACGACTGTTGGTACCCCCTAAAAAGGAACCATAATAGTTTGGCGCCGTCCGTGGGGACGATTCTCTAATCCCATTTGAGGTTTCTACGAGGGATAGGATAATCAAAGGCATGGCAACTGCAACTTCGACAAACGACAGTGACGTGCTTCCCAACAGTCTCTCAGCCCCAACATACTCTCTACAGGATTTGAAGTTGTTGTTAGGAAGGTGGTACTGGAGATTACGTCGGAGAGAAATGGAACAGAACCACCAGCTATTTCAAGCCATGTTCCGAGAAGTAGAGGGTACGAGAGCAACCCTGACGCGCATAGCTCAGATGATGAGGAAATTATCAGGCGCGGTGTAACGATGAGGAGGCCGAGATATCGGTTTACCCCTCCTTCCCTAGCTAGAGCTCCAACTCCCGCTCCTGGGAATGATCAGGAGCAAATACAAAGACGTATTGACGAGCTCACCAGGGAGTTGGAGGGCATGCGCACGATGAGGGATTACGGGCCCGATCTGGGGCGCAACCCTGGTCTACTCACCAGGGCCATGGAGGCCCCGATCAGCAGAATAAAGATGACGACTGGTGACATAATCTACATGCGGTCCAGACGTCATCCCAGCAATCTGAAGGCGTATCCGCAGCCTTGGGAGATTTGATGTTCCCTTTTTTCCGAAGAGATCTAGGTGGCAGTCCCAGATCGACATTATTGCAACCCTGAGGGGTTGCCAACGTTTCGCGGCGACTGAGATCCAATCGATCACGTTGCCGATTTTGAGTTACGCGTGGGAACGGTTCGGGCCTCAGATTCAATGAAGTGTCGCATCTTCGCGGCAGGATTACAAGGCGATGCCCGAACCTGGTTCAAAAATTTGCCGGTCCGATCCATACAGTCGTATGGCGGATTAATTTTGGCTTTCTCTGAGCAGTTTGCTCCAAATGTAGCACCGCCCCGAAGCTGGCAGGAACTATATCAGCTGAAGTATATCCCGGCGAAAATGAGTCTTCGGTCCTTCATAGAAAAATTCAATAGGACAGCTCGGGGCATCAAGCTGGAGCTCCGATACAAGATTGATATTCTACAACAGGTCTTGGGACCGTGCGGCCTTTCGGCGAGTATGGTGAAGAACCCACCATCCACCATAAGAAAGCTTCTTCAAAAAAAATCAATAAGTATATCAAGGTGGATGAAGCGCTGAGATGGGGCTATCGGAAGCCTGGTTGGAATTCTGAACCCGCAGGTGATCATTGGGTTTCCTACCCTAAGAAGCAGCCGCGAGAAATAGCGGCTATAACTGAGAAAAATGTCTCCCCGAAGCAGGAGGACAATCGGGTGTATTGTGAGCTACATTACAACCACGATCACCCGACCTTGAAGTGAACGCTATTAAAAGAGACAGTAGCGGCAATGAATAAAGAAATGTCCGATCGGAACGATCAAAATGGCAAGCAAGCTGAATCTCCCCGAATAAGCAATCAGGGTAACGATCGTCATAGGCCGTGGGGAAGATATAATCGGGGACAACCCCGAACATATAATGATCGTATGGAGGACCGATGGTCTCCTCCGCCAGAGCAAGATAGAGGCATGCACGGTCGAGAGAACCGTGGCCAGGGCCGAAGAAGAAGGTGGCAGGGCCGTGGCGGCAAAGCCCCGAAAAACGAAGGTGGAAGACAGGTGCATCCCGCTCCTCCACCTACCGAAATGGGTGCCCAACCTCCTCAAAACGAGGCGGAACCTAGAGAAGTAGCCGGGGATATTTATGTTATCTCCGGAGGTTTGAGAATCAATGAATCGGTCAAGGACCGAAAGCGAATAGCGCGCGGAGACTCCGTTGAGAGCTCCGAATCTGTGGTGTTGGTTAAGTATGATACAGCTGAGCGGTCCCCTTCCTTCGGGGATGATATTACTTTCACTATGGCCGACCGGGAGGGGATTATCGATCCATGCGATGATCTCCTTACCATCATTGGAATCATTGGTAATCGTCGGGTCCATAGGATCTTGGTGGACACTGGGGCTTCGTACAATCTGATAATGCGCGTAGTTGCTGAGATGTTGGGAGCTGCTGTTCACGATCTTCCGATCGCTAATATAACTCTCTGGGCTTTCGACCAGAGGAGTGTTACTCCATGCGGGAAAATTTTATTCCCAATCACCCTAGGAGACTGATATAGTCTAAAAATATTTTGGGTATTTATTTTTAGATCAGTCAATTTCTTAATTACTCGAAATTAATTTGTTATGAGGACACGAGCGATATACGAGGTTTGGCCCACAATGTGTGAGCTTACGTCCTCGGGAGAGCAAAGCTCTACCTTGGTTTCCACTATAACAATCAAAGGATACAAGTACAATGATGTGACAATAACAATCCACATGAAAACGGCTCGAAAAACGATCGAAAGCACTTCGTTACACCCAAAAGGTGTGCAGTCGCGAGTTGTTGACCACAACTCGCAAACAACACTGTATCAGCCCACGACTCAAGTCTCACTGCAATAACACGCGGGTCGGTGGGAGATGGCAACAAGTAGCGAGACAGGCTTTGATAACAACAAGCCGCGACTGCGTGCAGCAGAGCGATAAGTCGCGACTACAAGCAATAAGTCGCGGGTGCGGGATGAAAAACAACAAGTCGCGAATGGCTACGATCAGGCAATAAGTCGCGACTATACAGTGTGCAGAAAAGCAATACTTTGCCTTGGAAAGCATGATAATAGTCTGAACCCGTCCAAATGCACTGGGGCTTGTATTTATAGAGAAATCCAGCCCAACTTCACTTACTTGAGCCCATGAGCCTAGTTTACTTTACTTAGCCCAAAACACTTAAATAACATCCAATTATAATATAATAAATGCCACGCTGATCTCGAAGTTTCGGGAACCTATCCCGGTCGAGATATTTGTTGGAAATACTATGAGAAAATACCGGAAAACCTCGCAAATTAGTTCTTTGTCTCCAAGCAGTGAATATGCATCCACATAACATCGTTGCACCCGACCGATGTGCTCCCGGGTGGCAAATTAGGAAAATATCCCTGGCCCCGTCCGGGGCCGAGATAACCCAAAACATTTCAAAACGCCTACAAAAACTGTATATGGGGCCCAGCGAGCCTGAATTACGAGAATACCCCCTGAGAATGCCTCGCGATAGACATATGAAAATACCGAAAATACTACGTAACCATGTTGGACGAGCCCCGGGTAAGGATAAATACAAGAGAATATACCCGGGTAATATCAATAGTCCCCTGGTTTTCAGATACAGATTCTGAGTCGTAAACCATATATTACCAGCTCGTCCCGAAAGCCAATTATCATTCGGGAGCCCCACCGAAGAAATCCTTAGCACGGTTGAAATTCTCTCGTCAATACGATTGTTTTGACACTAAGAACGTCAGATTCTGAGGTCGGGTGAAAATTTCGGGATTTTTTGACTCGGGATAGCACCCCTATAAATACCATGTACGCCCTTCATAACTCATTTTCTCGCGCGGAATCCCTTGCACTTGTGACTTGTCGTAACACTGTGCTATCCGCGACTTTTCGTAACTACTCGCGACTCTTTGAGAACATCTATAACTCGCGACTACTGTGCCAACCGCGACGAACCATCGATAACTCGCGACTTCCAGAATCACTTGTAATAACTCGCGAGCACTGTACCACTCGTGACATAACTTCCACAACTCACGACTAAGGACTTAAACAATAATTCTCGCGACTTTTCGCCGATAACTCACGAGACACTTAATAAAATTTGTAAAAATAATTTCAAAAAATAAATTTGAATTAAATTTACCAATGACTTCCGATCGCGCCGAATCCTCGAGCTCCGTCACTACTTCATCCTCGGATCATTCGGACTCCTCATTCGGTTCGGGGAGTTTCGATTCGATCACAGCCACTTTTCCTCTCTGCCTTTCCACCATTAATGCTCATTTTTTCGAGAGGATCGCTCGTCTCGAAAACACCCTCGGCCCTCAAAGTTCCGCGGTTAAAGCCCTCAAATCCTTTAACCAACCTTATAGCATGCATGCTCGGAAGTGGGTATCGATTCTTGAACAATATTATCTCCCTTCCGACTGTGTCTTATACCAACCTNAATCATTTGTCCATTCATGAGGGCTTCGACGATATTGAAATTTAAGTATTTTTTTCGTGTTTTCAGACATGTCGTGATTGTGGACAAGATCTCGTGGTTTGTCCGATCTGCAGAACACGTATAGAGACGCGAATAAAACTCTATTGACTGATCTAAACCTGATTGATATTTTATGTTGGTTTGGTTGTTTTTGCTGTGGTTCTTATGTTTGTACAGAAAAGATTTCTTTGTGATTATTTAGTGTGTTGGTCATTGAAAATGAATTTTTTTTGTATTTTTTAATGTGTTTATTTAATATTTGTATTATATTTTTTAATGTGTTTACTTATGTATTCAATATTTTGCTTGTATGCCAATTGCCACTTGATAAATATTATATTAATGTTCAATCATCTCATTTATTAATATTTTGCTTGTACGTTGATAGTGATTTTAAAAAGCTATTTTTGAAACAACAGTGCAATGATTGTGATTTCTTAAAATGATTATTTTGTTTTTATTTTTAATTAATGGTATATCACTTACAAATTAGATTTTATATTGATTTATGATAAACTCGTTATTTAAAAAATTGTTTGAATATTATAAGTTATTGATAAAAAATATTAAAAAAAAACATTGACAAAAGTGAATCATCTAAATCGACGATTTTCTCTCATCCCCGCTAGTGCAATGCAATCACGTATTTTATTCCTAACTCGAATGGTTAACTTGCTTAAATTTTCAAGCAAAGAAAAATATTGGTATGAAGTGTTTTTTTGAGAAGTTTCAAAAAAAAAAAGAAAAATAAATTTTAAACCCTAATTTAGTAAGGGCATAATGGTCATTTCTCAACTGTGATATGATCACCACTGTGTTAAACGTACTGTCACCTTACCACAGTTTTCTACGGTGAAACGAACGTAGTTGTTAAACATGTTTGGTTAAAATAGAATACAACTATGACACATTGACCGCACTGGGCGGTGCATTGCCCTTCCAAACAACACCGCAATTATTGTTGTTGTTTAGATTAAATATAGATATGATGTGTTTGGAAGTGTTGATCTTGGATGAGTTTGTGTCTCACTTTAATGCGGTGTAAATAAATATATAAGAACATTATGTTTTATATATTTATAGGTTTCAATTCCTCAAACCCCAACTTTTGATTCTATAATTTGGTTTGGTTGGGATGGGAACCTCTGGACAGTGAAGTGTGAACTATTAAAGAGGTCTAGTTCAAGAGGAAGATTTATAAAAGGTAGCTCTAGCCAAATCCAAGAGAAAATTCAACGACGATTCGCCAAAATATTTGAGCGATCCTCTATGGTTAGTCGATCATGGGCGATGTTTCGTGTAAGACCGATCCTGGTGATATTGGAGTAGCTCTATGCTTCAAGGGATCCGCGAGATTTGAGGAAATTGTTGATCTTCATGGTAAGTGCTCGTCATAAGGGAAATTGCCTAGGGATGTGCACGGGTCCAGTCCAATGGGTTGCGAATTAAACCTGTCGAACCCGTCAACCCATACGGGTTGGCCCAACTTGTTACTAAACTATTTTAACCGTCAACAAGTTGATCCAACGAATTACATGTACGACCCAACCCGTCAATGGGTTGATACACCTAAAACATTTTATTAGAGATATTGATGAGAATCCTAGAACCAGGTACCCTACAATGGGTAAGACCCAGTTATGATTGGGCCGACCCAGGTAATAAAAGGTGAACTCGCGTGACCCAAAGTCCACAACTTAGCATATTTGAGATAATTGGACCGATGTTCAGCAATGGGATCGAATATAAGTTCTATAAATAATTACATTTTTTGTTTCATTTTCAGTTACAGGGCATGGATTACACACGCCTTCAGCTTTATAAATACATAGCTTGACGACGGAATTAGCAGGACCTTTTGGATGCGTAAGAACAGACTATTCCCCTGCCATGATTCTTATGGCTTTCTTATACCTCGTCATCTTCATAAACCTCTACTGTCTTTTGTAATGAACAACTGTTTGATTAGTAAATCGACTAAGAGCTTTTCATACTCTTAGTCAAGTGGTTTTTCCCAATTTCCCGGGGTTTTCCACTCTAAATTGTCTTGTATGTTTCTCTATTTGCATTACCTAATCGTTTCCTCGCAACAAACAAATTAAAACCGAGTTCGTTTCTTAACGAACCGAACGACTGTTGATACCCCCTAAAAAGGAACCATACCAGTTTGGCGCCGTCGGTGGGGACGATTCTCTAATCCAATTTGAGGTTTCTACCAGGGATAGTATAATCAAAGACATGACAACTGCAACTTCGACGAACGACAGTGAAGTGCTTCTCAACAGTCTCCCAGCCCCAACATACTCTCTACAGGATTTGAAGCTGTTGTCAGAAAGGTGGTACTGGAGATTATGTCGGAGAGAAGTGGAACAGAACCACCGGCTATTTCAAGCCATGTTTCGAGAAGTTGAGGGTACGAGAGCGACCCTGACGTGCATAGCTCCGATGATGAGGAAATTATCAGGCGCGGTGTAACGATGAGGAGGCCGAGATATCGGTTTACCCCTTCTCCCCCAGCTAGAGCTCCAACTCCCGCTCCTGGGAATGATCAGGAGCATATGCAAAGATGTATTGACGAGCTCACCAGGGAGTTGGAGGGCATGCGCACGATGAGGGATTGCGGGCCGGATCTGGGGCGCAACCCTGGTCTATTCACCAGGGCCATGGAGGCCCCGATCAGGCGGAATAAAGATGATGACTGGTGGCATAATCTACATGCGGTCCAGACGTCATCCCAACAATCTGAAGGCGCATCCGCCGCCTTAGGAGATTTGATGCTTCCTTTTTCCAAAGAGATCTGAGTGGCAGTCCCAGATCGACATTATCGCAACCCCGAGGGGTTGCCGACGTTTCGCGGCGACGGAGATCCAATCGATCACGTTGCCGATTTTGAGTTACGCATGGGAACGGTTCGGGAATCAGATTCACTGAAGTGTCGCATCTTCGCGGTAGGATTACAAGGCGATGCACGAATCTGGTTCAAAAATTTGCCGGCCCGATCTATACAGTTGTATGGCGGATTTATTTTGGCTTTCTCTGAGCAATTTTCTCCAAATGTAGGACCGCCTCGAAGCTGACAGGAACTATATCAGCTGAAGTATTTCCCGACGAAAATGAGTCTTCGGTCATTCATGGAAAAATTCAATAGGACCGCTCGGGGCATCAAACTGAAGCTCCGAGACAAGATTGATATTGTACAACAGCTCTTGGGACCGTGCAGCCTTTCGGCCAATTTGGTGAAGAGTCCACCATCACCATAAGAAAGCTTCTTCAAAAAAATCAATAAGTCTATCAAGGTGGATGAAGCGCTGAGATGGGGCTATCGGAAGCCTGGTGGGAATTTTGAACCCGCAGGTGATCATTGAGTTTCCTACCCTAAGAAGCAGCCGCGAGAAGTAGCGGCTGTAACTGAGAAAAACGTCCCCCTGAAGCAGAAGGACAATCGGGGGTATTGTGAGCTACATCACAACCGCGATCACCCGACCTTGAAGTGAACGATGTTGAAAGAGACAGTAGCGGCAATGAATAAAGAAAGGCTAGATCGGAACGATCAAAAGGGCAAGCAAGCTGAATCTCCCCGAATAAGTCATCAGGGTGACAATTATCACATGCCTCGGAGAAGAGATAATCGAGGACAACCTCGAACTTATAATGATCGGACGAAGGACCGATGGTCTCCTCCGCCAGAGAAAGATAGAGGTCAGCACGGTTGAGAGAACCGTGGCCAGAGCCGAAGAAGAAGGTGGCAGGGCCATGGCGGCAGAGCCCCACAAAACGAAGGTGGAATACAGGAGCAGCCTGCTCCTCCACCTGCTGAAACGGGTGCCCAACCTCCTCAAAACGAGGCGGCACCTAGAGAAGTAGCCGGAGATATTTATGTTATCTCCGGAGGTTTGAGAATCAATGAATCGATCCAGGACCGAAAGAGAACAGCGCGCGGAGGCTCCGCTGAGAGCTCCGAATCTATGGCGCTGGTTAAGTATGATCCAACTAAGTGGTCCCCTTCCTTCGGGGAGGATATTACTTTCACTATGGACGACGAGGAGGGGATTATCGATCCATGTGATGATCCCCTCACCATCACTGGAATCATTGGTGATCGTCGGGTCCACAGAATCTTGGTGGACACCGGGGTTTCGTGCAATCTGATGATGCGCGAAGTTGCTGAGATGCTGGGAGCTGCTGCTCACGATCTTCCGATCGCTAATATAACTCTCTGGACATTCGACCAGATGAGTGTTATTCCATACGGGAAAATTTTATTCCCAGTCACCCTAGGAGAACCATCCAGAGACTGATCGGAGATCTTGGAATTTATCATCGTTGAAGTCGACTTGGCTTAAAACGACATTATCGGACTGACCGGCCTCAGTAAGTTCGAGGCGGTCCCTTCTACTTATCATATGATGCTCAAATTCTCCTCCGCTCACGGAGTAATTTCTATAAAGGGGGATCAGAAAGTAGCAAGACAATGCTACATGAGCTCGTGCCGAACTTTCGCACCTATTAAGAGGGCCCGGGTGGATTTGTTTGAAGAGCCGCCGCACCCGAGATAAGCCATGGAACCCGTTGGGTTCAAACTTATTAATCTGGTTGAGGATGACTCAACCAAAACTACTCGCATCGAGACACATCTAGCCCCTGCTTTTGAAGAAGAGCTTATCCACTTGCTGAGAAGTCATGTGGATATATTCACCTGGACACCAGACGATGTTTCGAGGATTGACCGATCCGATAGTTAGCATCGGATCAACACTGAGCATGGCACAAAGCCTGTTAGACAGAAGAGAAGTAGTTACTCTCCTGAAAAAATCAAAATTATCCGGACTGAGGTGAACAAATTACTACGGTCGGGGTTTATCATAGAGATCCACTATACTTAATGGGTTGCGAACCCAGTAGTGGTCTCCAAGGGAGATGGGAAATGGTGGATGTGTATTGACTTCACCGATGTCAACAAAAGCTGCTAGTCAGATCCATTCCCACTGCCACATATTGACCGATTGGTAGATGTTGTGTCTGGCAGCACAATGATGAGTACTATGGACGCTTACTCTAGGTACCATCAAATCTTCCTGGCTGAGGAAGATCAGAAAAAATCATCATTCATGACCAAAGATGGCGTTTATTGCTATGTGGTTATGTCTTTCTACTTGAAAAACGCTGGAGCAACATACCAAATGTTGGTCAACAAAATCTTTAAAAATCTGATAGGCCATATGATGGAAGTGTATGTTGATGATATGATTGTTAATTCTATGAATGATGAAGACCATATTTCTTATTTGTCTCGTTGTTTCGAAGTATGCCGCAAATATAAGCTCAAACTAAATCTAAACAAATGCTGCTTCAGGATCCGAAGTGGAAAATTTTTAGGATATTACGTTTCAGAAAAAGGCATAGATGTTAACCCTGAGAAAGTGCATGCTATTATTGATATGCAACCTCCAAGAAACAATAGAGAATTTCAGAGGCTTACTGGCTGACTTGCTGCGCTAAGCAGATTTATTTCTAGATCCACAGATCGGGCTCTGCTCTTTTTCAGAGTGCTAAGAAAAGCAAGTCATCTAGACTGGACTGAAGAGTGTGATCGGGCCTTCTCGGATCTAAAGACTTATTTAAGTACTCCCCCGGTGATGGTGAGCCCAGCTTGTGATGAACCTTTGGGCCTATATCTAACGGTATCAGAAGTTGCCGTTAGTGCATCTCTGGTAACCATCCAAGATAAGATGACGTTCACAAACCTATTTATTATGTGAGTCATTCTTTGGTGTCTGTTGAAACTAGATATACTACCTTGTAAAAGTTCATATTGGCTTTGAAGAATGTTGTATCTAAGTTGAAGTATTATTTTGAAGGCCGAACGGTTTATGTTTACACTGACCAGCCTCTGAAAGTGGTTCTTAAGCAACCGGATCTAAATGTGATATTAGCGAAATGAGCTATTAAACTAAGCGCTATGTATATGGAATTCTTCCCCCGAAGGGCGATCAAGGCTCAAGTTCTCGCTGATTTTGTGGTTGAAATGACCCTATCAGCCATATTTCTAAACCAAGAGGATGATCGTTGGATTGTCCATGTAGATGGATCGACCTTCGGAGGAAGAGGTGCGGGCATTACCCTCACGACGCTACAAGGTGATCTTATTCATTCCGCAGTTAAATTTTCATTTGCTGGAACAAATAATGTGGTGGAATATGAAGTTGTATTATCGGGAATGACCCTGGCCCGAAAGATGGGATTTAGCAGAGTGCGAATGTTTTCAGACTCAAAGTTGTTGGTGGAACAGTTTGCAGAGAGATTTGAAACTCATGATCCGATGATGAAATTACATTGCGCCAAAGTCTTGGAATTATCCAAAAAGTTTAGTGAATTTTCTCTTGACCATGTGCCACGGGAGCAGAATAAGGTTGCTGATGCACTTGCTTGATTGGCCGCGGGCATACCTGACATGGGATCGTGCACTATTTCGGTCCATATCCAGAACCGACCTTCGGTCGAGATATCAGTGACCGAGCAGTCAATTGAAGAAATTGGGGCTTTATGCCACGAACTCCAAAGCTTGAATATTAGCGCCACTGAATCTCCTGGGGAACCCAATTGGATGGACCCATTTATTAAGTATCTAACAAACGGCCATCTTCCTGAAGACAAATTAGAAGCCAGAAAAATAGAAGTTTGGGCTAAGAGATATGTTCTAATTGACCGGCGATTATTTAAAAAGAGTTTTGAGGGCCTGCTGTTACGTTGTCTATCCCCTATTGAGGCTGAAGTTGTCATGATTTATGTTCATGAAGGGATATGCGGTATTCACTCAGGGGCTCGATCTTTATATCATCGCGTCATCAGAGCCTGATACTTTTAATCGACATTGCTTGGAGATGCCAAGAAGTATAGCAAACGCTGTGCCATATGTCAATATCATGCTCCGATCCCACAACTGTCTGAGGCTCCCTTATCGGTAAGCCCATTGCCTTGTCCATTTGACAGATAGGGAATTGATATCCTCGGACCTTTTCCTCGATCAGTAGGACAAAGGAAATTTTGTATTGTAGCAGTTGAATATTACTCAAAGTGGATTGAAGCAGAAGCAGTGGTCGTTATCTCCGAGAAGGTCGTAAAACACTTCTTATGGATAAATATTGTGAGCCGCTTCGGGGTACCCCGAGCGCTCATATCAGACAATGGGACCCAGTTTCGCGGGAAAAACGTTCGGAATTTCTACATTAAGTTGGGCATCGCCCAGCATTTCTCATCAGTGGCCATCCCCAAACTAATGTACTTACGGATGTATCTAACAAGGTTATCCTGAAAGGATTGAAGACCAAGTTAGAAGATTTTGGAGGAAAATGTCCCGAATATATCTATGAGGTCCTATGGGGGTACCGAACTACATATCGCTCAACGACCCACGAATCACCATTCTCATTAGTATGTGGGTCCGAAGCAGTTAGCCCGGTGGAGGTAGCCATCCGATCGCCCCGAATATCTCAATATAACAAGCATATGAACGGTGAAAGGAGATTGTTGGATCTCGAGATGATCGAGGAAAAGAGAGATGCGATTTACGCGCGGATGTGTTCCTATCAGCGAACTATGGAACGGGCTCATAACAAAAGAGTCCTCCCAAGGGAATTCTCTGAAGGCGACCTCGTCCTAAGAAGCATAAAGGTGCAGAGGAACGTCGGAAAGCTGGACATAAATTGGGAAGGACCGTATCGGGTACTGAAAAAACTAGAATTTGGTGTGTATAAGCTAGAAACATTGGATGGTGATGAGATCCCCCGAACTTGGAACGTCATGAATTTAAGCTGTATTTCTTGTAAATTTTTTATTAATAGTTCTGACTCAATAAATACACATTCCTCCAAACGTAAGCAAAGCACAAATAAGTATAATACAAACTGTTTCTAATTAAATGATGGACCCACCCTGGAGCCGGATGGTTTAGGACGAGTCTGGACTGGTGACCGAAGCTACTTATCTGAAGGCTCCCAAGTTGCAATGATCGCTCTGACGAGTCAGATGCTCCTTTGCTTACCCAGTCCTAAGGATGAGTTGCGATTCTCACAGAACTCACTACGAACTAAACATCCTCTTCAACGACTTTCATTCTTCGGAAACATCACTTGTACTTATGCAATTTGCTACAAAAGAAGGAATGAGAGTCAGCCTATCAAAATACAAGTTTGGACATAATGTGGGACATATGAAGAACCAAAGCTCGGCCAAAATAACCTAAGGGACTGCAATAGAACCAAGGTTTGACCAAAGATTGTTACGGGACTCATAATGAACTCAGGCGTGCCTATCCAATTCAACTACGATCCCAAGGACGGAATAAGAGTGATCCACACACAATGTAAAACGATCAATCCAGTTAAAACCAATCAAATCGAACCAAGTGTAAATCGGGACCGATGAGTTTGCATTCTATAGCCAGCCCCGATCTTACACTTAGTGGTTGAACACACTCGTTT
The DNA here is from genome assembly GCA_009725065.1 of Utricularia reniformis. Classification (NCBI taxonomy): domain Eukaryota; kingdom Viridiplantae; phylum Streptophyta; class Magnoliopsida; order Lamiales; family Lentibulariaceae; genus Utricularia; species Utricularia reniformis. The sequence goes on along the minus strand of RWGZ01001144.1, from coordinate 68,719 downwards.
ATACTAAACACACTTGATTATTTTAAAAGGTCAGTGATAACAACCTTATCCTGACTTTAAAAAGAATGAATGGAGAGGAAAAGAAACTTTTATTATAAGGAACAAAGCATGGATAATAATACAAGTAAATTCTAACTATCATTCCCTTCTTCCTTATCCTCCATTCCTTGTTCCTTCGGTTCGGTTCGGTGGGGCCGTGAGCTGCTTCAGCTCTTCCTCTTGATCGGCCACCTTTTGGTTGACCGCTATTTTCATTTCTTCAAAGAGGTAGAAGATTGGATCGTCCTCCAGAACGAGCTCCTCCAAAGATGGGATTATTTGAAAATTCTCATCATTCTCTAGAGGTTCGATCATCTTCCACCTCTCGTCCTCAGGGGAAAGCCCGAATTGCTTCGTAACCTGATCCCGCATGTTATCCAGGTACTTTGCAATATACATCCCATGTATGTTATCCACCAAAGCGAATAACAAAGGGGATCGAGCGAATCCCATGACCGCTTCCCGGACCAAACTTTCAGCCGAAGTGCGGGTTCGGGCCAACTCCTCCTCCAAGCTCGCTTTTTCTTCCTGGGCCCGAAGCAAAAGCTAGTTGAGTTTATTCCTCTTCTCTTAGGCCTGAGCTTGAACTTTGTTGATTTCATCGTCTTTGGCCCGCAGCTTGGCTTCTATTTCCTCCTGAGCTGCTTTTTCTTTCTTTTCCAGCTCAGAGACTTGATCTGTTAAAAGTGAGATTTCTGTCTCAGCTCTTAACAGTTCATTATCCAACCGGTCTCGGTCCTCTCGTACCGCAACCAATTCGTCATGTTTGATTTTAACTTGTCTTTTTGCAAGGTCAATTTGGTCTTTGACTTTTTGTGACACAACCTGGTCACCCTGGTTCTTTTCCACGGTGATTGCAGTTGTGAAACTTTTCCTCAGCATCTGCATAAGATATTAAGGCCAGAACATAAACCTTCAGGCCCTAATATCAAGGGAACTTACCTTAGTTGCGAGGTTGAGGAAACCCTCGATTATTTCTTCCCCAGACATGTTTGGTTAAACATTGTCTGGGTTTTGTTCCCCATAGAGGCGGAAGTCTTCAATGAAGGCACTCCTCCAGTAGGCCAACTTCTTCCCTTTCTTAAACCTGTCCAGCAGGCCCAAGGCAGGCAACCCCCCAGTTAGAGTTGGTCTTGGGACCCGAGGCAGGGTCCTTCAAAACGATTCCCTTGGTAGGGACCGAAGCATCCCCTTGGTTGGGGTCGGGGAGAACTTTCTCCATGGGAACGGCTCCCTGCAGTAACAAATCAATTGTGTTAGCGTTGATAGGAGAACTATTTCAGATTTGGTAGAGGCTGGATAGACTCAAAGAACGAATCCTAGCCATTATCACCTCCTCCACCACTCCAAATACCCAAAGTGCGGGTCCTTTGCCTGTTGAGGACTACCTTGAGCAACGCAGGGTTAGTGTGCTTGCACTGGTGGTCTAGATCGGGGGGTTCCCTCTAGTAGACGACCCCGATGGAATCAGCGTACCCCCTGATGCTGATTCAGATGGCTCCGCACTACTTGTTGCTCCTTGCCGTCTTCCAGAGGGGCGAGCCGAAGCGGCAGCCAAACGCTTGAATCTTGAGCTCGGTATCGTTTCGGTTGAATCTGCAAGATAAATATATAAGGATCAGGGAGTGACAAAATAAAAATTAACTTCATACCCGATCCTTCGGATTGATCTGAACAAGAAAACATCCCCTTCGGGGCTGGGGCTCCGGTCCTACCCGCGACCCCTATTTCTATTAGTCTCTCCTCCCGAAGCAACTCTGTTCGTTTAAGACGTGCTTCGGGGGGAGGGAACATCGCAAGTGTGTTTGCAATATCCGGACGGGAAGGGTTGAACTTGGTTCGGTCCAACTGACCTATGCGTGGGTGGGTTATAAGTTGTCACACCTTTAACATGTCCTCATTGGGGACCGTTATCCACACATAACAACACTCCCACGCATGAAGAGATTCTTCCTTATCAACTATAACACACTCCTTGGTGCGCATCGCTATGTAATATAACCTACGACATTCTAATAGACACTTACCCCTTCGGGATCCGACCACGAACAAATTGATAAAGTGTTCTAAGGTCGGGGCCATTTTTTGTTGGTGGCAATAAAAGACAAACGCCACTATATACACATAGCTACCCGGAAATAACGCAAAAGTCGGGCGATGGATTTCCTTAAGTACGGCCGCTACGAACGGGTCTAACGGAAAATGTAACCCGCACTTCAGGGAGGCATAACTGACAGGAATAGCGCTAGCCGGAACGTTCATTTCCGCTGGAAGGAAGCAAGGAATATCTTCCCGTCCCTTCCATATGGAGTAATGAGTCGGAATCGAAAACCTAAACCTAAACTCTTCGATATCCAGCTCGGACATAGTTGGGTATCTCATTTTACGAGGAGCCATGGCTAGTACCTTGATGAAAATCTGTAGGAAAGAGTTTAAACGTAGGCAAGAACGAAGACTCAGAGAGCTTGATTTGGACGATTTTTTCTTCGCGAAATGAAGATGAGGAGGAACAGTATCCGAAACCCCAATTTAAATAGTAATTTCCCGACCAATTGTAAGCTGCCACGTAGGATTACCATAGACGGTTGCAGTCTGTACGCACTCATCACGCCTATTGAGTAACAGAATACGGAAAGGCGTAGGTCTGGACGTTAATATTTAAATAAAAGTGACACAAAAATGAATGTTATGATATTTTGAATTCAAAATCCACATCTCAAATTGACTAAGTAAAGGATCGGTCCCTTGGATGCTCATTGCGAACGGGCTCAGTCCTGTATTCTCCCGAATGCATATTACATTTTGTGTTCGGCCTTGCGTCACCTCTGAGATGGAAATAAGCCCGAGGGGCTAGTGATGATAATCCTAGGACCATGTACCTTGCAATGGGTAAGACCCAGTTATGATTGGGCCGACCCAGGTAATAAAAGGCGAAATCACGTGGCCCAAAGTCCACAGCTTAGCATATTTAAGATAATTGACCCGACATTCCGCAATGGGACCGAAGCTGGACTTGGCGAAATAAAAGGACGTTTGACAAGTGGCCCCATGAGTCGGTCCAAACGGTTACAACTCACGCGTTCCATGCTTCGGGCCTCCACACATTTACCGCGCTTCGGGCCAGATCACGCAGGCCTTCAACAACCTTCAACAAACTTGTCAGAGGTAGTTACAGGACGTGGATTACACACTCCTTCAGCTCTATAAATACAGAGCTTAACGACGGAATTAGCAGGACCTTTTAGACGCATAAGAACATGTTGTTACCCTGCCGGAATTTTTATCGCTTTCTTATACTTTGTCATCTTCATAAACCTCTACTGTCTTTTGTAATGAACATCTGATTGATTAGTAAATCGATTAAGAGTTTTTCCTACTCTTAGTCAAGTGGTTTTTCCCCATTTTCCGGGGTTTTCCACTCTAAATTGTCTTGCCTGTTTCTCTATTTGCATTACCTAATCGTTTCCTCACAACAAACAAATTAAAACCGAATTCGTTTCTTAACGAACCGAACGACTGTTGGTACCCCATAAAACATTTTATTAGGGATATGCATGGGTCGGCCCAACCTCTACTATTGGGTCAACTAGCTGAAATTATAATTACGGGTTGGGCCAACATAATCAACCTATTGACTATGGCTAAAATGAAATTATTATTCATTTTAGGTTTGATGGTTTTTGAACTTTGAAGCAGTAAGAGACAAGTTTAAAGCGTAGAATCATTCTCTTTTTCTAGCCATATTCGAGTCTCTATATACATGCAAATCGGGTGGCATTCGGTACTATTAATCTTAAAATTTAGCAATTTCTTTGTTTCAATTCGAATTTCTTTACTTGAAATTAAGAGTTATTTGTTATTTTTTATATGTGTCGTGGTATGTTATATGATTTGTAGAGTTTTCATGGTTTATAAATGTGAAGGGAAAGCTAAAATACTTTTTCGAAAATCCTATGTTATTTTTCATTTTAATTACATTTTTACTAGAAAAATAGATAAAGACAACTCTTTGTTAAAAAATATAAGTTCTTATATGAATGCCGAGAATTTTGAAGAAGAACCAATTAATTTAGATGATATTTCACAAAATATATGATCAAATTTATTTGTATCATCAAATAAACGTTCAGCAATGTGAGATCATTTTGAATTAAATAACCCAACACCGAATATTATTCATTCTGGAGAAACATATAAGTTTCATAAAGATACAGGAAAAACATATGGTACATATTATATGAAAAGACATGAAAAAACATAAAGGTATATTATATAATTTTAGACAAACACAACTCAATATAACCGAATGATTACTTTCTGGAAACTTTGTTTTTAATTTAGAAAAATTTTAGTATGCTTTTGTTCGTTGGCTTATTTCAATAGAGTTCTCACTATCTACGGCTGAAGATTAATGATTTAATAAATTAATTTTCACTCTAACTCAACCAGTATATATAGAGGTTTCTAGATAAAAAGCACATAGAATTGCATTAGATGAGTTTGAGACATCGAAAAAACTTTTAATTTCGAAATTCGAGTCTTTAAAGTGTAAATTCTCTTTGACATGTGATGATTAGTTGGGTGTAAATAATGAGAGTTACATTGTCATGACGTGTTCATGGATTGATAATAATTCGTATTTGAAAAAAAATTATATCTTTTAAACATTGGAGTTATCTTCATTCTGGTTCATTTATACGGAATATCTTCATGGAATATCTTAGAATATCTTCACGGAATAAATGGTGTTGTCGATGATTCTACTTTTCATATTCTTTCTTCATTGGTTCTTTGTTTTTACTAACATTGCAACTTTTGGATTCATGCTTTACAATCATGTCAAATACCATAAAAGTCTAACATTGCAATGGTAGAAGAATAAAATACATCTAATAAAGAGACCAATGAATAATGAATATGAAAAGTATAATCATTAAAAACATCATTTATTCCTGGAAGATATTCTGAAAATGGAATTAATTAAACTTTATATTTAATTAGCATAGTTATCATATCATAAGTCGAGTTCCACATAGTTTTGCAATCAATTTTTAGTCCTTTAAATGACAAATTATTCATAATACACAAACGTTTTAGCTCCTCCCGTCTAGCATATGAATGTCTAACGTATAATACCATTTCACGAAAAGTTTGATAACATCTTATGCAATGGCCAATCCATCTTGGACACATAAATTAAAAATATAACATACACACTTATTATGAAAAAAAACCAACTAAAATTGGATTTAAACTTTTTTTCAAAGAACTAATTGCATTGTTATTATATGAAACATTATCAACCGAAATTGAAAATATTTTGGAAGATATACCATAGTCACGACACATTTATAATATTATTATGTATAAATGAACAAGAATGATGATAACTCCAATGTTTAAAAGATAGGATTTTTTTCAAATACTAGTCATTATCAATTCATGAGCATGTCACGATAATATAACTTTCATTATTTACACCCAACTAATAATCACATGTCAAAGAAAATTTATGCTTTAAAGACTCAAATTTGAAATTAAAAATTTTTTCGATGTCCCAAACTCATCTAATACAATTCTACGTGCTTTTTATCTAGAAACCTCTTTATATACTAGTTGAGTTAGAGTGAAAATTAATTTATTAAATCCTTAATCTTCAACTGTAAATAGTGATAACTCTCTTGAAATAAGCCAAAGAACAAAAGCATACTAAAATTTTTCTAAATTAAAAACAAAGTTTTCACAAAGTAATAATTCGGTTATATAAAGTTGTGTTTGTCTACAATTATATAATATACCTTTATGTTTTTTTTCATATTTCTTTTCATATAATTCGTACCACATACTTTTTCTTTATCTTTATTAAACTTATATATTTCTCCACAATGAATGTATCGAATAGTATTCGGTGTTGGGTTATTTAATTCAAAATGATCCCAGATTGCTGAACGTTTATTTGATGATACATATAAATTTGATCCTATATTTTCTGAAATATCATCTAAATTAATTGGTTCTTCTTCAAAATTCTCGGCATTCATATAAGAACTTATATTTTTTAACAATGAATTGTCTATCCATTTTTCTAGTAAAAATGAAACAAAAAATGAAAAGTAACTTAGGATTTTCGAAAAAGTATTTTAGCTTTCCCTTCACATTTATAAATGACGAAAACTCTAAAAATCATATAATATAACACGAAACATATAAAAAATGACAAATAACTCTTAATTTCAAGTAAAGAAATTCAATTTAAATCAAAGAAATTGCTGAATTATAAGATTAATAGTACGGAACGTCACACAATTTGCATGTAGATAGAGACTTGAATATGGCTAGAAAAAGCAAATAATTCTACTTCTTCATACTTGCCTCTTGCGGCTCCCAATTTCAAAAACCATCAAACATAAAATGAATTAATAACTAATGATATATATAATAGCTAAAAAACTCTAAATAACTAACTTGCCCCATTGTTACCTGTTGACTCATAATGTTGATTATGGGTTCACCAGGCCGACACATGTTAACGGTTGATTATATTGGCCTAGCCCATAATTAAAATTTTATCAGGTTGACCCAATAATATGGGTGGAGCCAGCCCAAGTCCACCCTACCTATTTGATTGATCCAATAATAGAAAGTGACATGAAACAAAGAAAGAAAAAGGAGTACATAACGACACTCTATAAACATAAATTTCTTTCACTGAAAAAAACTTTTGATCTTTTTGGGAACTCTTTCAGATATTGCTATGAGGTATTTTGTAATTTGGATATCCCATGGAGCATTTGAGTATCTTTAGTTTTTCGAGTCCAAATAGCGTCGATGGTATTTTCGTAATTTGAATACCACAAGTTTGTCTGTCGTATTTTTAATGGTATTTTCGGTATTTTTGTATGATTTCAAGTTAAAATGATGTTGGAGGTATTTTCGTAATTTGGACACACAGACTTCTTCTGGGCGTAAGCTTACCAAGGTGGAGTTTTGCCCTCTCAATAATATAAGCTCACATATTTTGGACTCAATATCATAACTCTTCATGTCCTAAAAAGCAACACAAAACATTCAACTAAGTTAAATAATTGAACAAGATCACCTTCCATCTTCTTTAGACCCGAATCTTCTTGAGTTGCTTCCAACCAAGTTTATGTAATCTTTTTGTACCAGGATAATTCATCGTGATAGTGCATTCATTGAGAGGATTCTTATCCTCGACACCGTGGTTTTTTCTTGTTATTTAGGATTTTCCACGTTAAAATTCTTGCATGTCTTAGCTTTCTATGCATAAGTTGTATCCACATCAATAACAATATTCGGGTTTTAATCGTTCACTCGTTTAGAATTCGATAACTGTTAGTACCCTTAAAAAGAAACCACAAATTGTTCCATTGAGTCCGGTCCATGTTCGTATTATTGGCCAACCAGTTTTTAAAGCATCAAACAAAAGTGAATAGAAACTAGGGATTTTTAAGTGGATGTGTTTTTGAATTCGGATTTGGTAAAAATTATGAGTAAAAAAATTAAGAACATTTTGATCAAAATAATTAAAATATTAAACTTGATTTATATAATTACGTGTTGAGTGGTGTTATCATAAGATATATAAACTTTCAAATAATGTAAATATCTTGCTTCAAAAGTTGGAAAATTGTAAAAATGATACTAAAAAGTGTTATAATTGTAAAAGTTATAAATGTCATATACTCTAAGTTATTATGTTTGCATATTAGATCACTAAAGATTTAAAACTGTTCCATTTTGGCATTAATGTCTCATTAGTGTTTTAAATGGATTACTAGTTTGTATCGAAAAATGTAGGCAGGCAATAAACCAATACAACTCACCCTAGAATCTAGATTCATTATTAAACGATTTTGAATTTTGGAAAATAAATACATAATTAATTTTGAGAATATCAAATTTACATAAACATATTTTTGTAAAAATTAGTTATTTAAAATATTTGTTCTTAAAATATATTTGCTTGTATAAAAATTATTAAAAAAATTAAAATTTAAAAAGGGCGTCTTGTTCGAAATTCTGGGATACTGGACAATTGGCAAATTATTTTCCCGCTTGGCTCGGGCGGCAGTAATTTCTCATATCCCGTTTCAATTTCTGTGCTGTAGTCAGCTATGGCTACCGCCGGCGGTGAAGATGCTGACGAGTGGGAATTAGTGAACGATGATGGTTTTGTGTACCGAAGGAGAAAGCGCCAACGCCTCGAGCCCATCGTCACCGCTTCCCTTGAGCCGCTGCAGCCGGATCCGGAGGTGGACAGGAGAAATCGCCTTCACCGTAGGAAAAACGTTCTCCATAAGCTGAGAGATAAATACCAAATTGAGATAAGTCACTGGGAACTTCTATCGAACATTTTGAGTGATATGGAGAAGAGAGCTACGGTGCAGAGTAACGAGCTGCATTCTTCCACGGAATTTGGAGGTGCCGCAGCGTTGGAACAGCAAAATGCGTCGGATCGCCCTAAACGCAGCATCAAAAATGATTTGTTAATTCAGGTATTGTGACAAGATTCGAGGTGCTCCAGATTGAACGAAAATGAACTGAGAGTCATTCTAATTTTGCATTCGTAGGTTGAGACGCAGGAAGCCATAATTATGGATGTTTCCAAGTTATGTGATGTAGCAGAAGCATTATGCAATGCACACGAGGAAAGAAAAAGGCAACAACTTGTGAACCTCCCAATTTGGGATCCATCTCCTCAAGAGCTCTTGACCGTGCTAAGCGAACCATAAGGCCACAATACTAAACTACTCATCTCTTTCTGATACACGAGGTATCGATTCAGTGATGATCAGTAGGAACTCACAGAATCTGTTTGACGAAATGCTGCCGTGTGTTGTTAATTATACATACACCTGCTGTTTCCTTATATTGTTTGTTGTAATTTTTATGTGAGTAATGGGTGCTGCTTCAAATGTTTCAAATTCTTGCTGAAAATATGCAGTCTTTGCTGATTTTCTTTAGACAAAGTTTACCAATATTACCTTCAGTAGATGAAGTATGATGATGACATTTTGTTTACTCATTCTGCAGACTAAATTTCCATCTCAATCTGTGCATCATTTATTTGAACATGAGATCGACATAAATTTCGATAAACTGCAATGTAAATTCGTAGTTACAGAACAAGCCCATCATCTCCTTGCAATGGATTTCATGCTCGTTAAATGCTTCATACTGTGCAAGGATTTTTTTTTCTCAGAACAGCTGGTATACTTTGTTTCAAATTGGAGATTCATCTATCTTCTCTGTGAATAAGTATCTTGAAAAGGGATGTTTGGTCATTTAAATTTTTCAGGTCTTGGTAGTTTGAAGCTTAGTAAAGTTAATTCTTGAGAGTGTTTTTGCTTTCAAATCACTATCTTTGTTGATGTGATATAATGTAAATGCAGATGTGATGTAACTTAGAGATAAATATTTAAATTATTCTCCCATAGTCTTATGTCATTTATTTCTTCCAATTTTGTAATATGCATTAAATGTCAAATTTGGCATGCTCTATAGTTGTTATATCTTGTACTTTTAGCATTGCATTGCATTTTAGCCTGAGCCAAATGCAGTAATTCAAAAACAAAGAAAACTGCCCCCCAAAAAGATGTAACGATTGGAGTGAAGGCTTTTGGATGGACCTTATTTTACAGACTGTAATATACATCACAGCAACCCAGACTCCTTAGCCATAAGTCAAAACATGGTGTTAATAAGCAGCAGCAGCAGCAGCAGCCAATCTCAGGCAACACTTGTTCATCATATTCATACCTTTTGTGGATTAGTAGCACTGGTTAAAGCAGGAGAAGAACCCGGGGGACTTGCTTTCCGATGGTGTTTTTGGCGTATCCCCGTTATCATTATCATCCCTCTTTGCCATCAATGAACTTGTGCCTGGAGATTCTGGTGGGAAAACAGCATTCTCAGATGTGAAAATCCTCGGGAGTACTGGCTCAGGAGAAGAAACCGTTGAGAGGTAATGCAGTAGCATTTGTATTATCTGTGTGAAGTTGGGGCGAGCTTGAGGATCCTCCTTCCAACATGAAGTCACAATTAGAGCCAAATCTGGTGGAAGATCATCTGCATTTGGCCTTACATTCTGCGTAATATTTCCATGTAAGCAAAAATCATCATAAAAAACTCATCTAAATGAATTGTCATCTTACTTTGAATGCTGCTGCATATGCTGCTTGCAGGTTTGACATTCCCTCAAATGGTAACTTATTATGTATAAGCTCCCACAGCACGATTGCGAAACTGTAAGCATCGACTTTATGATTGTAATGCTTTTTTTCTCCTTGTCTGAGAGTTACTGTGCTGTAGAGCTGCAAAAATGACACATCAGAAGATTGCAAATAAAGTTTTCGAAGGTTAAATTACCTCCGGTGCCATCCAACGATATGTTCCAGTCTCAGCAGTCATCATCTCTGTCAATGACTCTTCTCTTGCCAAACCAAAATCTGCAAGCTTCACTGTTCTGTGGTCTGCTGTTAATAGCAAGTTCTCTGATGCAACAAAACAATGTCTCAAAATACAAGAAGCTTATTATGTTCATTTTGATTGCATATTCACATATTCGATACGATAAATTAACAAAAAAGTAAAATGAATCATTAATTACCGGGTTTTAAGTCTCGATGTATAATACCATGTGAATGCAAACACTCCATAGCACTAGCAATGTCGAGAGCAAAGCGAATCGCAACGTGCATCTCTAGGCACCTTGGTCGAAGATTAAGCAAGTACTTTCGTAATGTCCCTCCTACTAGAAGCTCTGTAACTATGACCATAACAGGTTCTTTGCAAGCTCCAATAAACTGTAAATCTCAAAGGAAATACAACATGAACTCATAAGTAAAACACAAGTTTAATGTGATGAAGGAATTAAACACACAATTTCTTAACATTTGGGCATAATCTCATCGAAAAACATGTAGCCTGAGTGACATTTAGACATTAATTTAGGATCAAACAAATGTACAACCTTAACTAAGTTCTTATGTTGAACTCGGGATAGCATTGCAACTTCTCTACCAAATCTAGCTTCCCTTTTAGCTATCTCTTCAGGGGTGTCGCCGCTTTGAACAATTTTAACAGCAACATTCTGATTTTTGTATCTGAAAGGTAACAAGGAAACATGAAGGAAGGATTTGAGTTTAAAAAGTTATGTGTTTAGAATGTATAAAGCACAGATCAGGAGAGCAAAAAGGTCAACTTACTTTCCTTCGTACACTTTAGCATGGGCTCCTTCTCCAATCTTCGGTCCTACAAAAAGAAGCTTTGGATCGACCAACCATTTGGGATCTAAACTCAACTCAGCTCCTGTAAAAAACTCATTTCCAGATCCCATTTTTCTATCCCAATATCTCTCCACACAACACCAAAATCAAACTAGACACATTTTAAACAAATACCCACAAAACAAAACCCAAGTATTTCAGATCTTCAATTCTCAATTCCCAAATGCAAAGTAATTGAGAAAAAGAAGGTGTTTGTTTGTTGAATAAATAGAGAAGAAGATCACCCACCACAAAAAGAGGGAAAATAAAACACAACAAGTCAAAGATTTCAACTTTTTTCTTCACACAAACAAAGCTGAAGACGATTCTCTCTCAAAGACTCCGTTAAAAAAAAATCTCTCAAAAGACTACTGTACTGACTCCCAGTGGTGGTTGTTGTCTATTAAAATCATTATGAACCCAACAAAAAACGTCCTTGAGGAGACAAAGGCGAAAACGGGAACCCATAAAACTCCGTTGAAATCAAATGGAATTCCCTTCAGCTCAGATCTGTAAGTTGGTAATATTTATTTACGTTTGTGTCATGAAATCTTAATCATAGTATTAATAATTCAATCCACTACCTGCCTACACTACTTATCAAATCAATCTCTTTCTCCTTTGCAAATAAATCAATTTCATTTATTTTTTAAAAAATATGATTATAGTATGAAAAGAATAATCATTTGATAATTTTGTTTCTCAAATGTAAATTAGATCATTTTCTTTGTATATATTAGTTTTCAAAATTCATTGTATATATCAAAGTTGGCCTTCAATGTTTTTTATTTTGGCTAAACTATATTAATTACTATTGAAAAAAATGCAAAGTTCAAGAACTAAAAATGTTCAAAAAAAGAGATGATGAATTAAATTTATCAAAAGACAAACTTAGGGAATCATGACATTTTTTCAATGTGATTATATATATATTGATAATTAATCACTTCACAAAATTGAGTGATTAATTTCAATATTTTGGTTGAGTGGGGACCAAATAATCTCACCGAATGTTTAATAAAAATACATTAAATATATGGAAATATATTGCATACTGTTAAAATAAATAATAATTATTAGTAAACCCAATCCCAAAAAATTATGGTCGATTAATGGGATTGTTTGTGATTATGGTGATCAAACAACCATGTTTATATCATTTAATTTATTGGGAATTGATTCTTTATATGTGATTATAAAAATGTTAATTATGTAATTCATAAACATATGATTGATTCTTCCAAAATTTCACTATTTTAATGAATAAAAAAAGTAAAAGTCATTTTATCAAAAGCATTATAATATCATCAAATATTTTTCAAAACACACGATCATGATTACCGAGTCATCTCATTGCAATCACGTTAATAAAGAACACCAAAGTTGTGAAAATTTTAACGAAACATGCCAATAATCACAATGGTATTGGATATAATTGAGATTTAGACTCTGTTCTGCACAAATTATGAAAACATATTATGCATTATAGAATGCATAATCTGTTTTTTGAAACAGAACAATATCATTTTAAATTCTAATTATGAATTATAATCATATGCATTCTAGTTTTTTAACTATAATGCATAATCAAGTTCAGACTTGATTCTGAAAATGCATTATGCATTCTACTCATTATTTTTTACGAGAAAATTACGACATTGGCCCCCAATGTTTAAGATCATGTAAAAGCGATGTCCCCAAAGTTTGTAATTTGCATGAGAACCCCTTGAAGTTTCAAAACCGTTTAAAAATTACTCTCGAGTAAATAGTAGTGGTTTTTCGTATAAGTGGTTTTGATAATTTATGCATTATTTTTAAAATTTTCAAAGTTTAGAAACATTGTCATTTCATTTTTTTCAAGGTTAATTGATCAATATAAACTATCGAGACGTTTAAAAAATAAACGAGTATTATGATTCAATATAAACGTTTTTGGAAGTTCGGGGATCAACAACGCAATTTTGAAACATTGAAGCAAAAATCACATATTATATCAACTTCGAGAATTTTATGTAATTTACAAATTTTGATGCACCGTCTTACATTGTTAACTATATTTTTCATATATATATTTTTTTTTCCGAATCAAATTTTCATCGTTTGTATCATAATGAATTCTTTTTTTTTTCTAAAATTTGGTATTTATATTATCATTTGTTGAGTTTATTATTCGACAATATCTTATTCAATATTTTTGTTTTCTTTTTATTATATCATTTTTAAATAAAAAAAATTATTAATTTATTTTGTAATTAAAAATATTATTTTAATATAGAATTATAATTTCAAATTTATAAAAAATATAGATAATTATTTTGTACAATGTAACTCAATTAAAATTCTACATTTCAATTACAATATTTTTACAGAACGCTTTTACATTTTATAATTCATTATATGTTTACACAGAACACTACGCAGATTCTAATTATACATTTTGATTCTGCATTCTAATTATAAATTCTGATTATACATTATATAATTTGTGCAGAACACACACTTAGTGTTTAGGAATTCAAAATCATGATTTCCCAATCAATAAATGGAGTAGAAGAGCACAAAATGTACACATTTTTTCAAGAGATAAATGCCTCTTTTTGTTAAAAGATAAAGAATATTCATTTGACATATGTTTTTTTATAGAAATAATATCATGGGATTGTAGGAATATCATGATTAAGATTCGAAAAATAACTATATGACCACCCCAACATCAGCACAAGAACTAAAAATACATGGACATCTCGTGTGCGATGTCCCTAAGGGGTTTGGACTCGTATCATTCTACAATACATTTCCCTATAATATGTAAATAAATCAAATATAAATTATTGAAAAACTAACTAACCCTATAAATGTTATGGTCGTTCATCTACCATTTTGACATTAACATTAAAAAAAGTATAATAAACCATTAGCCATATGTCCACGAAATTATCTTTAGTGTCATTTCAAAATAACAACCATTCTATAAACATTACGTCTCAAAATGTTAATTATTCAAAATATGTTTTTAAAATTTTATTTTTAAATATTACCATTGCAAAACAACTTAGCATGAATTTAATATTTAAAATAATGAATTTCTTATGATAATGTTTAATCTTTTTTAAAATATTGGCTATTTATATTGAAATCGTGGTTTATTTTATTCTTTACTTTAATACACAATAAATCTGATAAAAATATTTTAAAAGAAAGGAACCGAAATAAAAGGAAAAAACGAACCAACTCTCAGTAACTCTGTTGTTGAGTTATCTGAGGTGAAAATGGCGGTGGATATGAAAAATTGCGCAACGGCCGGTTTGCCGCCATGTACTCGGCGGTTGTGGAATACCTACCCATGCTCTCTATCTTATAAGGCTTCTCCAGAAAATGCTTGTCGATTCGTTGCGCTCGCCGTATTCAAAAGGAGCCCTAAACGGCTTAAGTATTCTGCTCCTCGGTTTACCAAGGTTAACGTTTTCTTCCATTACTTTCTTTAGCCTCCATACTGGTGTTTGACTGAGAATCTTTAAGAGATTATACCTTTTCCTGCTCGTCATGATTTAAATTTTTCTCCAAAATTTTCCGTTTCTTTGTTATGGAAACATAAAACTTCATTTGATTGTCATTTACAATCAATGCCATTTCCTATTTAATTACTGTATTTCATTAGTCTAGCATCTGTATAAAATTGTATTATATTGTTATTGGAACAAGGTGACTAAGAATCATTTCTTCATGGCATANTTATAATATCATCAAATATTTTTCAAAAACACGATCATGATTACCGAGTCATCTCATTGCAATCACGTTAATAAAGAACACCAAAGTTGTGAAAATTTTAACGAAACATGCCAATAATCACAATGGTATTGGATATAATTGAGATTTAGTGTTTAGGAATTCAAAATCATGATTTCCCAATCAATAAATGGAGTAGAAGAGCACAAAATGTACACATTTTTTCAAGAGATGAATGGCTCATTTTGTTAAAAGATAAAGAATGTTCATTTGACATATACTTTTTTATAGAAATAATATCATGGGATTGTAGGAATATCATGATTAAGATTCAAAAAATAACTATATGACCACCCGAACATCAGCACAAGAACTAAAAATACATGGACATCTCGTGTGCGATGTCCCTAAGGGGTTTGGACTCGTATCATTCTACGATACATTTCCCTATAATATGTAAATAAATCAAATATAAATTATTGAAAAACTAACTAACCCTATCAATGTTATGGTCGTTCATCTACCATTTTGACATTACCATTAAAAAAAGTACAATGTTTCGGCATTCTGATCGAGTTTCTAAACAAAACCATTAGCCATATGTCGAATTGTCAATCCACGAAATTATCTTTAGTGTCATTTTAAAATACCAACCATTCTATAAACATTACGTCTCAAAATGTTAATTATTCAAAATATGTTTTTAAAATTTTATTTTAAATTATTATTTTTAAATATTACCATTGTAAAACAACTTAGCATGAATTTAATATTTAAAATAATGAATTTCTTATGATAATGTTTAATCTTTTTTAAAATATTGGCTATTTATATTGAAATCGTGGTTTATTTTATTCTTTACTTTAATACACAATAAATCTGATAAAAATATTTTTAAAGAAAGGAACCGAAATAAAAGGAAAAAACGAAGCAACTCTCAGTAACTCTGTTGTTGCCTTGCCTATGCATTTTTTATTTTCTATCCAGTTCCAGGCATAAGCTATCTGAGGTTAAAATGGCGGTGGATATGAAAAATTGCGCAACGGCCGGTTTGCCGCCATGTACTCGGCGGTTGTGGAATACCTACCCATGCTCTCTATCTTATAAGGCTTCTCCAGAAAATGCTTGTCGATTCGTTGCGCTCGCCGTATTCAAAAGGAGCCCTAAACGGCTTAAGTATTCTGCTCCTCGGTTTACCAAGGTTAACGTTTTCTTCCATTACTTTCTTTAGCCTCCATACTGGTGTTTGACTGAGAATCTTTAAGAGATTATACCTTTTCCTGCTCGTCATGATTTAAATTTTTCTCCAAAATTTTCCGTTTCTTTGTTATGGAAACATAAAACTTCATTTGATTGTCATTTACAATCAATGCCATTTCCTATTTAATTACTGTATTTCATTAGTTTAGCATCTGTATAAAATTGTATTATATTGTTATTGGAACAAGGTGACTAAGAATCATTTCTTCATGGCATAGGAGCAAATACTCCTAGATTAAAATCTCCAGCTCTTGTAAGTCATCATCGTCATTTGATAGGGAAGAGGAGACTGCCAGGCAGAGGTTACCATCTGTGTGTATAGCTTCTGCTGGAGTTTCTTTGAGCCTCGAGTGAGGTTGTTTTATTGATTTTGGTTCTCAAATCAATTCTTGATAATTCTCAATTGATTCTCATTCTCCTCAAGCATCTTTCGGGTTATTGTTGTTGATATTTCACATGTGAATATCCCTTTCAACAGCAGCAACACCCTTCTTCCCCTTCTGAAGGTTACGAGCCTCTGAACAACCTTCACTTGAGTATCAAGTTTTGAGCTATTTGCCGATGTGGAGCAGAGATATTCCGATTATCTTGATCAACACTTACTTTTTCATTTAAGGGAGTGACCACCTCCCTTACATCACACGCAATCCTCGTAAAAAAAGTCTTAGAGAATGTAATTAGGAAATTGTGTTCATGTTCATAGCGAAGTTAGATGCCAAAAATACCACATAGAACACTTCAAAACTCACCATGCTTTGGTCATACCCAGGCTCTTTAACGAGCAATGGGATTTTATCATAAATACCGGCAACAAATCATACGTGTTAGACAGACTTTCTGGTATGTATTATTCCACTTATTGGCTAATGACTTCGGAGCCAATCAACACATGATATGTTGCCTAGAATGACTCAATTATATTTGTGATGACACCCATGTTTCGTTCATCTTCCCGATGATCGAAAATCTTTTACTACAAATAAAGAAAGTGTGACATTAAATCCCTCTTTTATATTGAAGGACATGTTATATGTCCCTGGATTGACTTGTTATCTGGTATCAATAGCTCAACTTTTGCATCAAACTTCTCACGTACATACAATTTCAAATCATCCTTGTCTCGAGTATTCTGATTGTATTGGGTGAGAAGATTGATGGGGTGTATAGATTCCGTTTGATTGATCAACATACTGCTCTTCGCATTGAAGTAAAGACGGATGATCGAGAGTTGTGGCACCGTCGCATGGGGCATGCTTTCTACTCAGCTTTATTTCATTTATTTCCTTCGGCTCCTAAAGCTTCTTCAGTTGGTTGTCGATTTGATGGCTGCTCAATTTTCCTTCATGCTAAACATATTTGGGATCCATTTTCGCAATTTCAGACTTTCCAAACTCAATATTTGGGGATCTTACAAGACTACTTCTACCAGTGGGGTGCATTTTGGGATGTTTTGGTTGATTATTCCCGTTCGGGTGGGCTATTTCTCCTTAAATCGAAAGGTGAAGGTTTACAAGGATTCAAAAATTTTGTGTCATGGTCACTACACAATTTCGTACCATCCCAAAATGCTTTAAGATTGATAATGGAATGGAATGCATCTCTTTGGATACCTTCTTTGTTAATTCATGGATCCTTCACTATACTTCCAAAGTTTACACACCTCAACAGAATGGCCATGTTGAACTTAAACATCAACACATTTTGAATGTCGGTGAGCTTGAATATTTCAAGCCAATCTTCCTATCCAATCTTGGGGTGAATGTGTCCCCACATCTTGCCACCTTATAAATAGAACACATTCTAAACTATTTTTGGGAAAAACTCTTTATGAACGCTTATTTGGTAAACCCTCATCTTTAGGATATCTTCGAGTTTTTTGTCATTTTTTTGCTTATCGTCAACGTTTGGGAAATAAGTCTAGGGATCGAAGTCGTTAATGTATGTTCTTGGGTTACCCTTACTGGAAAAATGGATGGAATGTGTACGGTATTGACACTCGTGAAATCTAGTATCGAGACATTTTTCTGAAAATTATTCTCATTTGTTCTTGGGCAGTCAGTCACGCCCAAGATTGTCTCACAACTTTGGAAAAATGGATGGTCGTCAGTCATTTGGGCAAAGGACTGAGACGTCCTCCAGTAAGATTAAAGGGACATCAACACAACGGAATCATGCTCTCCCATGTCCAATAACAACATCTTCAATAAGAAATTCTCCAAGTACGAGCATGTATCCAATTGAAACATTTCTATCTTACGGTTAATGAATGCAAGACTTGAGTTTTTTCTTCTATGTCTTTATTGCATATCGAACCCTCAAAATTTTCTGAAACGGTGCAAAAACCTATTATGAAGAGATGCAATACAAGATGAAATAGTTGCTCTTGAAAGGAATATCATATCGAAATTATATTCTTTACCTCATGGAAAACATGCATTGGGTTGTAAATGGGTATATAATATCAAGTTTAAGTTGGATGGGTCAATAGAACGATATAAAGTTGATTGGTTATATTTGGAAACACTTATATCGAAACATTTGCACTAGTGGCTAAGATGGTAACTGTACGAGCAATGTTGGCCGTCATCATTGCATGAAACTGGGCAATTCATCTTATGGATGTTAATAATGTGTTTCTACATCGTGCTCTTAATGAAGAAGCTTGCATAATTGTGCCTCTCAACTTCTCATTTACAAGGATAGTCAGGTATGTCGTTTAACAAAATCTCTATACGGGCTTAAAGAATCTCCTAAGTGTTGGCTACACAAGCTGTCTAATGGGCCGCCGCGTGAATATGGTTTTGCAATCTATTTACTCTTTGTTTACTTATTCCCGAGATGTGAACGAGTTGCAAATCTTGGTTTATGTGGATGATTTGATTTGTACAAGAAACAATGACAGAGCGGTGAATACATTCAAAGAACATCTGAGCGTCAAATTCCACATGAAGGATATGAGAAAACAAATATTTTCTCGGTATTGAGGTAGCTCGAAATCAAAGCGACATGTCTTTGAATCAACGAAAATGCACTCTAGATATCATCCCTGAAGCAGGACTGTTGGGAGCCAAACCCATGCCCGCCTATTGAGCAAAATCACAATTTAGGAAAGGTCATAGGCAAGCTTCTTGGTAATCTTGATAAGTATGGCATCTAGTTGGAAAACTAATATATTTGATCTTTACAAGACTAGAGATAATTTACATCCAAAATCTCACATAGTTTATGTAGTCTTCATGACATACACTAGGATGCTGCATTAAAATTGCCGAGATACTTGAAAGGCTCTTTGGGCCAGGGAATTATACTGAAGGTTGACTCAATTTTACAAATTTATGGATTTGGTGACTTTGACTGGGCTAGTTGCCCAGTAACACGAAAGTCGACTACAGGATATTTCGTCTTTCTTTGGTTCATCCCCAATTTCTTGGAAAACCAAGAAACAAGACATTGTCGAGATCGTCTGCTCAAGTTGAGTACATGGCAATCACCTCCATGGTATGTGAATTGAGGTGGCTTATACGATTATTGGCCAATCTAGGGGTGCTTCATGAAAGATCTATGTTGTTATACACGGATAGCCAATCTGCAATTCACAGAGCAAGAATTATGTCTTCCATGAGCAAACCAAACATGTTGAAGTTGATTGCCACTTTATCTGAAGTCGTGTTATCGAAAATGAAGTCATTCTAAAGCATGTTAATACCCGACATCGGCTTGCGAACACGATGACTAAAAGTTAGGGAAAACTCTATTGGCATATCTTCTAGACAAGTCAGGCACCAAAGATCTGCATGCTCCAACATGAGGGAGGGTTTCAAGATTTCCATAATTGAAATGGAATCATAACTACTTTCCTATTCTACCAAACTTTCCGTCTCATAGGTTTCTTCATTATGAAAATGTAAAACTTCTTTTGATTGTCATTTGACAATCAAATACATTTCCTATTTTATTATTGTTTTCTTATTTCGTCTAGTATCTCTAAGTTGTACTATGTTTTAATTCGAACAAGGTGAATAAGAATCCTGTATGTTTTTTAGGAGGATGGATTATTGTACGTTGAAGTCGATCCTATGGGGTCGGATGCTTGGAAGTTGGACCCGGTGGTTGATCTCTTGAAAAAAGGAGCTGTTGGAGTTGTTCCGACTGACACTGTGTATGCAAATGCTTTATGTTTTCTCTTTCAATATTGACTATGATTGGAAAAATTAGAATTTGATTTGGAATGTTTGTGCTTGATTAGATTATTGTCATCTTGTTACTTGATGTTTAGGTATGCAATGGTTTGTGATCTTGGGAACTACTCTGCCATCGAACGTCTTTGTAGGTACGATTAATGTTTTTTTTTTATTTTGAATGTTGACATGTTGCTTACTTTGTTGTATGGATGATTATTGTATATATACTTTGTTTTTGCAGGATAAAAGATATAGAACCTTCAAAGGTAGGTTGAGTAACTCTATTGATCCAATTTTCGTCGTATTTATTGTTGTTGAACATGGATGAATGTTGAACATGTTGATTACTTTGTTCTATGTACTGTAATATATCGTTGTATTTTCAGCCGCTTAGTATATTGTGTCGCTCTTTCAAGGACATTGACACATATACCACCGGATTTCCTCGTGGGAACGGTGAGGGTCTCACTAACATTTTTAGAGCTGTGAAGCATTGCCTTCCTGGCCCGGTAATAATTCTGTTTTCTTCTTTTAATTGCCACTGCAGTGAGTAATCTTACCATATATGCTAGATTGCAATAGTTTCTCCATTTTTTAGTTATTTTAATTTCAATGTTTCCTCGATTCACATGTGGATTATGCGGTTAATTTGATATTTCAGTATACTTTCATTCTGACTGCAAGTAAAGAGCTACCAAAGCAATGTATAAGGTTTGGAAGTGCAACTTCCAAGTATGCGTCTCGAAAGAATGTAGGTGTTCGTATACCAGATGATGGTGTGTGTCAGAAACTGCTGGAAAAGATGGAAGCACCTTTGATATCAACAAGGTAGGCTGCCTTTTGAGGTACATTTTCATTTAAATCCCTCATGTCGCATATGCTTACGAGTTCATTTGTATTCAGTGTGAAGTCACCCATGGAAAATGAATGGATATTAGATCCTGTCATAATAGCTGATGTATATGGACAGGAGGTGGCCAAATTTTTCAGTTCTTAAAATGCAGTTAATTTTTCCTTAAAGCACTACCTAACATTATGCGTCATCTCATATTGCATTATAAACTTGTTTCATTTTGTATAACAATCAGGGCCTTGATTTCGTTGTAGCAGCTGGGAAAAGAGTAGCTGATCCATCTACTGTTGTTGACATGACTGAAAATTTACCTCGTATTGTGCGCCAGGGGAAGGTAAAGCAGCAGCAGCTGATTTCATTCTCATTTAGTAGAAATTAGGTGGTGTGTTGTTTTTGAACATATCAACATCTCATGTGTTAATATTCAGGGTCCAAAGCAGCCATGGATGATCAACCAAGACGAATGAGCTTCTTCTTTGTGAATCTTCCTGAATATCATTAAACTCTCGTCTGTTTAGTGTATATATTTTGCACTTATAACTAAAAAATGTTGTATCTTAATCTTACACATAACTTTATAGGTGTAGCCTACTGGGTAGTTGTTTAATAGAAAAATTTTATATATACCGTTAATTATTTTTGTGAAAAGATGCATCTTGGGGTGTTTTTATGCTAGACAAAGTGGGTTGTCGCCTTGTCGGTAAAATGTGTAAAAATCAGATAATTAGTTATTAGTTGTTAGCTCATGATCATAACCTCCGTGCGCATAATATGAAGAATACAACACAGCAGATAAAATACTTGAATTAAAACGCAAAGAAGCAGCAGAATGTGGACCTCATGACGAGAGTAAATTATTGTAGAACTGGTTTTGAGGGTGGTTTCCTCATTTCTCTTCTAGCAAAAATACCACAATTGTTTTAAGTTAAAAAAAGGAGAGAACGGCAATCTAATAACATTACGGCGCGGCTATTCTGCAAGCCAAATTTTCCAAATCTTTATTGCCTCCATATGATATGAAGAAAGGATTGAGTCATCATTATGCCTCCGCAACATCTGTGTTTACTGGAGCAGCAACAGCAACAGCAACAGGAGCACCGCCGGTCGTTGGTCTGGAAGCATAAATATAGTATAGTCAAACAAAAAAGGCAAACACAATAGCGAATTTCTCTTTATAAACGTATGGATTGTGACTTACAGCCCGACGAAAACTTTGAATGCATCATAGATACCCCACTGAGCACCAGTGAGAGTTCCAATCATGACGATTCTTAGAGGAAGACCACGAGTGAATAAACCCCATAGCCCAAGTTTTTTAACAGCCTGTGCAAACATAAGATGCATTGTAAATCAACAAGGTGAATTGGTTAAAGTACAATAATACTTACATCACCAACAGAAGCATCTTTGGCATTGTTGAGGAAGGACACAAGGTTATCAGCTGGATGCGATACAATAGCACACAAAACACCAGCTATATAGCCACCAGCAAAACTTATACCAAGCTGCATAGATTTGCTGCATTCGCTTTTAGGTTTGGGAACAGCGTTCTTGTATATGAGTTCCACAATAGTCTCAAACGACGCAAATTTCATCATTGTATCTGCCATGAAAAATCAGAATATACAACTATAAGAGAAACATACAACATGAAGATTTTGGATCCTTATATTCAATAAAATAAAGGTAGGCCAACCAGTCATAATGTTTGATGGAAAAGTATTAGAAAATGGCTCGCAATACAATGCTGGAGATATGATATATGGAGTACAAGTTCGAAGTAAAATGATCATAATTAATAAAACATATCGATGACGCTTACATGGAATTTGACGCCCCCAGAGAGGAACCAAGCCCTTGTACAACCTGCAAATAGTATAAAAGATAAGTACAGTCCAACGTACATAAGAAAACATAACCAGAATAAGAAGAGATAAAACATACCCAAGAGCACCTTCAGATTTCACAAACTTTGGGAGTCCATCAGACAGTCCTCTAGCAAAACCAGGTTGGGTCTGAACACGAACCTTTACAGCTTCAAAGGGGCAAAGAGCAATATCTGCAATCACCTCAGCCGAAGCAGAACCAGCAAGAAAGATAAGGGTCTTGTATTTAGAATAGTTTTCTGGCCCAGCGAGGTCTCCATAGTATTTCTTGAAAAATTCATAGAATCCAAACTTGCAGGCACCCTGAGCACTGTAGCCAAGTAGGGTAGGTACCCATCCCCTGAAGAAACCTTTGAATCCTTGTTCTTTGAGTAACACGCCAAATCCAGAAGAGATATTCTTGTACTTTGCAGGATCAATCTGTAAACGCAGGAAAAAGACCCACTTCACACGGAGATAAAATTACAACTTAAACAATATGCATGCAAACAACTCCAGAGTTCTTAATCGGTACCAAACAAAATAATGAGTTCCTTCCTGAACAATTTTACGACCCAAAAGAACAAATCTATTGAAGCAATTGGGTCTATACTAAAAAATAGTAAGCCATTTCAGAAAGTAATACTTACGGGAGAGGAGTTTACTTACGAGAAAACAATAATGATGCAAAAGGCAAAATTAAACCCATCTTGCTCAAGCTAAATACACCGTAATACTCTACACCAACAAATGTTACATTGGAAAGAACCTCTATTTTTCTAGGAAATTATCAAAGCCTACAATTTACACAGCCAACACCTTGATTTTTTAAAATCCAATATAGAATGGGCAATTATTTTAAGTAAAAATGCTCAGAAAATCATAAATCTTCATCCGAAACCTTAACATATACATCAGGCGCTGGCATATCAGTAAACACAATAGATGAAGGTATAAACCGGAAATTCCAGATCTAAACAGATTTTTTAATCAACCCACGACTAGTCCTAAGAATAGCCAGCCAGAAAAAAATAATAAAAAAGATGTAACCCTGAATCGAAAGATCAATGAACACAAGACACAAAGGGGTACGATTCTGGTTCGAATAATTCCTATCGCATAAAAAATACAAGAGAAAAACTCGTAGATCTGGACCTGCATATTACACTTCACAAGATCCAGAGGAGTAACCGCCATATGAGTAAGACCGCAACTTAATATTCCACCAAAAGTACACGCCGCGTAGAACTGCGGAGAATACATCTCAATCTTTTTTGTCTCTGCCGGAGCCGGGATCATAAATTTTTGGCCGATAGCAGCAACTGATGAAGGCTCATTGAATCCAGGAGTAGAATTCCCGGTCACTTTTTCCAGATTCATAGGTCTGGAAACAAATGAGGTGGAATAAAGAAAGCTCGGGATAAGAGATTGACGATCGGAAGGATAAGCCATGAGAAGCCGATTTAGGTAACGCAATCGAAGCTCTGCGACGAGATTGAAGGCAACGATGGCTCCGGCGAGACGCGGCTGCGGAGATCCGAATCTCTTTTTTACCAATCAAATGTGTGCGTCTTGTGAAAAAAGGGCGAAACGAGTCATTTATATGGACCAGAATAGAGGAAGACCAAACCCAAGTGATTGAGCGTAAATTAAGTAATTTCCATTAATACCCCTACATTTTATAGTAATTACCTCTTGCTCAATTATCATGGTGACAAACCAATGTTACTTTAAATACTTGTGTAACACAACTTTTCACGATCCATTTTGACCAGTATAATTGAGATGTTGCGTATTTTTAGATGACAATGTGATTTTAAATAAATTTACATTGTTTTAAAAATATAAATTTAAGAGAATATGAACCATTCTGTCGATTAGGATGGCAAAAGAGTAATTACAATACGAAATATTCCAAAGGCATATTCCCTACAACGGAAAAGTAAGGATGCTTGTGTGTAATTGTATTAGTCACGTTTATTTTTTTGTAATTAAATGCCTTACTTCAATCACAAAAATTCAATTTTACTGAGTCAATATATATACTAAAGTATTTTTTAAATGGATTCAATTATTAATTTGTATTCTATTTGTTATAATAAAATAAATAAGAAATTTAAAAACAATTTATTTGTTTTGTATTTTTTATAGATGGTACTTGTACATTTGAAACTATAGTAATTTACAATTTAATAATAAAACATATAATTTAATTCAAAAGATTATTTGAAAAAGAAAAGGTTCACAATTAATAATTTTTTTATAAAATCTATAGTTTTTGTATAAATAGAAAAGGTTCATGTCCGTAGACAACCTCCTATTTTCCCTCCGCAAAACTACCACCTTTTCCCTTTGGTGTCTTAGAATTGAATTTTGTTCTTTTTCCTCTCATTCCACAAGCCATGGATTCCGACAAGGAAAACGTTAATGACGATGCCAAATCCACCGAGGAGAGACCAATTTCCTATCAGGGCAATGAGAATTTTGCGGATAAAACTCCATCCAAGCATGAGGAGAACGAAGAAGTTGATATGGTCATCGGAGAAGCTCCTCCGCCACTTGATCTAGAAAAAATCTCCCAAGAGATCGATGGATATATAACGACGTTAGATAATTTGAAGAACGGCGAATTTGAAATACCCGATGTACCGATTTTCGTAGAGCAATATGCAGTTTTGGTTGAAGCCAAGATTGCAGAATATGATTCCGGTGAGAATCATGTAAAATGGACCGGTCTCACAGCAGAGGATTCTTTGACGATCACTCGACTTTCCTCTTTATCAAATTGTCTTTCGAGTTTCTCCTTGGAGCTCAAATTTGCATACACTTTGAACCGAATCGGAGGAGTTCTCGAACGAACAATGGCATTCATTGAGGAGGAATTCAAGATCCTCTGTGATGATTTCAAGATCCAAGATTTGGATTCCACGGAATGTGAACAAGAGGAATCCCGAGAGAGTTTTCCGGGATATTCAGATGAGAACTTAGCTGAGCTAGTTCGATTATCGACGGTGATGATGAAGGGAGGCTATGAAAAAGAATGCACTCAAGCTTATTTCATTGCAAGAAGAAATGCATTAGAAGAAAGTATGAACAAGCTTGGATTTGAGAAATACAGCATTGATGAAGTGCAGAAAATGCACTGGGAATCACTCGAAAGAGAGATCGTTACCTGGATACGAACATTCAAGACATTTTTCACTGTACATTTCCCTATGGAAAAGAAGCTCGCCGGAAAAATCTTCGCCGATTATCCATCCACGGTGGATACAATCTTTTGTTCTTTATCTAGCAGCATTATGATTCAGCTCCTTAATTTCGCTGAAGCAGTTGCAATGACGAAACGTGCAGCGGAGAAACTGTTCAAGTTTCTAGATATCCATGAATCACTAAGAGATGTTCTTCCGATTGCAGAGAGTCTATTACCTGAAGAACAGAGAAACGAGGTCAAAACAGAGGCTTCGATGATCAAAACTCGTTTAGGGGAAGCCGTGATTTTGATCTTCATTGAACTTGAGAACTCGATCAAGGCTGATTTTGGTAAAACTCCGGTACCTGGAGGAGCAATTCATCCATTGACACGCTACACTTTGAATTACTTGAAGTATGTGTGTGAATACAAAGCAACTCTGGAACAAGTATTCAAAGAGCATAGGAAGATTGAAATGCCAGAATCAGTACCTGGATCAGATGGCAATTTATCTCTGAGTCCATTTCACGATCAGATGGTGAATGCAATGGATTTACTAGACGCGAATCTGGAAGCTAAATCAAAACTGTATAAAGATTCATCATTAAGCTCGATATTCTTGATGAACAATGGGCGTTATATTCTACAGAAAGTACGTGGATCAAGCGAAATCAACAGCTTAATGGGAGATTCATGGATCAGGAAAAGATCATCGGATTTAAGACAATACCATAAAGGATACCAACGAGAAACATGGGGAAAATTATTGAATTGCTTGAATCCAGAAGGACTTACCTCGCATGGTAAAGTTGTGAAGCCTGTACTGAAAGAGAGATTCAAGAGCTTCAATACGATGTTTGATGAGATACATAAAGCGCAGAGCAATTGGGTTGTGAATGATGAACAGCTTCAATCGGAGCTTAGGGTTTCGATATCGAATATGGTTATTCCGGCCTACCGATCATTCTTGGGAAGGTATAGTCAGGTTTTTACTCCGGGTAGGCAGACGGAGAAGTACGTTAAATACCAGGCGGAGGATATAGAAACGTGTATTGATGAGCTATTTGACGGCGCGGCGGCGCAGGGGAAGAAGAGATCGTGAAAGGGAAACACGATGGTACGTAATCAAATGTTTTTGTTATAAAAAGTATTAAAAAATTACATAATCAATCCCAGTAGTATAAAGATGATATTCTTCTAAAATGATATGATTGACTCTTTAAATTAACTTAAACCAATGTTACCACGATACGTAACACGACACGATTTGCGATTTATAGTGCATAATTTTTTAGAGAATTCGGGAAGATTCGTTAATTTTATATTTATAATAATTATTTTAGTTATATAATTTATAATTTTTTATAAGTAAAAATAATCATAATTATTGATAAAACATATTTTAATCATTTTCAAATTATAAATATAATATATAATAAATAATTTATCATCAAAATAAAAAACTAAAAATTGATTAAAATTAATAAAATAATTAAAAATCTATAATAATTACATCATTTAGCAAATTTGTAATATAATAATTTATATTTCTTATTTGTTTTTTGATTTTTTTCAATTTTGTCTTCTAAAAAATTCAGTTCAAAAAAAAATCTGATTTGAGAATCGAGAGAGAATCACGAATTCGAGAGAATCCGATTCGTAAATTTTTGTAAAAATAGAGAATCCTAGTAACATTGACTTAAACAGCTTAAATATGACTATTGTACTGTTCTATTTTTTGTTTAGTTTTTATTGTTTTTCTTTTAGGATTAACTTTAATGAGAAATTCTCATAGTTAACCCAAACTTATAAGTAATATAAATGTGGTTTTTCCATAGTTCGAAAATTGCATAACTAACCCTTTAAGTTATCCAAATCGTTTAATTATGATTCTTGTACTAATCATAGATGTTTTCTGCTAAATTTTTCATGTTTTATGTTTAGGATTAACCTTAAATTAGGTGTTATGGTCCATTCGACGTTAGAAGCGATGAAGAAAATTCTTCTACTCTCATTTCTTCATAGCTTCTCCATCTTCGTCCGATGCACTTATGGCCAAATGTTAGTTGATGTTCTTTCTGTGTTGTATTACATTACAATGGGATAGTTGATTACTTCTTGGCCAAAGCTTCTCCATTTTCGTCTGACTATGATTGGGATAGTAATAATGCGATTACTTAGTGGGTGTTCTGCACACATTTTAAAACCCATATTGATTACTATAATGCATTATAAATAGATATGCAGAACACTTAACAGTTTTCATTCTTGTAATAATGAGAATTTTAAAAACGCATTCTTAGTTTTGCACATAAATGCAAAATGAGGGGAAATGATCGTTTTGGAGATGAGAATGCATTAAATAAGATAAAATTACCATTATGTCCTCATAACTCAAATCTTTAACTATCATTCACATCTTGCATTTTTTTTTATCTTTCTTCACCGAAATTGCTTTAGGTTCTGATTTTATAACATTTTCCATCTATTCTCTATATTCTCAAATTTATTACAATTTTTTGCTTGTAATTAATGATGATTGTATTCTTTATTTTTGTTTTTTAGTGGCCATTGTTTTTGTTAATTTAAAGAATTGTAACTATTGTAATTGTTTGGAGCTTTGGTAGTGAATATTTGAATCTGTATATGATATTTTTCAATATCCCTAAAAAGTTTGAAGGAAATTCCGATATCCACCATTATTGTAGTGATACGGGGAGGATGTATTGTGGTGTCATCGAACCATTTAGGAATGTTTAAGTAGAAGATTCGACATAATTGTGCAATGTCACACACCTTAATGTATTATGCGGTGTTTGAATTCACTAAAATCGTTATTTAATATTATTAACATTTAAAGTTTATTATTCATAATGCATTCACATTATTATTTTACACAGAACACTCATATGATTTAATAACTCTTTATTTAAACTACAGAACACCAAATACATTCTCATTTTATAAATACATTATAAGAATCTATTATGTAAATATATTTTCATTTTCATAATTCATACCAAATACATACATTATAGGTTGTTCGGATACATCATATATTTTGTGATGACATACAGTTGTTATTAGTGACTTTTAAAGTGTTATGATATTTTGATATATTTATCAAAATATTTGTTAAACATGTCGTGTATTTATCTACTTTGTCTCACTCTTCAACGTATTCCTACTGTTTCAAAAAAATAATTCAATACATTTTCATTTTAATTCTGTAAAATGATCAATCGACTTCTCCATTAAAATAAACAAATCATATTTATGTCTAACATTGCTATTTTATTCAAACAAAAGATAAGGTTACGACTTACACCCCATGAACGTACACACTATATCTCACATTTCGTACCCAAAATACAAGACGCGAACTTTGAAGGTCTTGTTTTCTCGAAGTTCACGTGTCTATATCGCATTATTTTTTAAAATGTAGGGTCATTTATGCACATTTTGACACTTGAGGAGGCATTTTATTGTCTACAAATAATATAGGAGGGAGTAAGTGAGGAAGATTATGTTTCGTAACATTACCTCCCTTAAAGACGATCCTTGACCCCATGGATCAAAATTGGGAAAACGACACCGAAACCATGAGAGATCTCCCAAGTTGCATTGTTGGCCATTGAGTTGCAATCATTGTCAATGAATTAAGAGTTGAGTTATGGACTTGTTTGCTTGGGAACCCATCGACGTCATAGAACTTGCAATCTTTGTATGTGCTTGCATCGGTTGAATTGGCTTGGATTCTTTGTCATACATATAGTTGACTTGTTGTTTCTGTAACAGGTGACTGGTTTCTTATACAAATTTTTAGGTCTGTAAATATCTTTTGAAACCATATTGCATGATTTGCAGGTACTGCTCCATCAACATATTCAACCTCTAATGAGAATTGAGTAACTGTGTCTTGCTTTTTGCTATTCCAGGCAACGACGGCTCCTCCAAGAGCAAAAATGTAATATGCAATTCATTTGATATATGAAGTATCTCATGCAAAGTCACTATCAACAAGACACGAGTGATATGTTAGTATGTTTTTTGAATAACAATTCTAGATTTAGAGTGTCTATGTATGTCAGTATCATCATGGCGTCATCAAGATGGTTTGGATGAGGCTTAGTCATGAACTATGATGTTTAGAAGCATCCAAGCGGATTCGTCAAAGCGGGAAAGCGGAAACGACGAATCGACAAACTTAGAAGAATTTGTTTTGTGAAGCGGCTGTGAAACATTTACATTAAAAATAAATAATAATATTTAAATCTTATAAATATAAAATTATTAATCAAATAAAGTTATAATGGAAATACAATATTTATCTAAATAATAATACTTCATCAATATTTTCAATCTATTTACAAAAAGTTAATCAAAAGAATTATTAGTATATACTCTTTTACTATCTTCTACAATTTTATCTATTTCAACATAAAGATAATTTTTTTATCAAGATACAAATTTCAAACGTAATATTCTATGTTTTATCAAAATGAAAATATTAATTTTATGAATATTGTAATTAAAAATAATTTAAAAATAATTTTTTAAAATCTAGATGCTTTGGAACCGCTTTGTCCTACTGCTCCAGCTTCGGGCCGCTTCGAAAGCTGGAGCTGCAGCTTGCTGGCGTTTTCCCGCATCATAGGTCATGAACCTAGACAAGAGGCTCACAACAAATGTTATGTGTGGTCTTGTGACATAGGTACATTAAGGAGCCTATGATATTCGTATATGTTTCCCTCTTTCTAGTTTGTACCGTTTAATCAAGTTCTAGGAATATCTTGACTATGAGAACATGGTTCTAGGTTAAAATGAGTTTTTCTTTTTGCTTTTGCACTAAAGATTTGCTATTTCCAATAATTAATATGTCATGAGAAAATGGCGACTTGGGTTCCCAAAGTTTGAATAATTTGACAATTTTGATCATCAAAGTTGTCTATTTTCGCAAAATTGGTCCCCAAAGTTTATGATTTTGGCAAAAACGGCCCCCAAACTTTAAAGTTGGCAATACCGGTCCCCAAAGTTTACACATAGTAACAATTTTAGTCCCCAAACTTTGCGATTTAAGGCAAAATCGGTCCCCAATTTGTCCTAACGCCGTTTTGGTTCTGTTAAGTGTGCTCTTATACCAAATATTTTACAAACTGCAACTTTGGGGTATATGTTCTCTTCAGAATCGACGAAAACTGGGTCATTTTCAGAATCGACGCAAAGGCGATTTATTTAGCTATAAGATTTCATTTTTTTGGTCCGAATATGCGAATCAAAAACAGAAACAAAATCGTTTCTATTTTGTTTCTGTTTTGGTTCAAAAACAGAAACAAATCTTATGGATCAAATTTGTTTCAGTTTTTTCGTTTTCGTTTTCTGTTTCTGATTTTTGTTTCTGTTTTCTGTTTTCGTTTTTGTTTTCTGTAAATTGTATTAACTAATTTACTAATTTTCGTTTCGTTTTTGTTTCTCTTTTGGTTCAAAAACAGAAACAAATTGTATGGTTCAAATATGTTTCAGTTTTTTGGTTTTCGTTTTCTGTTTCTGATTTTCGTTTCAGTTTTCTGTTTTCGTTTTTGTTTTCTGTAAATTGTATGAACTAATTTACTAATTTACTTTTCGTTTTTGTTTCTGTTTTGAGAAGTTACAAAGTTTAGATTGTTAAATTGTTAAATTTTCTGCAACTGTTAGAGAACAAAATTACACATATTCGGGTATAGAACAATCCGAAATATACCTATTTTTTTGATTTTGCAACTCAAAATGGATGATTCTGATGTGGAGAATATGTGTAATTGTGCAATGTAAATAAGTTTTGATGTTCCCTACTTAATTTCTTTCTTATATTGCTAAATCCAAATTTGGTTTGAGAACCTCATATAATTGTTACAGGTTTGTGTATTTATTTTGTCGAAGAAATGTCTAGTGGGGGTGAGAACTCGGATGCGTTTTCACAATCTGGTAATATGAAGTGGCTGTAATTTTCATATATGTCAAATTAAATGTGTGATAATTGAATTTATTGTTCAGATTGTTACAATTCGAATGGATTACGGAACACCTCAAATACAAGCTGCATCGACTGGTCATTAGATGATAGTGTGCACAACACATTGTTCGATTTTGTGGACATGGATGGCGAGGAACGTCACAATGCGAAGTTTGACGAAGAAGAGCTTCATGACGTTCCCATTGATGACCCGACGGATCCCATTTCAGATGCTCATTCGAATTCATTTAAGAGTAAAAGTTCCCATATTTTTTATCCTACACGAGAGCTAACGTCGAGACAATTAGTGTAAGTTTTAATGTATTACTAGTAAACATGATTTGAAAATTATGTTTTTTTAATTAACTTGGATATTGCTTTATTAGGAAAGGTTTGTGTTTTGCTAGTAAGATTCAAGCAAAGACTGCACTTGAGGACTTTTGCGTTAAAGCAGGTACAAAATTCTATTTTTTTAAGAATGACAAGTATCGGTTGTTTGTTCGTTGTAGAGGTAACGGTGATCGTGAATGTCCATGGTATGTGAACGTTTTTATGAAAGACATTGATATTATGTGGTGTGTAAAGTCCGTAGTACCGCATGACCCTCATTGTCATCTTAAGAAAGTCAATTCATCTGTCACTTCATCTTGGATCGCAAAGAAGTATTACCATTGTTTTTTGGAAAAGCTCGATTTAAGTTCGAAGGACTTGCAATCCGAAGTGAATACCAATATGAAGTTGAAGTTGGGGAAACATAAGGCAAGACGTGCTCGGGAGCATGCGATACGGTTAGTACATTCAGGATCTAGGGTGTCATTTGAAAATATAAGAAGGTATTGTGCTCAATACTTGATTTCGAATCCTGGGTCATCTATTGTGTTAAAAGAAAGGAACTCGAGAGCATTGTTGGTAGTACCAGATTCGAGGGAATCTACATATGTCTCGGGGTAATTTGTTTCTTTCAATGTTCCAATATATTGTTCATCAACATATCTTATATTAAAGGATTTTATCATTGCTACAGGCATGTCGCGATGGATTCCGAGACGGTTGTCGCCCTATTGTTTGCATAGATGGTACTCACACCAAGGAAAAAATACAAGGTCATATTCTACTCGCTTCGGGCATTGATGCAAATAACGATGTATTCCCTTTAGCCTACGCCATTTTAGGTGGTGAAACAAAACATTCATGGATGTGGTTTCTTGAATTGGTTAAGCGAGATTGTAGCATATCCGACGAAAATGAACACATGTTCACTATTATGTCAGACCGTGGGAAAGGGCTAATACCTGCTATGGATGCGTTATTCCCTCGGATTGAAGTTTGTGCTAAGTGTCTATTAATTGTTTTGATATGTTCCATGGTTGTATGGTGACTACTTGTGTTACAGGTACGACATTGTGTTCGTCACATTATTAAAAATGTGGCACAAGCCGGGTTTTCATCAGCACGTGTTGCGAAGGCTATATTGAGTATTGTACGGGCAACAACAGATGCATCATTTAATCAGTGTTTTGGAGAGTTGCGAGGAATCAGCATCGGAGCGTTTGAGTACATGAGATTAGTTCCGAAACAACATTGGTGCAAAGCATTCTTCCGTACAGTTTGCAAGTCTGATATTTTACTTAATAATCATGCCGAGTCTTTGAACAGTAGTTTACTTCCTTTTCGAAAGCGTCCAATTATGTGGATGTTAGATGACATTTGCAACTTTATTGGGAAACGCATGCTTGACAGGCGTACGAAATCGAGAGACATGCAGGATGACGGTTTTTGCTCTTGTGTTCATGATATCATAGAATTCAATATTGAAGCAGGTGCAATTGGTAATGTAACCATCACAGACGATTGCAAGATAACTTGGGAGCACGGACGAGAAAGAGTCTCTGTTGATATGGCTATTCGAATTTGTACTTGTCGTGAGTGGGAGTTGAAAGGTAAATTTTAGGAGATCACTTTCTTCGAATAATTGTTTGTTTAACATTTGTTATGTTTGTTCGTAGAAATACAATGTAAATATGCATGTGCAGTGATTCTCGAACGAGGGGAATCATGCTATCAATACGTAGATAGCTGGTACAGTGTGCAGCGGTATAGAACAACGTATCAATACGGGGTTTCCGGTTTGCCAGGGCAAGACCAATGGCCGGTGGTAGATGCAACACCACCTTTGCCTCCAGTGTTCAAAAAGAGAAAGGCGGGGGGGAGACCACGTAAAAATCAGAAAACACATGCAACTCTAACCCAAACTCCAACACGCAAAATGAGATGTCAGTTGTGTGGATTTCGTGGCCATAATAAGCGATGCTGCCCAAAAGCTAGTGGCAAACAAGGAAAACAGTTTAAGGTACATTCGTTAATAGAAACAATTGACATACCTCTTTAAGTTCGTTGTTGTTGTGTTTGTTGTAATTGTGTGCTTATTCGAAACAGGCTAAGGCTACGAAGTATGAAGACAAAAGCACTGAGGAATGCCCTCGGAGCGGCCCGTCGAATACGGCACACGCTAGCGTCTGTTTTGATTTCGTTGTTTACATATGTTAGTAGTATTCTTTACGTGTTCTATTTTTTTCGACAGAACGTATCATTTGGCAGTCCGGCACAAAGCAATGCATCTCATACACCTAATGTTAAAAAGACGCTACAAGTAAGTTCTGTCAATATGCATCTCAGTCCGGCCCTTCGTGCTTGCTGTTTTTTTTTTCAGGAGAAGCCGATTCTTAGCGAAAACAAAACAACTCACATTCCCATTCAAGTACTATCCACAGGTAGTGTGCCTTCATCTGTCGGCCTTTTAAATGTAAATATGAACGGCCCCGTAGCTTTTTGTAATATCGATAAGATTGACATGAGTGTGAACGGATCCAATTACAACATGCATGGGATGATGGGTATCATCGAAGATGCGGTGTCCCTAGGATCTTGGGGTAAATTAAGTGACGATGTTGTGCAAAATACTATCATGTAAGCATTTTCTACTTTATTTTCTTGTTCAACATGGTTGTTGAACTGAGATTTCGTTTGAGAATTGTTGTATTCAAATATGTTAGGTATATGGTGAAACTAATTGCCCGTCACGCAAAAAAAAGGTTTTACTATTTTGTTGATGCAATTGTGTTGGATGCATATGTTAGAGGAACTGATCACTTACATTGGCCAAGTATTGTTGATTGAAATATTTTGTGTAGTACTGAATACGTGGTCATGCCAATTGTCACAGGGTATGCTTGTTCGTATTTTTTGTGAATTACTTGCTTACCATATTTGACGGGTTCACATGATGGTATAACGTGACAGGGGTCATTGGTCTTTGATGCTTTTCTGTGGTTTTGGGGATCAAGAAAAACGGACAATGATTATGTTGGATTCGATGGGTACAATGCGTCAATCATCCATTGAGCCGGAGGTGTATAGATATTATTACTTACTGGTTCCATTATTTACGTATATGTCCTAATTATGATGAACATGTTTGTAAAAGATGTTTATGAGATTAAAAAGGGGATGGATGCGGATTCCATCGTTCGGAATATATACCCATTCAATGGCCGGATGTCCCAGCGCAAACAGGGGCATCAGAATGTGGAATATATGTTTTGTATTATGCATTCTGATTTCTACAACAAGCACCGAATGTGTACGACCCAAAAGGATATCCGTTATTTGTAAGTGTTTGGGTAAACTCGTACATTGCCACTACAATTACACTAATTATATCGTTTGTGCAGATGACTCCTAATTGGTTTAAGGTTTCAGAGATAACAGCTTTTGCGAAGACGTACATCCCCACTTGGAGTGATTCGACCCTTAAACGAGAAGGAACTATGAATTTCAACTACGTTAATCATTCTCATTTCAAACAATGTGTTATGAACATGTCCGGATTCAAAATTTTGAACTACTTACATTCGGCATATATTTGTATTTTTATTCGGCAATTTAGAATACTCTAATGAAAGGGAATAGAGGTGGCTCTGCTTTAGTAGGAGATTTCATGCACACGTGCAAATCAGTCAAACCATTAATGT
This sequence comes from Utricularia reniformis, assembly GCA_009725065.1. NCBI lineage: Eukaryota > Viridiplantae > Streptophyta > Magnoliopsida > Lamiales > Lentibulariaceae > Utricularia > Utricularia reniformis. The sequence continues at coordinate 32,288 of RWGZ01001144.1, read as the reverse complement.
GAAGATGCAAATCAGATAACACAAGTTCATCAAATAAAAGTAATGAAATGAAAGAAGAAAATAGTACAAAAACAGAGGCTCTTCACTGCACTCTACTTCATCTTCTTCACTGCACGCAACATTGAATTAATTACATCGAAACTTCAACAATAACACAATTGTTCGCATTAAAAATTAGTTTGTGTCCGACACAACTACGGGACTCCCGGACTTCCCAAAAATTAGTTTTGAATTCATATACACTAAGACGCAAAGAGAAAATAAAATTTCTCCATATTTGTCTTAAAAATATCATATTCTTTCGTTGGGGACTAAATCTATCAAATTTTGTAAACTTTGTGGACCAAATTAGCCATTCAAAAGTTTGTGGACTAAAATTGCCATATTTTACAAACTTTGGGGACCATTAACGGCGTTAGGGGCAAAATTTGCCAAAAACCTGAAACTTTGAGGACCAAATTTGCGTAATTTTCGTCCGGGGACCTAATTTGCCACAAATTACAACTTTGGGGACCAATTATGCCACACACATAACTTTGGTGACTGGTTTTGCCAAAACAATAATAGTTTGGAGACCATTTTTGCGTACATGAAACTTTGGGGGCTGGTTTGCCAAAATTAGAAAATTTGGGAACAAAAATTGTCAAAAATTCCAAATTTTGGAGACCAAAACTGTCTTCCGCCCAATATGTCATATATATATATGAAAATGATAAAAATCTCTAAAGTTTATTGATCTCAAGTATCATTCTATTCAATTGTACAATTGTTTGGGAGCTTGTTAAAGCTCATAAAGAGCTTTGTGTAGGAATATCAATGTCTTCTTCTTTTTGAATAAATTTCAAAGCTTGATTGATGTATATTTCTTCTTGTATGTTATTACAATTGATTATCTTCAGCTTGTAAAGATGAAGATATGAAGAGAAGACATTGATTGAATCTCATATTGGAAGAGAAAGAAGCAGGAGAGAAATTTTGTATATTATTTCCTCAAACAGAATGTTAAGCAAACATACATTATTTATACTAATACTCACAAGCTAAATTTAACATTCTAACTAACTAAATAACAAACTTTAAAGAAAGCATACAAATGTGTAAATCCTTTTCTTCTTCCTTGTGACCTGTATTTTTGACATAAGTATCATCCATGATTGTCATTTGTATTTACATCCATACGGTCTACTACCCCGTCATGCAGACTGAAATATCCAACAATAATTTGATGGTGTCTTCTAACGAACTCTGTGGCGCCGAATCTTCAATTTTTCATATTCTCTCGTGTCGGATCGAGTCGGACTCTTCGACTCGCCCCAACTCTTAACATTTGACACAAAACGACGTCGTTTTGATTTCTTCCTTAATTTGATTTTTTTCTTCATCGAAAATATATCTTATGTGCTTTCATTATTTTCTTATGTTGTCGATCTACTTTTGAATTCTTCGTGCAAGCGATGATGGACTGAAAAATGGTTGTTTTTTAGGAGATGTAGAACCGAATATTCATTTTTTATAAGTTAAATCTTCTTATATTATAAATTAATAAATATGTGCAGTTTTAAACTTGGAGTTTATGCAACTTTTTACAAATTCTAACAATTATTTTTTTAATTTGCTTTTATTTAATAATTCGAGTCGAGTCGAAAATCCAACTCTTATACTATTGCCGAGTCGTGTCGAATCAGTGTCGCATAGCTAACGAATGGTTCAAGCACCTTTTGATACTGTTTTAAATGCCACTTGTTAGAGGTCAATTGTGGGTTGAGAGAAATAATTTTATTATGATTTAATAAAACTTTGCATTCCATTCAAAAACAAAATAACAAAAACTCCTAAGGATCACAAGGGACCTTGAGGGGGGCAATCCACTTTTATAAAAGGGTTAATTAAGCTTGGTATAGAAGGGCTTAGTCCAATTGACCTCATCCATCTTTTCCTTGCTCATTTCCTCGGGGGCCATCTTCGTCTTCTTTATTTTTATCTTTTGAACGTACACAAACATAGTAGAAAATAAGTGATGAGAGATTAGAGACCCGTTGTTCATATTGGACAATCCACACCTCTTTTTAAACAAAACAACTTGTGATACCAAATGCTTTGCTATAAGTACACCTCTTTTTCGGTTGCAGCTCGTAAATTCATTTGGTCTCAAACGAACAACTCACAAAAAAGCACTTTCCTGCGGAGATGTAATTACAACTTTGAATTCCACTAACAAAAGAAGCCTGTGTATTGTAATATTAGTTGGTTCGGTTCGGTTCATTCAAATGTAGAAACACCCAAACCAGGTTTAGTTCTATACTCACGGCAGTAATTTGGCTACAAAAAACAAAAACCACATCTCGTTACCAAATGCTAGATGCTCATTCTCCTCTTCATTTCATGGCTTTACTAGATAAACAACTGCATTTTTCGTCAGGTTCAGCAAACGTCAATAAAAAATTACCTTTTTTTACCAAGGAGGCAGATCAACAGATATGAATTACCCTCTTTTACCAGTTGATCATCCGCCAATTTCCTTTCGGCTTTCAGTTATTGGAACGTTCAAGTTTAAAGCAGAGGTTGAGCATGTAGGTGGAAAAAGGCATCATTTCAGTATCAATCGCTGTGAACGGCTCCAAGTGTTGAGTTAAATGATACAGGTGAAGGAAGCTGGGATGAGAAGACATATCCTCCTTTTGGATTTGCAGTATCAACGATAGGAGAGTATGGTTTTGTTACTTTCTTCTTCAGCAACGCCTGGATTAACAAACAGTTAGTAGGAACAACAATGTAAACAAAGATCAAGTACTCGAAAGTTCCATTCTTCCAATGTGATAAACACATCCATACGAAACCATATTCATTTCCGTACATTAATCAGAAGATCACTGAGAATGAGGAAAAAAAGATACCATACCGCAGGATGTTCGGTGCTGTAAGTTGATCTTGCTTGTTCAATTGCAGAATAAACGTCGAATGCTTGACTAGAATCTCGACAACACTTTATGGCACGAGTTTGATCCTTTGCATCCAAGGATTTGGTATGAAAATATAGAATAACACGAGAAGGTGGCGCATGAGAATGATCTTTCTTCCCATGCACAAGTTCCATTGTTGCCAAGTCATCCCAAACCACCTCCCAGAGTACTGAACATGGATCCCTGGCTGGATTGAATTTTTTTTGTGCAATCAAGTTGGATGGTTGCTGAAACATGTATGAAAAAGTGAGCTGATCATGGAACAATTCATAAGGATTGCAAAATTATTTACTTATTTTCCCCTAAAAGGAATAAGGGATTGTATGAAATGATTCACTCACTTGCAGCAGTAGAACCCTTTGATTGGTGATCAGAATGATTCGCCCTTTTGGAAGCATGAAATGGTCCTCGTACGCATCTGTCAAGGCAAATTTTCCACGTACCTTAAATATATCAACCTGACCAAAAAATAATCCAGATTGGGCTGTCTGCAGTATGACCTACATCACAGCAGAAAAAATCAACATAGGCAAGAAGTATGCGAACTAGGGTGGCATAGTAAATAACTTAATAATTTTGGGGTGATTAAAATAGAACATATGCTACAATTAAAGGATGGATTTTTGGTGGAACAAAATCCCCGTTTAAAAACTATGACAAAAATGAAGTTCCTTCATAAAATTCTAATCCCTTACTGATCTAATTCTCAACATATTTCATAAAAAGAATCAAATATGCTTGTAGAGGCATGAAATTTAAGGGGGAATTGAAAATATATTAAAAATATCTTGTCATATTGTGGTAAAGAAACTCAGTACCCTTCCTTACTTATACTTCGATTACTGAATAGAATGTGAGACTTTTACCTGTCCCTGTGCTCTGTACTCGTCATAAGGCCTAAGCAAATGGTCACCACTAATTGCCCGGGGTAGTCTCCGACGGAATAGTTGATCTTCAGAAGCAATGGCCGAGGTTATTTTCATTCTCATTGCATTTGCACCTTCGGTAGTTTTTGACAGAAGATCAAGAACACCACTAACAGGTTGTGCCGCAGCACCTATCAAACCCTTCCCAACTCCCTGAACAAAGCCTTCAACACCTGATGCTTTTGCTCCTTCAAGAGGCTTAGTCAAAATTCCAGTAACTCCTCGAAAGAGACCTTTAGCTAGGGCACCTCCACCTTCTCGAATAACATCACCAAAATCCTCTACACCCTTGTTATCCTAAAGTACGAATACCTAAAGAAAGTTAGAGGAAAAAAACATAACATGGGTAAAACACACCAAAGTACATGATATTTGATAATACGAATCTAAGGAACCTAACAAAGGGGCACAAGCAGGCAAAGACATTAAATCTACAGGAAGCCACTAAAATACATTATATTTATATTACGCATCTAAGGAAAGAACGAAGGGACACAAAAAGGCTAAGAAATTAAATCGTAGAGGAAGCTAGTTAACGTCCAACAATTTTGCTCTTGGTTGAAAACAAAAGTGAGATCTAGCCATCGAAAATAAAGATGCCAAAGGCAAGAAGTTTCATAGAAAAAAGATGTAAATGTACAGAAAACAGCCAGCTGCCAACTCCAAACTCAAAGAAATAGTAAATGGCCTCTTGAAAACTGCTTAGAAGGCATGATGAACACTAGTTTGGGTTCATTAGGTGCAACTATCAACCTCCAACCACTAATCAATGCCCATGCCTCATCAGTAACTCCACATGTTTGAAGGAAATTTAGACCAAAACACAAAAAATGAAAATTGCAGAAATGAGAATGTTAAACAGGGGAGGAAAATGTATAATATTTAAAGCTACTTCAAAGAGACATGTTAAGTATAGAATGAAGATCAATTTAAAATGGTCAGGTCAACTAGTTCAACCACAATGAGACTTTTTATTGCAGTAGGCAAATTAAAGACTGCAATAATTATAAGAATCTATCTCTGGATTATGAGATCAATCTGTTTTTATGGCAGTCGGAAATACGAGAATGTCCATCACAAGTTTCGTAAGCTTAAATCAATATGAGCCAATACTTCCAGTAAACTCTGGAACAGATAGTTAGATAGTTTTCACCTCAGGTATATCAAGCATTGGCTACAAGAACAGCATAACTTCTCACCTGTCTTTGCCGCCCTTGTATGAATTTCTTGTCCATGGATAAGGCAGCAACGCCTTTGCTCATGTGTCCAAGAGCACTACTTGCATTGCCTAGAATGTCTACCCCAGATAGTAGCTGCAATGGCTGACTGAGAATGTCCTTTTTTATATTAGAGACAGCATTGCCCACTAGAACACTTTGCCTAGTACAAATATTTTCTTGGAATCTCTGATTTACCCGAATCTGAGAAAGCAGTGACAATCATCAATAACAGCTTACAACGTCACCATATAGGCTAATGAAATCACTTCTAAGGAGCCTAATAAGAATATTAAGCGCTATGATCAAGGACAAATCCAGGTTGATCTCGAAGAAAAATTAATTATTCTGGTCCTACATTCCTAAAAGAAGGGTGAATTCCTTTGATTTGAAGGTACACACTCTCAACCCCAATGAAAGATTATTTGAAACATAAAAAAATTAGACTTCTTAATTAAGGAATAAATTTAACCAGAAAAATGGAAAAGAAAATGATAATATGTTTACCAGCATATTTTCAGTATTTCCAAGGGCAGTCATTAAGCTTGCCCAGAATCCAAGAACACCCACTGGTCTTTGAGTAGGAGACATAGCCATAGTTAGTCTAAATCGAACCTCGGATATATTAAGAACACTGCAAAACAGAGTGGTATTCAGGAAGATTCATACATAGATCACCTTTCACTGCATAATACTTACCCAATTTGAACGATTGGATCAACCGAAACAGAAGTTTTCTGACTGCCAAAGGATCTAGTGACATTTGCCTGCTGGATCAGCTCGTGAAGACGCCAAATGATCGGTTCGTGAATATTTACCAAAAATGCAGTGTTTTCAGGTCCCTGCAATACATTTTTTCAATTAAAAATTGGGAATAAAATCCAAAAAATACATTTCTTAGATACTCACTTGCAAACCCATGTAAGGATATTTGCATAAATCTGAAGATCCAGTAGACTGCTGTGTAATGGACAGCTTTAAAATAAAGTCAATATCCTCCCCAATCCTCTGCGGTCGAATGAGGACTGGCATTGGAGTTAAAGGCAACTGATTGTCCAGCTGAAAACCTCCCATTCTAATTTTTAACCTATATAGGAGTAGCCAAAATATATATTATAAATATTGTTCCTTTCAAAATGGAATTACAAATGTTGAAAGGTTGACCAGAAAGCCTAAATCATCAAGTCTGCTTCCCATAATGCCAATCAGTAGAAGAGAAAATATACGGGGAAAGCAGTTTAAACAACAAATGAGGTTACTAGCCCACTGTTCTGTAAATACAACAAGCAGTATTCCCAATAGCAGGGTAGGTAGAAGAAAAACGATATTTCGGAAAACAATGTCATCAACAATCAAAGTTCAACTAGACCAAAGTTTGGGGATAGAAACTTTACCGAGTAATTCCTGAGCCTAGTCCAGTGGAATATGACAGTAAAAAGTTCTGCAAGGACAAATATAATATCTCCTGCGGTGTATGATCTACAATTGATAACCCAAGCTCTGCAACTTCAAGGCTGAGATGAAATTCAGAATTTGAGGCAATTGATGGCTCTTGAAGCTGAGACTTGTAATCAGAGATTTGTTGTGTAGATGAAAGATTCCGGGATAGTGTGGGTAATACATTTTCTGGCATCCAGTCACTGATTTTAACAACATTTACTTTCTCATCTCGAGTAATAGTAACTCTGAGACCACGCTTAGGTCCACCGGAAACAAGGATAGGCAGATGGTCTTTCACCTCATCAATATCATATTTATGTGATGCCATAGAATCATTTTCTTCAAGCAGTAGTTCCAACTTCCGTTCTCTACTGAGATCTTCAAATGAAAAAGAAGTAGCAGAATTGGGAAGTAGAGACCTCCACGATTCCTCAGAACTGCCAGCTTGCCGAAATTGTAATGGCAGAAAGAATGAACAGTTTTCAATCCTGCCAAAAGTAAATAGTTGAGCTGCAAGGTAACATACATTAAAATTCATGGAACGCATACATCAATTGAATATTATTGTCTTACTAAGAACCTCTGATATTATGAGATGGTAGACTGAACCATCTGTGCCCGCACACATGTGATGCTATCTTAACGTCAAATGTGCTTTATTCTATTATAAATATATACACTTCTTGGAACACAAAAATAAAACAAAACAAAACATCTAAAATAACAAAGTGGAATAAAGGAATTTAGTTCGCATATCACCTGTAAGGGCTTGAAAAAGAACAAGGGCGGAATATAACTTCATATCTTGAGGTCTTTGTCCCGCCTCTCACCTCAATATTCATATTCATTCCATCATTTCCAACTTCAGATCTCATGCATAGAGACATCATACCTTCAGAATCAATTGTGAAAGGTGTGCTCCACAAATAACCATCCACCCGCAACTACAGCAGCATAAATTGAAATCAGGCATTTTGTGCAATAGATTGTTTATGATTATATACAAAAGATTAAGCAGACCTTAAGCACTTCAGCTTTTCCAGACTGCCAACGAAGATAAATGGGAGGTCCAGTAGGATGAAGCCAATCCAGGGATTGTGTACCGCATTGTTGTATGCATATGCCAAAGCCAACTCTGTTGATTAAAAATGAGTGTGGTTGAACATGTACAACCTGCATATGAAGTGGAGAACACCTTCAAAATAGAAACTGAGATGCCTTCGAAGAAATATTAGATTTTTTCACTGGCAACAAGCAAGTCCACAGCGAAGATCCATACCTTAGTTCTGTCTGAGGTCATGAGAAGTACAGCTGAGAGCTTGCAGTAAGTTCCATCAGTATGGTATGCCTTCATATCAACTCTTTGCTGAAGAGTGACATCAAATCTTGGAGATTCAGAGACTTAAAAATAATCTCGAATTATTCAATGAAATTTTGAAGTATCTAATTACCTTTTTCTCTAGCTCAAGAAGTGATACACCAGGACCAAAATTCTCGGAGTTCCGAATAGCAACAGAGATTCCCACCCTTGGTGATAGATAGGTATCATTTCGTGGTGAAAACAGCATAACACCACCACGCCCGATGTAATCTTGAGGAGAAAGCATGCAAGGTGTTGGACTAGTATCTTCAATTTCTTCCAGTACTTGAACGTTTTTCCTCACACCAGTCTGTCTTCTCACTAGAGAGGTTGAGGAATGTTTCAGAGGTGATCTTGCAGAAATAGCCGCCTTGGAGATTAATGGAGAATCAACATCCCCACTCTCGAGAGGTTCAATTTCCACCACTCTGTACGCCAGGGATAGAAAAGTATCATTACTTATCCAGTATGGAACAAAAAACCTAATTGTTTTTGGAGCAGCTTCTGATCCTCCCAACTCACGTTCAATGCTAACCCGCAGCCTCCTGCATGACAGATCCATGAGACCCAAATCGAATGAAAAATGCTAATGAATCATGAAGTCAAATACAGACTAGCAATAAGAAATCACAAATAATCATGGATGGATGAACAATTACGCTGGCCCTAAATAAACTGAAACACAACTGACATAGTTTTTTAACAGAAATGTGATGGCATTAATTTTTTGTTGAGATTAAAAATTAATACATAGGTTTACATTGATACGTTATCTAAGGCAACGTGTGGAGCTATTATCCACTCGGTGATCTGCAGCTAAGATAATTATGGAAAAGTAAACTAGAAACAGCATCACAAAAAAACCAAATGTTTAACCATTAAAACCAGGGATACAGCCCAGATTATAACCTGTCCAGCCTGTGTATCCAATAAAAGAACCAAGTATATGATACGAATACACAAACTGCACCCATCGTGATTCTCTATGAACAAGGATAGGCCTACAAATGATTACAGTTCACCATTGTAAATCATCATTTTTTACACTATTTTATTCAATGACCTTACATAATAGTATTCAGCATCAGGAACCTTAACACTATTAAAATCTTCTGAAATGATAATAATATATTTATCGAAATATTCTGCCGAAAAATCAGATAGAGATGTACACAAAATCCTTTTCTAAAAATAGGAAAAGCATGCTCCCTCATTCCCTTGGGGTACTATTGGACATACTGCGTATATGACTGTGAACATAAAATGATTGATAATTACACACATTGAAATACAAAATGCATGAATAGATAAAGGGCTGTAATCAATCAGCATAATGCATACATATTTAAGGGAACCTATCACACCTTTTTGTTCGCTCATGAAACATCCAGAATGATGAAACATGATTGCCACATGCCATATCCAAAATAAGAACAGGATCCTGACAAGGCAACAAAGGAAAATGACATATTATAATGCTGAAAAAAACTCTCTGAACACATGTGTGGACTAAAAGAGATCACCTTTTCCAAAAACCAGCCACCTTGAACAGAAATCATTAGAAATATTGGATTTCGTATATCAGCAGAATATATATGAACAGTTCCACGCGACGACACCAAATCCTGCGCCCTTTCCATATTTTTACCTTCACTTAGCCTTTCCCAGATTTTGAATTCCAAAGAACAAGGAAGTCTATTCTCCAATCTCAGAGGTGAATTTGCTGATATTTTCCAATCAAAGACAGGGATATTAAAATCAGTATAAATAATTGATGCATCGGTGCCAATAGAGAGCCAAAACAATTTTCCATTTGATCCAGGGCAACACCAAAGAATGTCTCTCTTTTCCAGCTGATCCAATCTCAATGGAAAAATAGACGTCTTATTTCCAAACCTCAAGGGACTTTGCTGAGAATATAAATCTTGATCAACAGATATATAACCCTTATCAGTAGATATTGGATGGCCCCAGGAATATGAAGCCTGAGAATCATCAATGAACGGACGGAATTGAAGACATTCATCAGAATTCCTGGACGTACTACTCCAGGGAAGAACATTTGAGCAGCCAGGGCATAATATCATGTCAACAAATTTTTTTATTACTCTGGTGCCCTCATCAGCTGCTCGCCTTGTGCGAATCCACCTCCTTCGCCTCACAGCATCATGTGCTGATTTTATTCCTGACTTTGGAGAATTTGGTGGCCACTTCAAACTTTTAAAATCGGCTGCATAAGCCCATCCATCAGTATCAACAAATTGAGATTTTTCAACAGCCCAAGTAGATGACTCAGCCCACACCCACCCAGCAGGAAGAGAAGGCTCGAAAAATTGCTTCATGGAGAGCAGGAATACAACAAATCAAAACATAATTATTAAAAAAATGCAAAGACGGAAAAAGATGAATCATTTTAGAAGATTCTCACTTTAAGTGAATAAGTGAAATCTCTAGTGCTCCAACGACCCACATCACATTCATTGCTTCCCCAACCTGATAATGTATGATATTGTTGGTTTTCAAAAATCTCTTCAACAGCAATGTTCCTGGGTGAAATGCCATGACTAGTAATCGTGGAGATATTGCATGTTGATATGTTCAATTTGACATCAGAATCATTTGAAACAATAGCGAGAGCCCTGGAAACTGCATGTTTCTTGCCATTTTTCATAGAAACCTCCAAAGCCACAAAGTCATCTTGTACTTTCCGAGCAATAACTGATAGGGGGAGTAATGGGCGGAAACCATCCCATGGGCCTTCACGTCTAAATGCAGTCCAGAAACCCATCTCTCCACCTAAATGGCATCCATTGGTCAAAGTAGCTTGGGCAGTTGCCATGCTCTTCCCCACATAACAAGTTGAGACAAGAAGGCAACACTGTGAATCTATTTCATCAAGCTCTCGGCCCTGTAAATTGAAAGGTTTAACATTAAATGACATCGTACCCCAGCTTAGATAAAAACATAAATCATCAAGCTCCGTGTACCTTTCTTTTTAGTATATAAGACACAAAACCTTCACTATCAGCTTCTTGAGAGAGCAATTTCACAGAATTAACCTTTTTTAGCAAGCTGGCATTACTCCCCACAGCGAAAGAACAGGACCCAACAACCTCACCTAATATTCATCAAATATAAGGCCACATAACAAACAAATGGCCAACTAAAAAGTTAATTGCACAAAACATAATTGTACAAATATCATACAATCATGCAGTTTTCGCTTTTGTATGAACATATATATGAAATATCATTACAGTTCAAAAAAGTTAATCAGACAAACTCCATTCTTATAACCAAGGAATCATTAAACATTTGAAATATATAAATATCTCACTGAATAATGTCATCTACTAAATTACTAGTCAAAAAACAAAATTAAAAAAATCTAAATCCAAAATTAACACCTTTTTTAACTGAATAACCAAAAAGTATAATAAAAATATTTTAAAAACAATGTGGCCAAAAATTCTGTTATGTGGAATTAGACAGCGAATGCAAATTAATGAATAATGTCCACTACAAAGCGTCAAAGCCATGAGAAGAACGAGAAACAGTTATAGAGAAAATGTGCATGGTACCTTTACCAGCCTTAGCAGCGAGATTTGTCACTTCAACCTCCAGTTTAGCAATCGCCTATAACAATTATACAAATGGTTAAATAATCAGGTTTTATCGTGTCAGAAGGCCCCCACAAGCTTCCAAATTTCATACCTTTTGAGGAACTTCAAAAATGAACAATTCATTCCATTCAGCAGTGCCTTCATTGAAATCATTTACTTCAGTAGTTGACAGTTTGACACACTTTGTTCTTGCACTTTGAGGAAAAGGCTTTGGTGAATTTGCATCTTGACTCTCAACTAGCAAGCGCAAAGCACAGAAAAAACTTTGACTATTTCCATCATCAACAAGAGGTAAACCCTGTCACAGCAAGCATGGCAATCAAAAGATATATATTGCAGTGAAGAAAATAAACACGTGAACCAAAAATAAAATGCTTTCAGTGACCAACCTTCGCTTTAACTACTTGAACACTGATATAACATCGAGGTTCCCTTGATTCATCAGAAACATTTAATCTGTCAGAATACCTTGCAGGTGGCATCCATAGAGTTGCATGATCATCATGATGTAGTAAATCAAGGTTGTCAAAGTCATGCTGACTTTTCTTCAGATACAGATCACACCCAAGCTTATTTTCCACTATGACAACCTGGAAATCATCTTCATCCAAAGCCGGATAGCATGATTTTGGTTGTGATAAGTCGGGAACAGCATCATCCTGCAAACATAAATAAGACATAAACGTGTAGTAAAAAAGGTTAACCTATAATTGGCAATAAGATAAAAATTAGGATTTCTTGCTACCTCATACAGCATAATTGCTTTCTCTTCAAATTCCCTCTGTTTTCTCCAGGAATCCAATGTTAGACCTAAAGTATCAAAATTGGCAGCACTAAAATTAACATTCAGAACACTTGTCACAGCAATTCTCATTCTTTTAGCGATTCTTGCTGGTTGACTTGAATCGTTATCATACGTCTCAAGCCTAAAAGATGAAAGAATATTCACTCAGTACAGTAAGATTATGAATGACCTGGAAAATAACAAATTATCCAAACACATGGAGAATAGAAACTCAAACCGAAAAGAATTAAGCTAACTCAATGAGTAAAAATGCTGATGAGACCATTTTTCTTACTTAAAAATTCCATCGAATGGCTCAATAAGTGGCTCCCATGCTTCTAAATGAATGTTGAAAGTTGAAGCAGCAAAAGAAGAAATCAACACAGCATTCATTGCCTCGAGTCGACCATGTGTTGCTAGTTTGATGTTTGTAATTGTCGCATCAAAAAGTGGAGTCATCTAGAAAGAAACACACAGATATAAGATAAAAAATATTGAAAATAAGAGGAAAATAATCTAGCCAAGGACAATATTAATCGCAAGGAGCAACCATGCCACACAAGCTGTCCAACAGAGTCAAAGATAGACATCTTATTTTCATCTCCGCTGTTATATTGTCCTTTGTTTTGGGCTTCGATGAGTGTCCGATAGAAAATGCTAATTTGTTTGATGGCTTCTTCAGGTCTGATCGAGCAAGAAATGTGCTGGCCTGCAGCAATTAGTTACAACTATGGTCACATTCTTGGTTTAGTGGTAAAGGTGTCATAGATTAATAAATCCATGGGGTCATGGGTTAATGGGAGGTCGACTGCTGCTCCCATAGTAGTGATTATATCAATCATGTACGTAGGGAGTGTCCCACCAATGTAAACCAACGATATCTGATAAAATTTTTCCTTCTATGTAAGATGATGAGGTTAAACTGAAATAACTGTGAAGCTTACTTGATTTCCAACTTTCCAGATACTCAAGGTCTGAGTTGCTTTTGATGTAGGTAATCTTGAAATAGGAACATCAACTATATTAGCCTGACTGACTAAATCCATTCTTGGGCAGCACACTAGTTCTAGAGATGGCGCTTCATCCTGTTGAGTTACCACACATCCAAGAGAAGCATAACCAGGGGGGGCAATGGGATACCAGAAGAAAGCTTCCTCCTGGCCTTTCTTCCCAATTTGAGCAACTTTTGTGAACTGAACAGGTTTTGCGGAAATCTCGGAGCTATCAGCCTTGAAAATGATGCCCAATGGAGGAGGTTCCAGGCTGAGAAGTAAAATAGAAAAAGTGTAGTTAATTAACTACAAATTGGTGAGATGGTACTCAAAGCTAATGCACAGTGCATAAAAGTACCGAAACCTAACCCTTCAGTAATGCAGTCACCCAGCGTAGCATAGCTCACGCGAGGTATTGGTCTCCATATAGAAAATGGCCTGCGAAGATCACCACCTCTGTCCCACCAAATCCTTTCAAAGTTTGGTGTTGACATGTAGCATGCATTTAATTTAGAAATAGATCTTAAAACATCCCAGCCGGTTGATACCGCACCCTGGGAACTTGTTGGATGTAACGAAGTTTCCTGTCTATTGCTATAATCCAAAAGAGATCCATTAGACAATGATGTCCGCAAGCTAGAGTTCCACAAAAGAAGATGATTCAGGTCAAAGCAAGAGCGTTTGGAAGGACAGCCAGCAGATGCATGAGCATGGAACGACCCAACAGAGTTGTCTAGCCTCCATATGCTGAACCCATCTTCAAATAAATCATTGGCTGAAGCATTAGCTAAACATTCTAGACACCTAGTTGAGGTCACAAGATCGGAACGAATGCAATGTACAATATGATTTGCAGGAGGTTGGCTTCCAACATTGGCAACACAACCTAAAGCAATATATCCAGGAGGTGCAATTGGTTGCCAAAGGGAACACTGAGTGTCAATATCAAGAGGCACTTCATGGGCTATTCGCCCTTGAATACCACAAAATGAAGCAATTAGCTTGAAACCAAGAGGTTTTTGTACACGGCCATAAGCACTGCTCACCGCAAGTACTGACTGGGAAGGAGGATTTGGCCTGAGAAACAAAGAAATAATATGACTAACACAAGAAGCAACATTTAACAGAAGCATACAAGAACAAATAGTGAAAAATAATGATATATATTATGCAGATGAAAAATGAAGAAAACATTTCATAAAGCCTAACCGTTTGGTATACACATGTGACATATTTTTGTTGCCATGGACATATACAAGAATAGATTAACATTTTTTTATGTTTGCTTCACCAATGCAGATGCAAAGAACACTTCAACAGATGCTACACGAGTACCTTGATGTTACACAATCACCCAAGACAACGTAACTAGGAGGAGCCCTAGGCCTCCAAAAAGTTAGATTGCTAAGATGCCCGTTATCTGTGACAAAAAAAGTACAACTCACTGAATTTTACAGTAAATAGACAGGGATAAATGCAATATTATTCAATTGTTTCAGATGTTCCTCAAAACTGCTCATTTTGGAGGATGAAATAGATAGTACATGGGATAAAATGAAAGGATTCAAGAACATGATTGAGAAAAGTAAAATGAGAAAGCAAATACCTTTTGGAGACACCCATAATTGATCAAAGTTAGTACACGTGGAAATCACATCCGCAGATTCAAACTGTAGTGCCGTGGATGCCTGGCTATGCAGATTAAGTAGAAGAGAGATAACACCAAGAGAAAGATGAAAATACAGATCAGTAGACATAATTGATATGTTCGTTTTATCCTTAACTGAGGTATACCCCCCAGAAATGTCCACCGGATCAAGGACAACAAGCCCAGAACCAGCTTCCATGGTTAGATCCTTTACGAGGCCTCTTATCCATATATCCTCTTCTTTTGATGCATACCTATTTAAAACACGAAATAAAAATAAAATGCTGTCCCTGTAGGATAAAATAATAAAAATTACAGCAACAAAAATTCAACATAAAAATAGTTTATTAATGAATTGGAAAATAAACTGAAAGATCTCTAAAATGAAATAATGTGGCTTCTATAATAATTCAATGCATTTACAAAACTTGAGCCAAATCCAACATTGGTAAGCCACCACATTCAGTATAATAAAAATGTGAAATGTAGACTTTAAGTGTACCAAGTCTCAAAAGTTTCGGTTGCAAAGAGTTCACCTGCCTAAATAGAAGCTAAAACTTACATAAAGCTTATGTCCGCTTTTGCCCGAAGAATCTTTTCACCATGGGCAGAATCATCAAGGAAAGACTTGCTGCTATCATAAAAGGTGAACTCTGGAGAAACGACCTGCAAAGGAGGAAATAGATGAACAAGGAAAAATTTCCAGAGAAAAACAATAATTAAAGGTGAATCTCTATGTGTTTCCAAGGTACTTGATCCAGTGGCACTTGGATGAGTGTTTCCGTGAAGGTGCTTGGCAACTATGATAATGCAAGAACCAGAAGAATTGGCCATAGACATGATAGAACATCAATACAACAGCAATGACAAAGCCGGGAAGGCCATCTGTAAAACACTGTCCTAAAGAAATGCATATCAAATCCAGACTACAATTTGGAAAAGAGACGTTGTGTCTGGCAAGGTTTTAATTTTTTGATGTGATAAAACTAATACAAACAGAAATTATTTTGTCTACCTGGGCTTCGAACTTGAGACTCTGCATTCTGACTGTTTCACATCGAACAGTATCTAGCAGCTCTTCTTCTGGGAGATCTAACTCTTTATGATTTCTAAAAAGAGGGTCATCCTCTTGAAAAGATATTTGAACACAATCTTCTGGAGAGACTGAATACGAACTTTCATTGCTCAAATATGTATATTTCTTTAGCAGTAAGCCATTCTACAAATAAGAAAATGCTAAAAACATGGTGACCAGGAAGCGACAAACGTAAACTAAATAATGGTGTCAATTGCAGAATAGCAAAACATGGGCAGAAATCAAAATGAAAGATTGTGGAAGATAAACTTATCCAGAATGTAGTAGAGAAACTTAGGACTTAGAAGACAAGTAATGTATCTGGATCTACACAACTGGAAGATAATTCTCAACAAAGAAAGAAGATGAAGTCGGTTGAAAAAATGAAAGTTGTGCGTTAATAAAATTCAGGAATTGAAAAGTGGCCCATAAGACATGTGATACAAATAATATAATAATGGAAATAAAACAAAATTAAACACTTTTAATTTTGTTTCCAGCAGCTTTTAAAAGAATTCGTTTCCAACTGCAAATTCCATAAAGCAAGAGCAGCAACAACGCTATATAGACTTTTCTAAAATAAAGGGAATACCATGCCAAATCTAAAAGAAATTGAAGAATAAATTTGTACTAGAGAAAATAACTGTAGTACCTCAATTTTTATATTTTTGAACCGCAACTTCTTCCCCTGCCCTATGATGATAATGGGCCGAGAAAATGGCAAGTGAAACTCCTCACAAATGAGATGAATTGTGTTACCGCAGCCATCATATACATATTCATCAACCTCAAAAGCATCTGCTACAAGTTGTCTAGTTGGAGATAACTGCACTACTTTCTCTATCTGTTTATATACAGGCACAGAAAGAACTATATTGTCCTTAGAAATTGGATCATTATGTGGATCCATCATTTCCTCCCTGCCAGTAATGACCCCCAAGGCCGGCACAAAAAATTCACCAACGGCGAGAAGAAATTCTGGAACAAAAAGAACACGGGGCTGCTGCACCCGAAGTACAAATGATTGTGATGAGGCACGCCACCTTCCATCCATCAACAGCATCGTTGAACTAGAATGGTTCAAGTAGTGCTCAGGAGACATTTGCTTTGGAGAATCTGTACATGACCCAAGCATCAGCCTCATCTCTGTCCTTGTATTGGGCCGGATGTCTAAAATACAGAATCTAGGAATAGTGACATATAAGTCAGCTTCCGATAATGATGTCATGCGATATGAGACCCATAGGCCTTCAATCTGAAAGATATAAAACAACTCAGAGAAAACATGAATTATTTACAGGAGAACATCAGCTATCCGGGTGCAATGAAAAGCACTCACCACAACATGTGCCAGTGGTAATTCTTTATCAGCCCCATAGCAGAGCTCTAGCAAAGCATGGTTTACTTCAACAGAAACTATTGAAACAGTCCGTGAGAGAAGGATCTGACCATTCATGTTCACCTTAACAGCCAATAATTTCATAGTTTCCTTTGCAGATGATTGGCTATTTCGAAAACTAGGAGGAATATTTGGTGGATCACACATGTTTGTGTAGAAACAACTAAGAATAATATTATACTCTTTGTCAGACATAACTAGATGCACTGAAGCCACCTGCTCCATAAGAAAATGGGTAAGGAAATTAACAAAAATGAAGAAGTTACCCAAAGAAAAAAGGGTTTGGCAAAAATGATTTTACTTTTTCTCTTCATATAGCCTAATATATATAAGGAAATAAAAGATTTGTCACATGTTCTGAGTCCTTAACGTCTAAAATTCCCATGATCACCCATTTGATTTCTGTATAGTTGAATATCTAAATTGGTAAAATGGTAATAATTCATGAGGTTCGGAACCTTTTCAACTACTGAATAATAATAAGTAGAGCTGTGCAAGAAAAGAGTTAGTTCTAATACTTGGAAAAAATATTTATACACTGATTTGAAGTACACTTCATCATAGCTATTCGCTACATATTCATATCTATATGCTTAAATCCATACCTAACTCTCTCCTAGGAAGTATGAATGTTTTGCTTGAATTACATGTGCAATCACAAAAGTAAATCGATCTAAATGCCACACATAAGGTATCTTCTCAAATGTATGAGAGCCAAAATGATCCTTGTTATATGTCAATCAATCTTAATATATCTATATATCTGGAAATTTTATACCGAAGAAGACTCATTTTGGAATCGGATTATCTGAAGTCTCTATAGCCCTATGGGTGGGCTTAATGGTTTGACAAATCTCATTTTGGGCACCGTATAGTCAGACATTCTCCATACCCTAGATACTTGTAGAACCTCCCATCCTAATGTGGATTTCTTTGTACTTTGGAAAATCGAAAATGGACAGAAGGTTCGATTTTGGGAGGATATATGGGCGGGGTCGGAAAGTTTAAAGAGTCGCTTCCCTAGAATTTATGCCATTTCATTAAACAAGCTCTGCAAAGTAAGTGTTATGGGGACTATGATTGAAACGGTATGACATTGGCATCCTTTACCCGAAACTAACAATAGAGGGGAGACGGCGTCTCAAAGAAATGCTTTGCAAACTCTTCTTAGCAACCACTCACTTGAACTGGAAGATATCCCCTATTGGGGTGAGTTAGGCAAAGGTTTTCGATGCAACTCAATGTACCTTGCGATGATCTCCGAAAGACGAACACAACATGGCTCTATACCCATGTCATGGTGGAAGGATTGGTGGCCTAAAAAGATCAAGGTTTTTGTTTGGCTCCTGCTCAATGATTGACTTCCCTCATCGAAGTTGTTTCATCGGAAAATAATTATGGGACCAGTCACATGTCCGATGTGCTTCAAGGGGGGAGAATCATGTGCTCATCTCTTCTGGGGATGCACTATTGCTCAGGGATTATGGAGAAAACTCCAAGAGTGGTGGAACTGTAGCCATATATAAAATTGTCATCTTCATGGGACGATACGTTGCAATTGTTACTAAGAAGACCTCCTAGATCCGCTACAAAGAAAGCCTTGAAATTCACAATCGTCGCTTTTCTTTGGCGATTCTGGTTTAGTCAGAACCAATGAGTATTCAAGGATGAAAAGTTTTGCTCATCCCTTAGCCTCCTTCGACTACAATCCTATACATTCGATGTTATAAAACACCTGGGTAGAATGACATCATTACAATTACACGAATGGATTCAAGCGCCCACAGAGGCAGCCTTGAATGCCGCTCCTTTCTAACATCTATATTGTTCTTGTAAAATGTTGTAGGAAGGAATAACGATTCGTTATTCCTTGTTTTAATGGATTGCATTTTTCAGTTCAAAAAAAAAAATCTTAATATATCTAGCACGTAAGTAAATTGATCCAAGTATCACACATAAGGTATCTTCTCATATGTATGAGAGCCAAATGATCATTGTTATAGGTCAATCAATCTTAATATATCTAGAGGCATAGAGTGAATCTGCGACTGACTGGGATAGGGAGACGGCATTGGGTGACTGGCGAAGGTGATGGAGATTTGGGAGACTAGAACATGGCATTGTCGGGCAGCAGGTGGAGACGAAAGGAAGTAACCCATGAAACTCATACGCAGTAAAGTTCCCTAATGACGACTAGGTAGTTATGATCTTGGTCAAGAAACCATCGAAAAATCTAGTGATAAAGGCCATGAAGTTCCAGTCATAGCCTTGCTATGGAGACATTGATACATGATGATTTAAGGTTAACTGGTCCCAAATGTATATTAGGATTACAATTATACACTCAAGAATATGGAAAGATCAATGTCATAATGGATTTAAGCCCCTTGTGATGCAATATTAAATTCATGATGTAATCCCTAGAAGTTGTACTTTGACATGGGCTAAAATCCCTAAAAGTTGTACTTTGACATGAGATTAACCTTCGGTTAATTTCAATTCATAAGTTCTAATAAAAAAAATTATGTTCAAAAAAATCTTAA
This sequence comes from Utricularia reniformis, assembly GCA_009725065.1. Taxonomy (NCBI): domain Eukaryota; kingdom Viridiplantae; phylum Streptophyta; class Magnoliopsida; order Lamiales; family Lentibulariaceae; genus Utricularia; species Utricularia reniformis. The sequence goes on along the minus strand of RWGZ01001144.1, from coordinate 12,321 downwards.
AATATCTAATCATGATGTATAGGACTGTCAACAAATTCAGTTGACATTTTATTAAATAACATAATGCATAGAATAGCTTCAACACATAACAGAACTACCAAACATTTTTTCCTGCTTATCCAAATGAATAGGTTTTTTCTCTACTAAAAGAAATTGAGAAGTATTTTGCTAGTTGCGTTGCATCAAATTGAAGGTTAGCCAAGCATACTAGTGATACCCTCTCAACAATCAGCATTCAAATTTCATTCACCATTCCAAACAAAAAACATGGTCTTATGCTCTAAATTACGTGACTACTCCAAACAGTAAACACAGGTGAAACTTCAAGTTATGTAATGTAAAGAAAAGCAAAATGAACTTCAGCTATTAAAGTAATAAAAGTGGCAGAAAAGAAAATAGTGACTGAGAAATTACTTTGACTTCCAAGGAGAGTGTCGGTACTTTGCGAAAAACATCTCTTAAACTGCGCCTTACATGCAATTGAACTTCTCTTCCTTCTCGTATCATAGGTTTACCGACAGAGCCATCTATTCCGACAGTCATATTAACTCCATAAATCTGGAAGGGATCATAAAAATAATAAGATCATTAACAATTTTCAGTGACATAAATGCATGTAACAACCTCTGCATCAAGAATATCAAGATGTACAGCCGAAGGATCCTTCTCTGGATTTCCATGCCATTTAAATGTATTTCTGATCCTCAGATGACCAAGATCAAGTTGAATGAAGCTGCGGTGACAGTACAAGTATATCCATGAGAAAAGGTCAAAAAGCATCAAAACACTTCATTGAGTATTTACTTACTGCACAAGAAACCAATAGTCTATAAGCGCAGGGATCAACACAAGTATGCAACTTGAAGAGAACAATCATGATAATAAGTTAAAATACCACTTCAAATTATTTAATCATTTTAATATAAAAAGTGATCAAAGCTTGTTGCCTACAGATAATTTCAATGAGTGCACCTACCAAAAGTAAATATCATCTGTCAAATTCATTATTCAAGACTTCAGCAGAAAAAAAAAAGGAACAGTTAGAAAAACCAACTCTTTGCTATGTGAATTCTGAGGAACTATTATCATTGGAGTATCCAGTGAAAGGTCGAGTTTAATAGCAGCTGCTCCATCAACCTCGTATTTCTGGATAAGCCATTCTATTCCTCCAACTTTATCAACGAGCTTAATTGCTTCTTTAGTATGCGGAGTAGCCAGCTCCATGAAGTATGCAGCAATCTGTAAATTCCAATTTGATACACTTTTGAAGTTTCATAGTAACAGTGACAGCCATAGGTAACAACAAAAACAAGTTTGGTATGAAATGGAAGAAGTGACAAGTCAGTCAAATGAGTGTAAAAAGAACAATTTTAAGTCAAAAAAATCACCAACAAATTTTCCTTTATTTAAGCAATTTCAGGAGAGGAAAATTACCCCAGAGCTTACAACGGACGCAAACATTAGTTTTTGAACAAAAATGATTTATTTTGTTTAACTTTAAAGAGAATAACAGTTATTCTCAAAATAAAGGAACACATATTAGGAATTACAAAAGAAGTTTAGAATTGCTTTGCGGAGGGCTTGAATCTATTACAAGTGAAGTCTATCAATCTTCCCTCTGTTAGTTAGCAGATTCAACATGTAAATAGAAACTCATATAAAAATTCTGTTTGGATTGACATTATTACCATTGATACTTAAAACAAAACATAAGTTGGAAATATTTGACAAAGCAAAAAAAGAGATCAATTTCTTCCATATTTAAAATTTGTAAAATAATCTAGGTAGAGTAAAAACGCTTGGCAGATGATGTAAATCGAAAGTACCTCTTGAATAAATCTGTAAAGGAACACAATTCGAACTGCAGAAAGCCGGCCACTCAAACTGTAGTCATATCCTTCATAATCATCATCTTCATTGCTATAGGAATTGAATTTGAACTGAAAATTGTGGACGAGAGACATATATTAGTAGAAAGTGAGCAAAATCCCTTCAATTAAAGATTTCAAGGACCTGAATCAGGGACTCAGCCACTTGGTCTCGCAAATCACAAAGCCAACCCCAGCAATGCTCACGTCCAAGGCTTAAATCACACAGCCTTAAGTTCCCCAAAGTTCCTTCTATGGAATTTGAACTTGGGTGTACCTAATCATGCATAACAAGTAGTCCGGTGGTTAATTTCTATTGAGATTCCACAAGAAAGCTAAAAATATAAAAATTACCTTAATATCCAGCAGAAAACTTTCTTGAATGAACATAGCAAGCTGAGTACCATCCTCTTTGTTCAAAAACACCGTAACACTGTCAACATTCATATACAAACGAAAAACAACCCTAGTTTTCCCATATCCTAGTAGTCCCTTCACAGATGAATCGTGTACGTGCTCTTCACTCTTTTCTTTAGGTTCTTCATCAGGATTATCTTTGTCTGACCTAACAACTACATTTTGAACAGAGCTCAGATCAACACCAAAGTTGATCAAAGCAACAACAGTAGGCCGGTTGTAATAAAGTTCTAACTTTGACATCTGGATACTCATCTGTAAACTAGCAATTGTTAGACGCAATAATATTCAAGATCAATTTCAAAAATCTGTTTTCATTTTTCATTCATATAAATACCTGTGTGTCAAAACCGTCATAGTTAGGTGAGCCAGAATCCCTTCTCAAGAATAAAAAAGAAACAAAATCAGAATCATCAGATCCCATTGCCTCATAAAAAATATCACAGGGAACAGCTATCCCTTTCGATACATCCTTCTCATGTAAACCATATTCAGCTGAGTCATGAGAAGATAGAAATTCTGGCAAAGCATCTTCAAAGTCATCATCCTCTTCCACTGTCAACGAAATGGGCCCACTTCCCACAAATTCTGACTTTAAAGGTGAACCATGTAAATGTTCATCAAGCACTGAACAAGCTAAGTATTTGTCCCTAGAGAATGGACCCTGGAGTTTGTCCATAATTTTCAAGGAATTCAACTTCATTTTTATGGTCATGTCACTAGTACAACTTGATACATGAACCTGAAAAGAATTATTAGTCATCTGGATGAGACATCTGTCTGCAAAGAGGGAAATATGATATGTTCCTAGTTAGAAAAAATCAGTGGCATAGCATGATAAGTGAGGATGATCCTTTATTTAATGATTCGTCCTAGAAATCACCATTGCATGAAAATAGTACACTTACAGCTACATAAAGAATAATAAGTATACATTCAAATATTAAAAGTCACTATAAAATATAACCAAATGATCTCCTTGACACGCACTAGGAAAAAGAAGCTTACTAAAGTGGAAACTCTTTCATCCATTAATGCATATATAAGTCAAAATATATAAGATAGATGAATGGGTTAAGGCCTCTTTGAGGCAGTAGAAATCGCAGTTGTATAAATATCATTCAATCATGCGTTTTTTCGGTTATGTACCTTAAGAATGCCTTATTCATAAGGTAACATGTATATGAAATAACATTACAGTTAAAAAAAAGTCAAAATATACAGCCACTTCATGATATCCTTTGAGTTTCCCTAAAATTTCAAAGTAACTGATAGCAACTCACTTGTTCTTTCTTAACAATGAGCCATGATTTTAATTTTTACTGAAATTACACAAACACCTCAATGAACTGACATGTCATTTCACGTGGCATGTCATAAAATAAAAGGATGCATCACTTCCAGTAGAGACAAAAATGTCAAGTTCCAATAGAAAAAACATGTGCAAAATTGATGACTTTGTGTGCCGCCATGTTAGGTTTGATCCCGCGTTTACAAAAAAATGAAAAGAAAAACATATGCAAACCTTTCCACCATTGGCGAGCATTTCAAGGATTAGTTTCTCTTGCACCCCTTCATTTTTCTCATCTTCGAACTGAAAATAGAGAGTAATTTACACATCAAAATGATACCTTGGATCCTAACAAAAATGCTGTAAAAATAATCAATAAAGGAAAATTTCTGCAAAATATAGATATTCCGACCTTTCCATATAATGAGATTTTCGTTTCTATGACAGTTCCATTGATAACAAGATCAGCTGCCTTTGCAATATTATCATGAGTTCCGGTTAGCTCTACTGGCTCATCCCTTACTTCATCAAGTGCAAGAACTGAAGGAGGAGCCTGTCAATGAACAAAGTGCATATTGTATAAGTATAGTGCCTTCAAAAAAAGATCAAACTCAACAAGTCACGGGATTTCAGATCTTACAGATGCCCTGTATGTACACTGCACAAGTTCTCTTACCCAAGCCTGTTTTTCCTCCTCCTTTTGGAACTCAATTATCAAAGTGCTAAAAGACTCCAGAGACTGCAAAAATTTAAAAGCCAGATTCATACATGGACCAGAATTTACCTCATGAACTGGTCCTTAGTAGCACATGAAGGACCGTTTGATTCATATATCAAAAGTTAATTCTCTTAGAGTAATTTGGCATTTATACGCACAAATCCAAAGCAGATATAAAGCAGCAAGACTGACTCAATAATTTGGAAAACTCAGCTACCTTTTTTATATCCATGCCCCTAGGGTAGATAGCAATACAATAAGGTGAACCACCAACACTTGCTGGAGGAACATCAAATACTTGTTTTCCAGCCATGCTGAAATCCCACATATGGAAAGTTTATAAAGCAATGCAACTTGACAATCAAGAATATTAGCATACAGAAATCGAAACACTGTGTATCAACAATGCAAACTTTTTGGCTATCAAAAGTGAGGGGAAGGGGTTGAGGGAGGGTGGTAGTGGAGATTTTGGGAAACCTTGAGCACCGTTGATAGCTAGGAGAAGTTTCGGATTCCAACACGTAAAGATGTAAACCAGACAAGACAACATAGCAAGGATGCCATGCAGCAACTGAATATCCAATTCCCTGTAAAAGAAAAGGATTAATAAAGAAACAGCAAAAACTACATGGAATTAGCAGCAGATCAATGGCATGTTTAAATAACTGTGCTGACCTTCCAAACTAAAATTCTTGCATCGGTTGATAGATCTGGGTGATGCCAGGGGAGGGCAGCTACTAGGATATTTTCCCCTGGTTGCTGCTCATTATCGGCCATTACACCACCAAGCAAGGTAATCAATTCAAAAAGTCTCTGATACCTCCAAGGGGAGAAGTGTACGCCAAGGCTTGGGATATTAACAGATATCCTTGTGGATGAATGATTTGGATGAGGGATCTTTATCTTGAGAATCATAAACATAATACAAATAAATTAATTGTTAATCCACAAATAATAAAAGAATGTTGATGATCTCCAACTACCTGATCGGCAACTACAGCCATGCCACACCTATCTACAAGAGAAAGGAACTGTTCATCATCTCCAGAAGGCTGAGAGACCATGGGTGCAAAACCGCAACTGCTGTGAAGACCCTTGGAACAACCATCTGTAAAAAAAGCTGTCATATCTCTTCCAGATATATGAAACCGAGAGTACAGACTTCGCCTTTTGCCCTCTAGATGAATATCTTCCTGTTATTAAAAAAATGGTTTATAATCCAAAAATTAGGTGAAAAGCATAATAAAATGCTCAGATACGACCTTTGTTTGTAGGGTGAAGTGACCAAAATCTAATAAAAGATGGCTAATATCTTCATTGGAGCTAGAGCTTATAGGAACTTTGACTTTGGGAGCATCTAAATCAATATCAAGAGCAAATCTGTTGGTGGAAAGAAGAAAGAATTAAGGCTCACCCAGGCTAGCACAACCTTTTTTAATGGAAATCGTGTTTTATGGATCTTGGGACTATTAATTAGTTATTCTCCAAGAAACTGTGTAGGTAACAATTTAAACAGTGGCAATCCATAGTGCCTCCAATGAGACTTGAACCCATTCATGCTAAAGCAGTCTATGAACCATACCACGTACTTTAATATATTAGATACAAAGAGCTGCAATATATAGCAGAATTGAGTGGGATATTCTTTCATCATTAATGCATTATCACAACTGAGTAGAAGATATTCTTTATTCATCAATGCATGAATTAATAAAAGATGATCATAAAAATAGCTAGGTGCATGAACCTGACCTGCTATGCTCTTCTAGCACCATTTGAAGCTGCTCCTGAGCTCTACGGGTCACTTTTCCAATTTTATTCTGTGAATAGTATTATTTCTTCAACGTTCAACTCAGGCCATAAATATTTTCATAAAGAAAGATCCTGTGAATGAGGAAATGTTACCTGCAATGCCGTGGCAGTTTCAAGAGCTAGAGTGGGACTAATAGCATTGCTCCTCTTCATAAAACGCAAAAATCGCTTATAACTTTCAATGAGCACCTATAGAATTTGAATCCAAGGGTCAAAAGATATCACACTATCATAAAAAATAGGAAGAAAACAAAAGTTAAAGACTTTACTAACATTCCTATTACAAACTCTCCATTAGAGAAACATAAAAACACATCATGTTGCAAATTCTATGATTTTTATGAAGCACTAGGACAGAAAAATGCATGAATATGGTGTGATATTCATGAAGCACTAGGACTGCATCTGGGCATGAGCAAAATGTGTGAAATCTAACAGTTATATATGGAGTGACATGGATACGCTTGCAACAACTACGCAAGATTTAATTGTGTAATGGAACAAATAATATGAAACGAAAGCATAAAAGTCCCAAAGAAAATTACACACGATCAACACTGTACAATAACACAAGCATGCAGATTCATTTGAAACTGTAAACTCTGCAGAAAATTACAGTGACATGGCAAGGAGCAATTGTTGCTGAAAGCATCCAGTCCACATTTTCACCCGCTGGTGTATGCAGAAACCTAGCTTGTAAAGCATTCTTTCTCAGCTCACTCGAGACACTCTGTGACAAAGTAAAGTGTAATAGATAACACCCCCATACAAAGTAAAAAGACAATGAAAAATTGCATTTTATGTTTCTCAATATTAAAAGTAAACTGACTCTCCACATGAAATTCATCTTCAAATCATTCGACAAACTCAAAAGATTAAAGAACCAAGTTATTCCAAGAATGACCTACTGGAGTCTAAGCAAATAAGAAGCCAAACCTCAGCAAGTGATCCTTCAGGTGACGACAATCCATAATATTGCAACTTAACATCATAATGGGTGCTTCGGGGCATGAACTTGGTCAATATATAGAAGTTTTTGAAACTACCACAGACAATCTCTGTGTTATGAATACTGAAAATCCTTGCAGCCGCTTTGGTAATTGATACAATTACCATATAGTGTATCATTTTATGCATATCCTTTGTATTGCCAATCAAATCTTCATCAGGTTGGTAACTAAGCAGTTTATTGACAACTTCCCATTCTTCCTTAGTAAACTTACCTTCCACTGACTCGGATACACCTGATGCATCCATTGGGAGGTCATCTTCAGACGTGTTATTCCTGTTTGACAAAATTCATGTGATGAAAACAACATTTGACATGAAATTTTAAGAAAAATATTTCAATTAAGCACATTAGATAATACTTTCGGATGAGGCTTTTGCAATGCTGAATAGAACATCAGCTTTTTTTTGAACGGAACTATGAAATTTTATAACGGGAATAACAAACCGTTATTCCCCACTCTGGGAAAAATTACAGAGGAATGTACTAACTAGGATGATGCATTCAATATCACCTCATTTGGCGCTTGAATCCATTCATGTAGTACCAATTTATAAAGTCTACCTCTATGTTTGATAATGTCAAAAACATATAATTGAAGACTAAGTAAATTAAGGATCGCTTGAATAGAACATCAGCTTATCTACATTTTTTTCTTTTGGATTGAATTCCCATGAATCTTAATAAAGAATATTTAAATAAATAATTCAAGATGACTGAAGAAAAAAAATGCAACTAATAAACCTTACTTACCATCTTAAAGAAAACCAGCTTCTCTTTCTAAGCAATTTCTCCTCAGATGCTTCCCTTGATTTTACCGACTCTGCCTTTGCACGAGCGAGAAACCTATAAGTTGGTGAAGAAATCTAATCAACCAAAACATGGAAAACAAAACAATACAATTCAGAATCTAAACACCTGGAACATGCATGAGTTCAAGTACAACTTCAGATAGTTTTTAAGTGAAATAATGAGTTCACTAATGTTTTTCCAAAGAAGATATCCTAATGTTTAGCAATGGATCAACATGAAATAAAAAATAAAAACGCACTGCATTTAAAATACACATGAATTCTCCCCCATACCTCCATAGCAGAATAACTTTGGGGTCAAGATCTTTCTCTATTTTTCTCAAAATTGACTTATCTACACCCGATTGTTGTAAAGAATCAGCATAAATCTGTACATAGCGCCTTCGAAGATGACACAGATGCTGGATTTTCTCCCAAGAATATCGGTGGCTGTAACCATATAATGAGAAAACAAATACACAATCACAAAGGGATGACAGCGAGAAGTTTGTTGCAGCCAATAACCCAAAGATTCACTTGTAATAATTCCGTGCTAACATTCTTTATGAATATATAAAAGAGACAATGCCAAGATAAAATTTTCAGTTTTCAAGACAGTCATACTCAACATTTCAAAAAAATTGTAAACTACTTCTGGAAACAAAATAAAGTTCTTTTCAGCAACTCCTATGAAGTTTATTAAACTGCAATCCTTTAAATATTTAAATTTATCGAATTATAATTATTCATAGGAGCACCATCAATTTCACAGTTTATACATAAGAAGTACCACAATTGTTTTTGCTGTAGTGCAGCGTGAGCAGCATAGCGCCACCATAACAAGACATTATCAAAAATTGACACCATGGGCCTCAAGTGTGAGACTTCAACATATGTTTTATATATAGATACTGCTTCCATGAGTTTAATCCAATCATGATATTGAGCCTGTAGGGAAAAACAGCATGATTGCTTGAGAAAAAGTGAGCTTATTGAACTTACTGCTGGTTCAGTCAAAATTCTTTAGTGCATAGTTTTTGTTCCACCAAGGAAAGAGAAAATGAGATGAACAGTTTGCACATCAATAGGCCACAATAAAACTATGCAAATTATTAATGTAACCTAAAAAATAATACCTCTGTAATGGTTAAGGAAACATCATCAATTAGCAAAGAAGCCTTCTCGAAAGGAATATTTGGGTCATTTCTTTCCTGGTTACCAAGACGGTGGTACCTTAGAACCCCGTTGATTGGGGAAACGATGTAGTTTCTATCTCGAGCCCACGAGGACATTGAACTGCGGACCTTAGAAGATTCATTGATTCCATCTTCAAATATCTTTATGAAAAAGGAAGGATCCATTATAATCAAATTTTAAAATTAAGAACCAATGTCATGAAAGGACGGGAATGTACTTCAATCCACCCTCGAGGACTAAGATCCTCCCATCTCTTCTCCACCTTCCACGGTTCTCGGTTGGAATCATGGTACATAGCAAGTCTTTCAAGTTGCAATGACTAGAAGAAGACAAGAGGAAACAAAAGATATATTCATCAATAATAAACAAGGGAAACTATTATAAATGCTCAAATAAATGCATACTCTATCCCAATGCAACCTTGAGTGTCAATATGCAGGTGAATCAGGATTTAAAAAAATTAAGAACCACACCTTGAGTGTGAATATGCAGGTGAATCAACATGTAACAAATTTTCCACACCTTACGCAACTTATCCAAAGCACCACTTGCATCAAACGTTTCATTTCCATGTTCATCCATTGTTACCGCAGCAAGCCTTGAAAGAGTAATGCCACAGGAAAATGGATACCCTGGATTGCTGTAATAGAAAAGTTGAAAGTAAATTAGAGAGATAAACATCAACCACAAACAGAGAACTACATGAACATTTCCTGATTGCAGTTTTGTAAACAAGGTTAAATCACGTTCATCCTTGGAGTCTTATGCAATTAAATGTGCTGCGTTCAATGAAAACTGACCTCATAGAATCTTCATATCTAATGTGAACATTGCTAATAGAGATCTTAAGATTTCCGATAACAGTAGAAATCAGTGATCCCAACCATGAATTTCCAGCAGGTCCCTGCAGAGGAAAACAATACAGAAACTTAAAAGAGAAAGCCATATTTTCATAAGTTAATTAAACAAATAAAAATGGAACACAATTCGATAAAATGCAATATTTAAAAGTAAAAACGGTAGTTCAGGATCCTTTGTACACTGTACATAAAATTGGTGAAAATGAATAGCGGCTGATTCTTTTTACAGTTCACATATCATAATTATTTTAAGCAACAATTTCAGTTAGGTCATAGAACCAGATTATATTGACAATTCTACCATTTAAACAAGTTCTCCGCATTTTCGAGTAATTTACACACTATCTTAAAATAATACCAGTATACTGATACTGGCACTATTTCAGTTCAATAAACATGTTTGGGATAAAAACAGGAAAGAGAGATGGAAGATAAAAACATATGGCCCTAAAATACATAGAGGCATAGGAAGCTTTATGCAAGAACTAAAAAGGTATTTACATACCAACAACATAAAGGATTAAAATCTGAAGATAAATAATATGTGAAATGTATGTGCATAGGCTAATCAAGTATGTCACACATGAAAGAAGTCAATGCAAGCGTTGCCCTACGTTTCCTTCCTTTGATCTTGATAATGCTTCAAGTGTTGCATATTCTGCTTCCTGTGGTAAAAGTTGATGAAGTGTTATTATCATAGAGAGAGGCACACAGATATAGGGACAACTGAAACGGGAATAAACACTCCATTACAAGGCAAAAATAATAATCATCTCATGGATCATCAACCTCAGCATTTGAAAAAAGACCAGCATTGGAGAAAGCAACATAAATAACTCACGTCAATTTGCTGAAGTTTCGCATGGAATATTTTTTCCTTGTCTTCTTCCTTGAAGAGTAAAGGCGAAGTAGATTAGGGGAAAGAGGCATTATAGAATGTCACTGATGAAAAATTCATTATTTGTTATTAATGTGGCTGTAATCCACTAAATCAACCTTGAAAGACCTTCCCCAACAAGGCGCAGCATTTGCAAGAATAAACACTTGATCGATTATGACAATGACTGGCTCCTTCCCAAGCCCTTTCCACGGTACCTTATAATGGGAAAAAATATCTCTACAATTCAGCATAGAGAGGTAGAATTCAAATTCCTTCCTTTTCACTGTAAAGCAGCAGAAGGGAGACAGGGACATAGAAAAACTAGCATGATTTCGTAGGTAAATGTACATTTTTAAATACAGAGAGCAGAGACCAACTAAAAAATGTGTATGTACCTTCAAAGTAATACTACCAAGGAAACCAGCTTTGACAGTAACAGGAAGCTTCAATGCATTTAATGCTTCAGCTTTTAACTTTAAATCTTTCAGGACAACATCACCTGCATGAAACATGATCAATATTAGAGTGTGAGATCAACATACCAGAGTTGGTTGTCATCATCTAAACGTGTAAAAGTTCAAAAACTTGGTAGCCATCAGTTACAAATTAATGTTGTCAACCAAAGCAAGTAAAAGTGAAAATTGGAAAAATATGACATGCTTTTTATATATAGATGGATCATGCATGTCATCAAGTACAGAATCAACTCAAGTACCTTTTAGTACAAATAAACTAGTATTTTTTACAAAGGATGAGCATAAAAGATTTGTCCATAGAGGTCTCAAGGACTATAATGAACTAAATTCAGCATACGGCTGGATTGCACATCTTGCACATAAGGCCCATTCACGGTAGTGATATTTTATGGTGCAAAGATAAGAAGCCATCAAAAGATCACCTTTCCAAACACTGATCCTTAAGGCCTCTGCTGACAGCCCATGGACATACTCACCCAAATACTTCCGAAGCAAATGCAAAACCTATGAGAATCTCAAGAATATATTAGCACACAGAAAATAGCAATAACCTGGTAACCTGACTTCAAAATTTTCGTGATTTCGATTTCATTCATAATATTATCATGCACAACTCATAGATGATAACACTCTCTTGATATGGAAAAATCCCGCACAAGTATGAGTAAACAACATACGTCTATGTACATCCCATAGACCTTCAGAACATAATGTTTCATGTTAGTTCTATTACAAAAGCCCCAGCACAAGAATCACTCAACAACATTTCAACGAGATATGTAACTGCCCGAAGCCTCTTTGTGGGCCTTCAGCGACGCAATAAATAAGCTGACCCACGGAAAAATCATTTCAACGAGAGAACTAACCAACCAAAATTCATTGAAACATGCTTATATATTAACCTCGATCAATAAAACGTATCTACCTGTAGAACGCAAAAAAAGAAAAAATAACAATCTAAACAAATACACGTACATGCGCTTCAAACATCGTGTAGTATCA
>RWGZ01001143.1:110788-274479 GCA_009725065.1 Utricularia reniformis | reverse complement strand
TACAACAAGTTTTCATGATGTTAGCATTTATTTAGTTTGAATACACTTGGATTTACCGAAATTACATTGTGATTTGTATGAATATGATTTGTCTCATTTTTCACATATTTTCACATGTTTTAGGTGTGATGACTTTGATATCGATGAAACATAAATTGATGTTGTTAACACATGAATACATCTTGTTAGAAAAAAGAATAACATGGTTATACCATGATTTATGTGATTAAACTCTAGTTTAACTGTTTATGACATAATTATTGTTTTTATGACTTGAATGATTATTCTTTTTTCGAACACACTTAATTTGTATATACAACAAGTATTCGTAATGTAAGCCTTTATTTAGTTTGAATACACTTGGATTTACCAAAATTACAATGTGATTTTTACGAATATGATTTGGCTCATTTTTAACAAAGTTCACATGTTCTAGGTGTGATGATTTTGATTTCGATTAAACTTGAATTGAATTTGTTAAAACATGAATACACGTTGTTAGAACAAAGAATAAGTTGGTTATATCATGATTTATGGATTAAACTATAGTTTAAATGCTTATGACAGGAATTCATGTTGTCATGACTTGCATGATAATTTTGTTTTCTAACACACTTATTTTGTATATACAACAAGTATTCGTGATGTTAGCCTTCATTTAGTTTGAATACGCTTGGATTTACCAAATTTAAATTTTGATTTGTTTCAATATGATTTGACTCATTCTTCACATAGTTCCACATGTTATAGGTGCGATGATTTTTATTACGATGAAACATGAATTGATGTTTTTAAAGCATGAATATATTTTTCTAGAAAATAGAATAACTTAGTTATAACACAATTTATGTGATTAAAATGTAGTTTAAATGCTTATAACAGAATTAATGTTGTTATGACTTGCATGATTATTCCGTTTTCGAATACACTAAATTTGTATATACAACAAGTTTCGTGATGTTAGCTATTATTTAGTTTGAATACACTTTGATTTACTGAAATTACAATGTGATTTGTATAAAAATGATTTGGTTTATTTCTCATATAGTTCCACATGTTCTAGGTGTGATGATTGTGATTGTGATTAAACTTGAATTGATGTTGATAAAACATGAATACATGTTGTTAGAACAAAGAAAAACATAGTTATACCACGATTTATGTGATTAAACTATAGTTTAAATGAATGTGACATGAATTCATGTTATCATGACTTGAATGATAATTCCGTTTTCAAATACACTTATTTTTTATATACAACAAATATTCGTGATGTTAGCCTTTATTTAGTTTGAATACATTTGGAATTACCAAATTTACTATGGGCTTTGTATGAATATGATTTGGTTCATTCTTAACATAGTTCCACATGATCTAGGTGTGATGATTTTGATTTTGATTAAACATTAATTGATTTTGTTAAAACATGAATACATGTATTAACAACAAAGAATAACATGGTTATACCATGATTTATGGGATTAAACAGTAGTTTAAATGATATGACATAATTAATGTTGTTATGACTTGCATGATTACTCAGTTTTCGAACACACATATTTTGTATACACAACAAGAATTCGTTATGTTAGAATTTATTTATTTTGATTACACTTAAATTTACCAAAATTACAATGTGATTTGTATGAATTTGAATTGGCTCATTTTTCACATAGTTCCACATTTTCTAGATTTGATGATTTTGATTTCAATTAAACTTGACTTGATGTTGTTAAAACATGAATACATGTTGTTAGAACGAAGAATAACCTGGTTATAACATTATTTATGTGATTAAACTATAGTTTAAGTGCTTATTAGTTAAATTCTTGGTGTCATGACTTGCATTGTTATTCGGTTTTCAAACAAACTTATTTTTCATATACAACAAGTATTCGTGATATTAGTCTTTATTGACTTTGAATACATTTGGAATTACCAAATTCACAATGAGATTTGTATCAATATGATTTGGCTCATTTTTAACATTGCTCGACATGTTCCAGGTGTGATTATTTTTATTTCTATGAAACATGAATGTATGTTTTTAATACATAAATACATTTGGTTAGAACAAAAAAAAACTTGGTTATACCACGATTTATGTGATTAAACTGTAATTTAATTGCTTATGACATAATTAATGTTGTTGTGACTTGCATGATTATTCTGTTCACGAACACACTTAATTTGTATATACAACAAGTATTCGTAATGTTATCATTAATTTAGTTTGAATACATTTGGATTTACCGAAATTACAAAGTCATTTCTATGAATATGATTTGGCACTTTTTTCACAAAGTTCCACATGTTCTAGGTGTTATGATTTTGATTTCGATTAAACTTGAATTTATTTTGGTAAAACACAAATACTTGTTGTTAGAACAAAGAATAACTTGGTCATACAATGATTTATTTGATTAAACTATAGTTTATAGGCTTATGACATGAAATCATGTTGTTATGACTTGCATTACAATTTCATTTTCAAACACCCTTATTTTTTATATACAACAAGTATTCTTGATATTAGTCTTTATTTTTAGTTTGAATACATTTGGAATTACCAAATATACAATGAGATTTGTATGAATATGATTTGGTTCATTATTAACATAGTTCCATTGGATTTAGGTGTGACGATTTTTATTTCGATGAAACATGAAATGATATTTTCAAAACATGAATACAATTTATTAGAAAAATAATAACTTGGTTATACCATAATTTATGTGATTAAACTGTAGTTTAAATGATTATGACATAATTAATGTTGTTATGCCTTGCATGATTATTATGTCCTCGAACACATTTAATTTGTATATACAACAAGTATTCGTTATGTAAGCCTTTATATAGTTTGAATCTACTTAGATTTACCGAAATTACAACGTGATTTGTATGAATATGATTTGGCTCATTTTTAACATAGTTCCACATGTTCTAGGTGTGATGATTATGATTTCGATTAAACTTGAATTGATCTTATTAAAACACGAATACATGTTGTTAGAACAAAGAATAACTTGGTTATTCCATGATTTATTTGATTAAACTATAGTTTAAATGCTTATCACATGAATTCATGTTGTCATGACTTGCATGATAATTCCGTTTTCAAACAAACTTATTTTTTATATACAACAAATATTCGTGATATCAGACTTTATTTAGTTTGAATGCATCTGGAATTACCAAATTTACAATGGCATTTGTATGAATATGATTTTGCTCATTTTTAACATAGTTTCACATGATCTAAGTGTGATGATTTTTATTTAGATGAAACATGAATACATTTTCTTAGTACAAAAAATAACTATGTTATACTATGATTTATTTGATTAAACTCAAGTTTAAATGCTTATAACATAATTAATGTTGTTATGACTTGCATGATTACTCCAATTTCGTACACACTTAATTTGTATATACAACAACTATTCATGATATTGGCCTTTATTTAGTGTGAATACACTAGGTTTTACCGAAATTACAATGTGATTTTGTATGAGTATGATTTGGCTCATTTTTCAAATAGTTCCACATGTTCTAGATGTGATAATTTGATTCCGATTATACTTGAATTGATGCTGTTAAAACATGAATACATGTTGTTAGAACAAAGACTAAATTGGTTATACCATGATTTATGTTATTAAACTATATTTTAAATGCTTATGACATAATTCATAATGTCATGACTTGCATGATAATTCATTTTCAAACAAACTTATTTTTTATGTGCAACAACTATTCGTAATGTTTCCCTTTATTTAGTTTGAATACATTTGGAATTACCAAATTAACAATGGGATTTGTATAAATATGATTTGGCTCATTTTTAACATAGTTCCAAATGATCAAGGTGTGATGATTTTTATTTCGATGAAACGTGAATTGATGTTTTTAAAACATTAATACATTTTGTATGAAGAAATAATAACTTGGATATACTATGATATGTGATTAAATTGTCGTTACAATGTTTATGACATAATTAATGTTGTTAAGACTTGCATGATTATTCCATTTTCAAACACACTTAATTTGTATATACAGCAAGTATTCGTAATGTTAGCCATTATTTAGTTTGAATACACTTGGATTTACCGAAATTACATTGTGATTTGTATGAATATGAATTATCTCATTTTTCACATAGTTCCACATGTTTTAGGTGTGATTATTTTGATTTCGATTAAACTCGAATTGATTATGTTAAAACATGATTTCATATTGTTAGAACAGAAAATAACATGGTTATAGCATGATTTATGTGATTATAATGTAGTTTAAATGCTTATTACAAAATTAATGTTGTTATGAATTGCATAATTACTCTTTTTTCGAACATACTTAATTTGTATATACAACAAGTATGCGTGATGTTAGCCTATATTTAGATTGAATACACTTGGATTTACCGAAATTACAATTTGATTTTTTTGAATATGAATTGGCTATTGTTCTCATAGTTCCACATTTTCTTAGTGTGATGATTTTGATTTGGATTAAACTTGAATTGATGTTGTTAAAACATGAATACATATATTAAGAACAAAGATTAACTTGGTTATACAATGTTTTATGTGATTAAACTATAGTTTAAATGCCTATGACATAATTCATGTTGTTATGAGTTACAAGATTATTCCAATTTCGAACAAAATTAATTTGTATATACAAGTTTTCGTCATGTTAGCCTTTATTTCGTTTGAATACACTTGGATTTTCCGAAATTACAATGTGATTTCTTTTTATGTGATTTGGATCATTTTTCACAAAGTTCCACATGTTCTAGTTGTGATGATTTTGATTTCGATTTAACTTTAATTGATTTTGTTAAGACATGAATACATGTTGTTATAACAAAGAATAACTTGGTTATAACATGATTTATGTGATTAAACTATAGTTTAAATGAATGTGACATGAATTCATTTTGTCATGACTTGCATGATAATTCGTTTTCAAACAAACTTATTTTTATATACAACAAGTATTCGTGATATTAGTCTTTAATTCGTTTGAATTCATTTGGAATTACCAAATTTACAATGGGATTTGTATAAATATGATTTGGCTCATTTATAACATAGTTCCAAATGATCTAGGTATGATGAATTTTATTTCGATTAATCATTAAATAATGTTGTTAACACATGAATACATCTTGTTAGAACAAATAATAACATGGTTATACCATGATTTATTGGATTAAAGTGTAGTTTAAATGTTATGACACAATTAAAGTTGTTATGAGTTGCATGATTACTCAGTTTTCGAACACACATATTTTGTATACACAACTAGTATTCGTTATGTTAACATTTATTTGTTTTGAATACACTTGGATTTACCGAAATTACAATGTGATTTGCATGAATATGAATTGGCTCATTTTTCACATAGTTCCACATATTCTAGGTTTGATGATTTTGATTTCAATTAAACTTTTCTTGATGTTGTTAAAACATGAATACATGTTGTTAGAACAAAGAATAAGTTGGATATAACATGATTTATGTGATTAAACTATAGTTTAAATGCTTATTAGATAAATTCATGGTGTCATGACTTGCATGATTATTCGGTTTCAAACAAACTTATTTTTGATACACAACAAGTATTCGTGATATTAGTATTTATTGAGTTTGAATATATTTGGAATTACCAAATTCACAATGGGATTTGTATCAATATGATTTGGCTCATTTTTTATAATGCTCGACATGTTCTAGGTGTGATTATTGTTATTTCTATGAATAATGAATTGATGTTTTTAATACATGAATAAATTTGGTTAGAATAAAGAAAAACTTGGTTATACCACGATTTATGTGATTAAACTGTAATTTAATTGCTTATGACATAATTAATGTTGTTATGACTTTCATGATTATTCTCTTCACGAACACACTTAATTTGTATATACAACAAGTATTCGTAATGTTATCATTTATTTAGTATGAATGCACTTGGATTTTCGGAAATTACAATGTGATTTCTATGAATATGATTTGGCTCTTTTTTCACAAAGTTCCACATGTTCTAGGTGTGATGATTTTGATTTCGATTAAACTTTAATTTATTTTGTTAAAACACAAATACATGTTGTTATAACAAAGAATAACTTGGTTATACAATGATTTATTTGATTAAACTATGGTTTAAAGGCTTATGACATGAAATCATGTTGTCATGACTTGCATGACAATTCCATTTTCAAACACACTTATTTTTTTTATACAACAAGTATTCGTGATATTAGCCTTTATTTAGTTTGAATACATTTGGAATTACAGAATTTACAATTGGAATTGTATGAATATAATTTGGTTCATATTTAACATAGTTCCATTGGATTTAGGTGTGATGATTTTTATTTCGATGAAACATGAAATGATATTTTCAAAACATGAATACAATTTGTTAGAAAAGTAATAAATTGGTTATATCATGATTTATGTGATTAAACTGTAGTTTAATTGATTATGACATAATTAATGTTGTTATGCCTTGCATGATTATTATGTCCTCGAAAACATTTAATTTGTATATACAACAAGTATTTGTGATGTTAGCATTTATTTAGTTTTGATACACATGGATTAACCAAAATTACAATGTGATTTTTATAAATATAATTTGGCTCATTTTTCACATAGTTCCACATGTTCTAGTTGTGATGGTTTTGATTTCGATTAAACTTGAATTGATGTTGTTAAAAAATGAATACATGTTGTTAGAACATAGAAAAACTTGGTTATACCATGATTAATGTGATTAAACTATAGNACCGAGCGGCACCGGTATTTGGAGCGGTATCGGGTTTCCGGGATGGAATCCGGGTTTTTCCAAGTTAGGATCGGTACGAAAATTTCGGATCGGTACAAAATTCCGAACCAGTACAAAAGATTGTTTAATATATTATAATTTAATTTAATATATATTTTTAATATATATATATAATATATAAATTATTTGATTTATTTTAATTAAAAATAAATTACTTAGCAAATTTCGAACAAAAGAAGGCTATTTAGCCAATGTTTTTGCAATACATGTTATTTAGCAAATGAATATTTGGCAGGAATCTATTTTGCAAATTCACCCCTAATTAATCAACTAACAGGAAATATCAATATTTTTACGCAAAGAAACTCAAGAAACCAGTAGTATAGAGTAGTCTCATTGTACAGAGCGTACACCGTGCTGCATTTTATACAATGGGAAATTATTCGGTTATTGTGTCGAATATCACTCTATATATAAAATAATGGACATTATCCATGTTTTGTATAACTTCTGTTATTTATTATATACTTTTAATTTATATTACTCCCGGTAATGCCGAATGACACACCCAACTAGCGTTATTTACATGATTTATGTAAATCCCAATATTAAAATTGGACAATTCAATCTTAATATATTATATTTTAATTTATTATATATTTTAAATGAAAATATATAAATAATATTTAATTTTTTTGTTTAAAAAATATATAAACATAAATTATTTAAAAAAATAAAATATGAATATATACCATTCAAAAAATATTTATCAAAACATAATATTTAGTAAATATTTTTTAAAAAATAGGTTGTTTGGCAAAATTGTCCTTCAATTATGTATTCTTTCCCTTAAAAATATTAATATTTATATATAAAAAATAATCATATTATAATAGGGCGATGCGCAGATATAGTCCCCACTGTTTAGGTATAATGGCAAATTGAGTCTCCACTGTTTATGCATAATGGCAAATTGAGTCCCCATCATTTTAAAATTTTGGCAATTTTGAACCCAAAAGTTTTAGAATGGCAAAACATGTCCCCGACTTTTGTATGATTTGGCAAAACTAGTCCCCATTGTTTATCAATTTCGGCAATGTTAGTCCCCAAACAAAAACAATGGCGTATTTGATCCTCATAATTTCAAAGTTTTGGCAAAAAAGGTCCCAAACGGTGTTAGAGATTCTCAACGATTTGAAATATGACAATTACGATTGTTAAATAAATTTACAACGGTGTTCCTCAACGTTTTGAAAAACGTAAACCCTAACGGCCGTTAAATAATTTAGGGACCAATTTCGCCAAATTCCACAAATTTGGGGACTAGTTTTGCCACCAAACGTAAATAATGAGGACTAGTTTTGCATTTTTTAAACTTTGAAGACTAATTATGAACTTTGGGGATTGAATTTGCCAAATTTTACAAACTATGGGGGTGAATATTGCCAATTAACTGAAGTTTGGGGACTCTATACGCAAAAAAATAATTTGGGGACCAAATTTGCCAAAATCAACAAAATTTGGGGACCAAAGCCGCCATTTTCTCATTATAATAATTTGAATTAAGGGTAAATTAATCATTTCTTAGTTTTTTTAGCAATAATGCATCGTAAATTTGCTTTTGTTTTGTGCATGGTTTAAAAAAAAACGGTCCGATCGGCCGATCCGATCGATAATCGTACATTATCCCGATCCAATTCAAACTGATTTGACCTATTATTTCAAAAACCGGTTTTTCAATTTGGGTAAGAAATAACTTATTGGATAATACATATTTGATTGGCCCACATCAACATTTAATAAAAATTACAACTTCCAAGCAACGGCAATCAATTCTTTATCAAAATTATGGATTTTTCTTTATAAAAACCATGATCTCTTTTATGTAGTGCAAATTGTGACAGACAATGCTGCCATATGTTGCAGCGGGAAGGTTAGTGGATGAGGAGTATAAAACAATCAGTTGATCTTCATGTGCAGCTCATTGTTTGAATTAATTTTGAAGAACATTGAAAAGATAGAATTTATCAAAATTGTTTTGGATAAAAAATCAGTATGCACAAGGTTTGTTTACAACCATATTGGTTTATTGACATGGTTGAGAAAATGTAAGGATTTCAAGGAGATTGTACGTCCTGATGCAACAAGATTTGGTTCTCATTTTATTGCATTACATAACATTTATCATAGCAGACATCATTTGCAAGCTTTGGTGACTAGTAAGGACTTCTACTCAACAAAAGTATCAAGAGAAAGTAAGGGGAATTAGCTTTGGAAAATTGTCATAGATTTGAAGTTTTGGAATGATTGTTTAATCATAGTGAAGATAATGGAACCACTTATGCGCCTTTTAAAGATTTGGATAGAGAGAATAAAGGATCGATAACTTACATTTATGAAGGAATACAACGAGTTCGTGCTGGAATTAAGAATCTTTTTAGGAATAAGAAGACCTTGTACAAGCCATATACAAATATCATAAAGGAAAGATGGGATAGACAACTTCGAAAGGATATCCATGCTACAACATATTGGTTAAATCCATCATTCCGATATGATGCAAGTTGTTCCAAAGATAAACCCGAGATTATTATGGGATTGATGAACATGATTGAATTGAAGGAACCACAAAGAAAGAGAATTAGAGTGGGAGAAATGAAGTTATTTAGAGATCGATTGGAGAGTTTTGGACAACCGTTGGCGATTGAAAATTGTAAAGACACTCAACCTGGTAAGTTTTCTTTTTAAATTCATTTAGTAAAATATTTAATGAATAAATCATATATTGAATATTTGTTTGATCATATGAGTGGTGGAAAATATTTGGACAAAGTGTTCCTAATTTGAGAAGATTTGCTATTAGAATTTTTGGTCAAACAAGTTTTACCACGGGGTGTGAACGAAATTGGAGTTATTTTGATCAAATTCACACAAAGAGAATGAATAGATTGGAACAACAAGATTAAATGATTTAGTATTCGTATATTATAACATTAAGCTTGATGAGAACTTTAGGATCGGGTACCTTGTGATGGGTAAGACTCAGCAACCATTGGGCCGATTCAAATAGTGAAAACGAATTCCTGCAACTCATTTACACACTTAAGGAAGAGCGGCCCGATGTTCAACGAGAGGATCGAAGATAACCTTAACGAAATAAAGCGTTTTCTGCCAGCTGGCTCCTGGGTTCGGTCCGAACGGTTATAGAACGGTCACCAACTCACGTTTTCCACGCTTCGGGCCTTCCCACGTTTACCACGCTTCGGGCCCGATCACGCAGACCACGCCTCGGTCCCAGCCTCGTTTTACATACCGCGATAACAACCTCTAACAAACCTGTCAGAGGCGGTTACAGAGCGTGATTTAGACACGCTATAAACTCTATAAATACAGGGCAAGACGACGGAAATAGCAGGACCCTTTGGACGCGTAAGAACAGGCCGTTATCCTGCCGGGATTCTTACTGCTTTCTTTTCCTTGTCATTTTCTTTAGCATCTGTTGTATTGATTATGAATTATTCGATTAGTGAACAGGCTAAGAGCATAATATGCTGTTAGTCAAGTGGTTTTCACCCCAATTTCTGGGGTTTCCACTATACATCGCTGTGCATTTACTTATTTCCAACTTTTAATCGTCTTCCACATCTAAAACAAATCAGAACGAACCGGACGACTGTTGGTACCCCCTAAAAAGAGACCATAACAGTTTGGCGCCATCCGTGGGGACGATTCTCTAATCCCATTTGAGTTTTCAACCAGGGATAGGATAATCAAAGGCATGGCGACTGGAACTCCGACAAATAATAGTGACGTGCTTCCCGACAGTCTCCCAGCACCAACATTCACTTTACAGGATCTGAAAGCTGTCGTCAGAAAGGTGGTACTGGAAATTACGTCGGAGAAAAGTGGAACAGAACCACCGGCTGTATCAAGCCCTGTTCCCAAAAGCAGAGGATACGAGAGTGATCCCGACGAGCGCAGCACTGATGAAGAAGAAATCATCAAGCGTGGCGTGACAATGAGGAGGCCTAGATATCGGTCTACACCTCCTCCCCCAGCCAGAGCTCTAACTCACGCTCATGGAAATGATCAGGAGCAGATGCAGCGACGAATTGATGAGCTCACCAGGGAGTTGGAGAGCATGCGTGCGTTGAAGGATTACGAACCTAATCTGGGACGCAATCCTGGTTTATTTAACAGGGCCATGGAGGCCCCAATCATGTGAAATAAGGATGATGACTGGTGGCATAATTTGCATACGATCCAGACATCGTCCCATCAATCTGAAGGCGTATCAGCCGCCTTGGGAGATTTGATGCTCCCCTTTTCTGAGGAGATCTGGGCAGCAGTCCCTGATCGGCATTATCGCAACCCCGAGGGGTTGCCGACATTTCGTGGTGATGGTGATCCGATCGATCACGTTGCCGATTTCGAATTGCGCATGGGAACGGTTCGGGCCTCGGATTCATTAAAGTGCCGCATCTTCGCTGCAGGATTACAAGGCGATGCCCGAACGTGGTTTAAAAATTTGTCGGCCCGATCCATACAGTCGTATGTCGGATTTATTTTGGCATTCTCTGAGCAATTTGCTCCAAATGTAGGACCGCCCCGAAGCAGACATGAACTATATCAGCTGAAATATATCCCGGCAAAAATGAGCCTTCGGTCCTTCATGGAGAAATTCAACAGGATCGCTCGAGGTATCAAGCTCGAGCTCCGGGATAAAATCGATATTCAGCAGGTCATAGGACCGTGCGGCCTTTCGGCCAGTTTGGTAAAGAGCCCACCATCTATCTTGGGAAAACTTCTTCAGAAAATCAACAAGTATATTAAGGTGGATGAAGCGTTGGGGCTGGATTATCGGATACCTGGCGGGAATTCTGAACCCGCAGGCGATCATAGGGTTTCCTACCCTAAAAAGCAGTCACGAGAAGTAGTGGCTGTAAGCGAAAAAGACGTCCGCCCGAAGCTGGAGGACAATCGGGTGTATTGCGAGCTCCATCATAATCGCGATCACCCGACCTTGAAGTGCCCGCTGTTGAAAGAGACAGTAGAGGCAATGAGTAAAGAAAAGCCCGACCGGAATGGTCAGAAGGGCAAGCGAGCAGAATCCCCCTGAAGGGGCCACCAAGGTGACGATCGACACAGGCCGCGGGGAAGAGTTAATCGGGGACAACCCCGAAACTACAACGATCGGACGGGGGACCGAAGGTCTCCTCCGCCGGAGCAAGAAGGAGGCCAACACGGTCGTGAGAACCGTGGTCAGGACCGAAGAAGAAGAGGGTGGGGCCGCGGCGGTAGAGCCCCGCAGAACGAGGGTGGAAGACATGAGCAGGCCGCTCCACCACCTGCGGTAACTGGTGCCCAACCTCCTCAAAATGAGGTGGCACCAAGAGAAGTGGCCGGAGATATTTATGTTATCTCCGGTGGTTTGAGAATAAATGAATCGGTCCGGGACCGAAAGAGAGCTGCGTGCGGAGACTCTGCTGAGAGCTCCGAGTCTGTGGCGCTGGTGAAATATGATCCCATGGAACGGTCCTCCTTCTTCAGAGAGGACATTACCTTCACCCTGGCTGATCAGGAAGGGATCATGGATCCATGTGACGATCCCCTTACCATCACTGGGATCATCGGGAATCGTCGTGTCCACAGAATTTTAGTGGATACTGGGGTTTCGTGCAATCTAATGAAGCGCGAAGTTGCCGAAATGTTGGGAGCTATTGCTCACGATTTTCCGATCGCAAACATAACTCTTTGGTCGTTCGACCAAAGGAGTGTTATTCCTTGCGGGAAGATGTTATTCCCGGTTACCCTTGGAGAGCCATCTAAGGACCGGTCGGAAGACCTGGAATTCATTATCGTTGAAGCCGACTTGGCTTACAACGCTATCATCGGACAGACCGGCCTCAGTAAGTTTGAGGGGGTCCATTCTATTAACCACATGATGCTCAAATTCCCCTCCATTCATGGAGCTATTTCTGTTAAGGGGGATCAGAAAGTGGCTAGGCAATGCTACATGAGCTCGTGACAAACTTTGGCACCGGTTAAAAGGGCCCAGGTGGATCTGCTGGAAGAGTTGCCGCACCCGAGGCAAGCAATGGAACCCGTAGGGTTCAAATTGATCAACCTGGTTGAGGATGACTCAACCAAGACAACTCGCATCGGGGCACATCTGGCTCCTGACTTTGAAAAAGAACTGATCCACCTGCTGAGAAGCCACATGGATATATTCGCATGGACCCCGGACGATGTTCAGGGGATTGACCGATCCGATAGCGAACAAACGAGTCCTCCCAAGGGAATTCTTTGAAGGCGATCTCGTCCTCAGAAGCATTAAGGTGCAGAGGAACGTTGGAAAGCTGGACAGAAATTGGGAGGGACCGTATCGAATATCGAAGAAATTGGAATCAGGTGCGTATAAACTTGAAAAGTTGGATGGTATAGAGGTCCCCCGAACTTGGAATGTCAT
Organism: Utricularia reniformis; assembly: GCA_009725065.1. NCBI lineage: Eukaryota > Viridiplantae > Streptophyta > Magnoliopsida > Lamiales > Lentibulariaceae > Utricularia > Utricularia reniformis. The sequence continues at coordinate 261,206 of RWGZ01001143.1, read as the reverse complement.
GAATTTAAGGCGATATTTCTTGTGAATCTTCGATTAATATGTTTGACTTAATGAAATACATTCTCTTAAACGTAAGTAGAAACAAGTAAGTACAAATACAAACTATTTCTAATGGAATGATGGACCGATCTTGAAGCTGGGTGGAGTAGGACGAATCTGGACTGGTGACCGAAGCTTCTTGTCCGCAAGGCTCCCAAGTTGTAGTGACCGTTCTGACGAGTCAGATGCTCCTGNAGGCAGGAACTATATCAGCTGAAATATATCCCGGCAAAAATGAGTCTTCGGTCCTTCATGGAGATATTCAACAGGACCGCCCGGGGTATCAAGCTCGAGCTCCGGGATAAAATCGATGTTCTACAGCAGGTCCTAGGACCGTGCGGCCTTTCGGCCAGTTTGGTAAAGAGCCCACCATCCACATTGGGAAAACTTCTTTAGAAAATCAACAAGTATATTAAGGTGGATGAAGCGCTGGGGCTGGGTTATCGGAAACCTAGCGGGATTTCTGAACCCGCAGGTGATCATAGGGTTTCCTACCCTAAGAAGCAGTCGCGAGAAGTAGCGGCTGTAAGCGAAAAAGACGTCCCCCCGAAGCAGGAGGACAATCGGGTGTATTGCGAGCTCAATCATAATCGCGATCACCCGACCCTGAAGTGCCCGCTGTTGAAAGAGACAGTAGAGGCAATGAGTAAAGAAAAGCCGGACCGGAATGGTCAGAAGGGAAAGCGAGCAGAATTCCCCCGAAGGGGCCACCAAGGTGACGATCGTCACAGACCGCGGGGAAGAGATAATCGGGGACAACCCCGAAACTATAACGATCGGACGGAGGACAGAAGGTCTCCTCCGCCAGAACAAGAAAGAGGCCAACACGGTCACGAGAACCGTGGTCAGGGCCGAAGAAGAAGATGTTGGGGCCGCGGCGGTAGAGCCCCGCAGAACGAGGGTAGAAGACAAGAGCAGGCCGCTCCACCACCTGCGGTAACTGGTGCCCAACCTCCTCAAAATGAGGTGGCACCGAGAGAAGTGGCTGGAGATATTTATGTTATCTCCGGTGGTTTTGAGAATAAATGAATCGGTCCGGGACCGAAAGAGAACTGCGCGCGGAGACTCTGCTGAGAGCTCCGAGTCTGTGGCGCTGGTGAAATATGATCCCATAGAACGGTCCTCCTTCTTCAGAGAGGACATAACTTTCACCCTGCTGATCGGGAAGGGATCATGGATCCATGTGACGATCCCCTTACCATCACTGATATCATCGGGAATCGTCGTGTCCACAGAATTTTAGTGGATACTGGGGCTTCGTGCAATCTAATGAAGCTCGAGGTCACCGAGATGTTGGGAGCGGCTGCTCACGATCTCCCGATCGCTAACATCACTCTTTGGTCGTTCGACCAAAGGAGCGTTATTCCATGCGGGAAGATGTTATTCCCAGTTACTCTTGGAGAGCCATCCAAGGACCGGTCGGAAGACCTGTAATTCATTATCGTTGAAGTCGACTTGGCTTACAACGCTATTATCGGACGGACTAGCCTTAGTAAGTTTGAGGCTGTCCCTTCTACTTATCACATGATGCTCAAATTCCCCTAAATTCATGGAGTTATTTCTGTTAAGGGGGATCAGAAAGTCGCTAGGCAATGCTAAATGAGCTAGTGTCGAACGTTGGCACCGATCAAAAGGGCCCGGGTGGATTTGCTGGAAGAGCTGCCGCACCCGAGGCAAGCAATGGAACCTGTAGGGTTCAAATTGATTAATATGGTTGAGGATGACTCAACCAAGACAACTCGCATCAGGGCTCATTTAGCCCCTGACTTTGAGAAAGAACTGATCCAATTGCTGAGAAGCCATGTGTATATATTTGCTTGGACCCCGGATGATGTTCCGGGGATTGACCAATCCGATAGTGAACATCGGATCAACACTGAGCTAGGAACGAAGCCCGTTAGGCAGAAAAGGAGACGCTATTCTCCTGAGAAGATCGAGATTATCCGGGCTGAAGTGAATAAGCTGCTACGGTCGGGATATATCAGAGAAATCCACTAAACTGAATGGGTTGCAAACCCAGTGGTGGTTTCCAAACCGGATGGGAAATGGTGAATGTGCATCGATTTTACTGATGTTAACAAAAGTTGTGAGTCAGACCCTTTCCCATTGCCGCAGATCGACCGACTGGTAGATGCTGTTTCTGGTAGCACCATGATGAGTACCATGGATGCTTATTGTGGATATCACCAGATCTTCTTGGCTGAGGAAGATCAGAAGAAATGATGATTCATGACCGAAGATGGGGTTTTCTGTTATGTGGTTATGCCATTCGGTCTCAAAAATGCCAGAGCAACATACCAAAGGTTGGTCAAAAAAATCTTTAGAGAGTTGATTGGCCAAATGATGGAAATTTATGTTGACGATATGATTGTAAAATCTATGAATGATGAAGACCACCTTTATTATTTGTCTCGTTGTTTCGAAGTATGCCGAAAATATAAGCTCAAGCAAAATCCAAACAAATGCTGCTTCGGGATCCGAAGTGGAAAATTTTTAGGATATTATGTTTCAGAGAAAGGCATAGAGGTTAACCGTGAAAAGGTGTAGGCTATTATTGATATGCAACCTACGAGAAACAAAAGAGAGTTTCAAAGGCTTACTGGCCGGTTAGCTGCACTGAGCAGGTTTATTTCGAAATCCACAGACCGGGCCTTACCTTTTTTCAGGGTGCTAAGAAAAGCAAGCCATCTGGATTGGACCGAAGAATGCGATCGGGCCTTCTCCGAGCTAAAGACTTATTTAAGCACTCCCCCGGTGATGGTAAGTCCGACTTGTGATGAACCGTTGGGGTTATATCTTACTGTATCAGAAGTTGCCGTCAGCGCAGCTCTGGTAACCATACGAGACGACATTCATAGATCGGTTTATTATGTCAGCCATTCGCTGGTATCTGCTGAAACCAGGTACTCCACCTTGGAGAAATTCATGCTGGCCTTGAAAAAAGCTGTGTCCAAGCTGAAACATTATTTTGAAGGCCGAACGGTCTATGTCTATACGGATCAACCTCTTAAAGTGCTCCTTAAACAGAAGGATTTGAACGAGAGACTGGCAAAATGGGCTATCAAACTCAGTGCTATGTATCTGGAATTCCTGCCCCGAAGGGCGATCAAAGCTCAGGTTCTAGCCGATTTCGTGGTTGAAATGACCCGATCGGCCATTTATCTTAACCAAGAAGATGATCGATGGACGATCCATGTAGATGGGTCAACCTTCGGGGGAAGAGGAGCGGGCATTACCCTGACAACGGTGCAAGGTGACCATATTCATTGCACATTCAAATTTTCCTTTGCTGGAACAAATAATGTGGTAGAATATGAGGCAGTATTGTCAGGAATGACTTTGGCTCGAAAAATGGGAGTTAGCAAAGTGCAAATGTTCTCAGACTCGAAGTTAGTAGTGGAACAGTTCGCAGGGAGATTTGAGACTCATAATCCGATGATGAGGTTATATTGCGCCAAAGTCCTGGAACTATCCAAAAAATTCAGTGAGTTCTCTCTTGACCATGTGCCACGAGAGCAAAATAAGGTTACCGTTGCACTCGCCAGATTGGCCTCAAGCATACCTGACATAGAGCTAAGCACTATTTCGGTCCATATTCAGAACCGACCATCGGTCGAGATTCCAGTGACCGAACAGTCTATTGAAGAAATCGGGGCTCTATGCCATGAACTCCAGGGCTTGAATATTGATGCTACTAAATCTCCAGGAGAACCCAATAGGATGGACTCCTTTATCAAATACTTCTCAAATGGCTATCTCCCTGAAGATAAGTCCGAAGCCAGCAAAATAGAGGTCCGGGCTAAGAGATTCACCTTAGTCGATGGACGCTTGTTTAAAAAGAGTTTTGAAGGCCCACTTCTGCAATGTTTATCTCCTGTTGAGGCTGAAGCCGTCATGATTTATGTTCATGAAGGGATATGCGGCATTCATTCAGGGGCTCGATCTTTATACCACCGCATTATTATAGCCGGGTATTTTTGGCCAACATTGTTCGCTGATGCCAAGCAACACACTAAGCGTTGCGCCATATGTCAATACCACGCTCCACTCCCGCAATTGCCTGGGGCTCCCATATCGATTACCCCATTACCTTGTCCGTTTGACAGATGGGGGATCGACATCCTCGGACCTTTTCCCCGGTCCATAGGGCAAAGAAAATTTTGTATCGTAGCGGTGGAATATTATTCGAAGTGGATCAAAGCAGAAGCCGTAGCCATTATCTCAGAAAAAGTGGTCAGACACTTTATATGGCGAAATATTGTGAGCCACTTCGGGGTTCCCCGAGCGCTCATATCTGACAATGGGACTCAGTTCCGTGGAAAAAGCATACGGGATTTATGCACCAAGTTGGGCATCGTTCAGCATTTCTCATCAGTAGCCCATCCTCAGACCAATGGACTTACGGAAGTATCTAACAAGGTTATCCTGAAAGGGAATGAAAACCAAGTTAGAAGACTTTGGGGGTAAATGGCCCGAACACATCTATGAGGTCCTGTGGGCATACTGAAACACACCTCGCTCAACAACCGAGGAATCACCTTTCTCATTGGTGTATGAGACCGAAGTTGTTAGCCCGGTGGAGGTTGCCATCCGATCACCTCGGATCTCTCAATACGATGAGCATATGAATGGTGAAAGGAGATTATTGGACATCGAGAGGATCGAAGAAAAGAGAGATACAATCTATGCACGGATGCGTGCTTATCAGCGAACTATGGAACGGGCCCATAACAAACGAGTCCTCCCAATGGAATTCTTTGAAGGCGATCTCGTCCTCAGAAGCATTAAGGTGCAGAGGAACGTTGGAAAGCTGGACAGAAATTGGGAGGGACCGTATCGAATATCGAAGAAATTGGAATCAAGTGCGTATAAACTTGAAACATTGGATGGTATAGAGGTCCCCCGAACTTGGAATGTCATGAATTTAAGGCGATATTTCTTATGAATCTTCGATTAATATGTTTGACTCAATGAAATACATTCTCTTAAACGTAAGTAGAAACAAGTAAGTACAAATACAAACTATTTCTAATGGAATGATGGACCGATCTTGAAGTTNTCTATATACTCATTCCCAAGTCGAGAACTGAAACAGATCATGATATTTTGATGATTGACATTGTTTATAGCTTATCGTGGTATTTGGATCGGATTACTTATTTACTGGACCCATGTGCCTAATTTAGATATTAATGGGTCATTATATATTGCACTCAATTATTGGTGGGCCTAGTGAGTTATAATTGGGCTGGACAAATCACCTATATAAACATGGTTAAAGTGTTAAGAAGGGGAGCTTGGATTCTTAACCTAAGGAGGATGCCGCTATTCTTTTCTTTTTCGCCCGGGAAACCTACGACTACGGCCATCAAAACATGATCTTTTTTCTTTGGTTTTCTACATTATGTTCTCCTATTGTAAATCTACGAACTTAACGTTTATAGTGGATTCAAAGGCTACGGCCGAGGTGGTTTTTTATCATTTCTTTTACATAAAGGTTTTCCACCTACAAAAATCGTGTCTTTTTATTTCTTGCTTTCGTATTACTTTTTCGTTCGACCCCTATCCGTAAAAGGGGTCTAAATTTTGTTATTGCGGATTTTTAGCAGCGATAACAGAACTAAAACACTCCCTTCAACGGCATTCAGTCTTTAGGAATGACCCTTTGTACCTATGACATCTGCTACGATAAAAGGAATGGTAGTCAGCATATCGAAACATAAGATCGGTCCTAATATAAGACGTATTATGAGCAAAGCTTGGCCAACAAAACCTAAGGGACTTTATTAGAACCAAGGTTCGGCCGAAGCTCGTAAAGAATCATATTTAACGCAAACTACGCCTATCCAATCAAGTATTGACTTCAAGGACGGAATAAGAGTGACCCATACACAATGTAAAACGACCGATCCAATCAGAATTGATATGAATAAACCAAACATAACGTCTGGGACCGATGGTTAACTACCTGTGAGTGTCTCCGATCTTACACTTGGTGATTAAAACAACTTCGTTAACATAAGACTTATCAGTTTATTAAGAAGTTCGTTATATTACTTCTTTATGGCAATTAAAAGGATAAGAATTGAATGAAAAGAGTTATATTGAAAATAAGAAGTAAGGCAGATACAAAGTACAAAAAGAAATCTAGCTAATCTGCCCCTCTTCTCTATCTTCAATCTCCGGCTCCTGTGGTTCGGTCCGGGCCGCGAGCTGCTTCAGTTTTTCTTCCTGATCGGCCACCTTTTGGTTGACCGCTCTCTCCATCTCTTCAAAGAGGTAGAAGAAATGGTCTTTTTCCAGAACAGGTTCTTCCAAAGTTGGAATAACCTGAAACTTGTCATCTTTCTCAAGCGGTTCGATCATCTTCCATCACTCGTCCGAAGGGGAAAGCCCAAACTGCTGAATAACTTGCTCGCACATGTTATCCAAGTACTTGGCAGTATAAACCCCATGTATGTTATCCGCTAAAGAAAATAACAAAGGGGACCGAGCGAATCCCAGAACCGTTTCCCGGACCGAACCTTCGATCGAAGTGTGGGCCCTTGTCAACTCCTCTTCCAAGGTCGTCTTCTCTTCTTGGGCCCGAAGGAGAAGCTCATTCAGCTTATTCCTTTCTCCTGGGCCCGACCTTGGACTTCGTTGATTTCTTCCTCTTTGGCCCGCAGCTTGGCCTCCAGGTCGGCAATACACCCCTGAGCTGTTTGTCATGTCTTCTCATGCTCAGAGACTTTATCAGCTAAGAGTGAGACCTCCGTCCCGGCTCTTAGCAACTCATTGTTAAGTCGGTCACGGTCCTCCCGTACCGTGACCAACTCAGTATGTTTGATCTCAACTTGCCTTTTTGCAAGGTCAAGTTGATCTTGGACTTGTTGGGATACAGCGCTACCACCCTGGTTCTTCTCCACGGTGATAACAGTTGTGAAAGATTTCCTCAACATCTGCATAAGATAACATATTCTTAAGTAAAATTTCGGGCCTTCATGTCAAGTAAAAGTTACCTTAGTGGTGAGGTCGAGGAAGCCTTTCATAATCTCTTCCACATTCACGTCCGCCTGGGCGTTCTCTGGGTTCTGCTCTCCGTAAAGGCGGAAGTCCTTTAGGAAAGCACTCCTCCAGGAGGTTAGTTTCCTCCCCTTATTGAACCTGCCCAGCAGGCCCAGAGCAACTCCCCAGTCGGAGTTAGTCTTCGAACCCGATCTAGGCTCCTTCAAAACGATCCCCTTAGTGGGGACCAGAGCGATGTCCCCCATTCTCAGCCTTTTCAGCTCCTGCGGGGCTTCCGCTTCGGTCGCCCTTTTCCCTTTCCCTAAGGGGACCGGCGGTAGGGAGACGTTCACCTTAAGCTGAGGACCGGGGAGAACCTTCTCCACGGGAACGGCTCCCTGCAGCAATAAAGCAATAGTTTTAGTACTAATAAATGAGGCATTTCCGATTTGATAGAGGATGAATAAGCTCAAAGAACGAATCTGAGCCTTTCTCACCTCTTCTACCACTCCAAATACCCGAAACAAAGGCCCATCTCCAGTTGAAGGCTGCCCTGTGCAGCGAAGGGTCAGCGTGCCCGCGCCGGTTGTTTGGATCGGGGGGTTCCCGGACCCCGAAGGGACCAGCGTACCCCCCGTTGCTGATTTGCTCCCCTCAGCGCTGCCCGATGCTTCACGTTGTCCTTCAGAAGGACGGACCGAAGCAGCTGCCATGCGTTTGAAGTGAGAGCTTGGCATTGTCTCAATCGAATCTGCACAACAAATACATAAGGATCAGGATAGTATAAACTAAAAACATTACTTCATACCCGATCCTTCTGATGGATCTGAACTAGAGAACACCCCATTCGAGGCTGGGGCTCCGGCCCTACCCGCAACACCTATTTCTATCAATCTTTTCTCCCGAAGCAGATCTATTCGCCTAAGGCGTGCTTCGGGAGGGAGGAACATCGCAAGCGTATTTGCGGTGTCCGTGCGGGAGGGGTTGAACCTACTTCGGTCCAACTGACCTATGCGTGGGTGGGTTAGACGCGGCCATACTTTCAACAGATCCTCTTTGGGGACTGTTATCCACACATAGCAGGCCTCTCACGCATGGAGAGATTCTTCTTTATCTACAATTGCGCACTCTTTGGTGCGCACCGCTGTATAATACAACTTGCGGCAACCTAACAGACCCTTCCCCTTTCGGGATCCTACCAAGAACAGGTTAAAGAAGTGTTCTAGGGTCGGGGCTCGATTCTGTTGGTAACAATAAAAAATGAACGCTATTATATACACATAACTGCCCGAGAACAACGCAAAAGTGGGGCAGTGAATCTCCTTAAGCACGGCCGCTACAAAGGGATGTAGTGGAAAACGAAGCCCGCACTTTAGAGAGGCGTAATTGACCGGAATGGCCGATGCCGGCACATTCATTTCCGCCGGAAGGAAACATGGAATATCTTCCCGTCCCTTCCAAATATAATAATGCGCCGGAATCGAAAACCTAGATCTAAACTCCTCAATATCCAACTCAGACATGGAAGGGTATCGCATTTTATGAGGAGCATAAGTGTATACCTTAGAGAAACTGGATTGAAAGGGGTTGAACGTGGAATGGATTGAGGGCACAAAGAGTCGATTCTGCAGTTTCTCCTTCGCGATAATGACGATGAGGAGAAACAGTGCTCGAAATCCCGATTTAAATATTAATCTCCTAGCCAATGGTGAGCCGCCACGTAATACTGCCCAAGACAGTGACAGTACAAAGCGCACTCATCACGCCTCTTGAACTATCGAATATGAAGAGGCGCAGATCGGGATATTAATATTTAAATATTAACAAAGATAAAACTATAACTTAAATATACGTTATTTAGTTTAAAATGCAATTAACTCCCACACACTAAAGGAAAGATCGGTCCCCTGGACGCTCACTACCTACAGGTACGGTCCCAGGTTCTCATGAATATAGAAACATCATGTGATCGGCTTTGTATCGCCTCCACGACGGCAATCAAGCCCGAGGGGCTAGTGATGTGAACTTTAGGACCGGGTACCTTGGGATGGGCAAGGCCCATTAATTGCTGGGCTAATTCAAATGGTGGAAACGAATTCTCGCAGCTCATTTGCACACTTAAGGAAAAGCGGCCCGATGTTCAACGAGAGGACCGAAGACAACCTTAGGCGAAATAAAGTGCTTTCTGGTAACTAGCTCCTTGGTTCGGTCCGAACGGTTACAGGCTCACGTTTTCCACGCTTCGGGCCTCCACACGTTTACCACGCTTCGGGCCCGATCACGCAGACCACGCCTAGGTCCCAACCTCGTTTTACATCCCGCGATAACAACTTCTAACAAATCTGTCAGAGGGGGCTACAGAGCGTGATCTACACACGCCGTAAACTCTATAAATACAAGGCGCGACGACGGAAATAGGAGGACCCTTTGGACGCGTAAGAACAGGCCGTTACCCTGCCGGAGTTCTTACTGCTTTCTTTTCCTTGTCATTTTCATTAAGCCTCTGTTGTATTCCTTACGGATTATTTGATTAAGTGAACAGGCTAAGAGTATAATCTACTCTTAGTCAAGTGGTTTTCACCCCAATTCCTGGGGTTTCCACTATACATCGCTGTGCCATCGTTTATTTCTAGCTTTTAATCGTTTCCCGCAACAAAAACAAATCAGAACCGAATGCGTTTGCTAAACGAACCAGACGACTGTTGGTACCCCTAAAAAGGGACCATAACACTATTTATAGACAATATATTTGAACAATTGTGGATGAAAATATTCATATAGATAATAATATGTTAATTCAATTAATCATTCAACTACTATCATTAAATTTGTCTACCTTATTAATTAGATGTAAAATTTAGGTGTATAAGATATTTTTTTTGTATATCGTATTTTCGTTTGTCTTTTCCTGATTTTGCGGGATATGTTTCTTTACTTTGATAAACATCAACCTATATATTCATAACACTCCCCCTTGGATGTTTATCAATATTTGCACTCATGGAAAATCAGCGTCCTTCTTCTATAGTTGATTTAGAGAATTTTCTGATGAAGATGTTTTTATTGTTAATTGTTGTATTAGTCTTGCATTATATTATTGTAGTTTATCTTTTAAGAAATATGTAATTTCATTTTATTTGTAATAAAGGTTTTGAGAAAATACATACCTCCCCCTCATTGAAAAATTATTGAACGTCTTTAAGCCTTCGAATTCGGATTTTGTAAATCAACTTTTCAAAAGTTGCAGTTGGAAGAGATTTAGTAAATAGATCAACCAAATTGTTTTGTGAGCTAATTTGTTCGATATTTACTTCTCCATTCTTTTGAAGCTCATGTGTGAAGAAAAATTTCGGCAATATATGTTTCATTCTATCACTTTTAATGCATCATTCTTTTAACTGAAGTATACATACAACATTGTCCTCATATAATATTTTTGGTATCATCCCTTTTGATGATAACCCACATTTTCTTTGAATATGTTCAATTACTGACTTCAACCAAACACACTCATGGCTAGTCTCATGCATTGCTATTATTTCAGCATGATTTGATGAGGTGGCTGCTATTGTTTGTATGGTAGATCGCCAAGATATAGCATCTCCTCCTATCATAAATACATATCATGTTTGTGATCTACCATTGTGAGGATCAGACAAATATCCAGCATCTGCATAACCGACTAAATCTAATTTTGATTCCTTTGGATAGAATAATCATTTATCACATGTACCTTGAAGATATCGAAAAATATGTTTAATACCTTTCCAATGTCTTAGTGTTGGAGAAGAACTATATCTTGCTAATAAATTTACTGCAAATGAAATATCAGGGCGTGTATGATTAGCAAGATACATTAATGCTCCAATTGCACTAAGATATGGTACTTCAGGTCAAAGAAATTATTCTGTATTTTCTCGTGGTCTAAATGGATCTTTATCAACATCTAATGATCGTACAACCATTGGTGTACTCAATGGATGTGATTTATCCATGTAAAATCGATTGAGTATTTTGTTTGTATACGATTTTTGATGAAGCATAATTCCATTATTTAAATGTTCAATTTGTAATCCAAGACAGAATTTTGTTCTTCCAAAATCTTTCTTTAAGCAATCTATTGTACTTGAAAGCTCATCAGGAGTACCAATAATATTAATATCATCAACGTATATTACAAGTATATCAAATCCATTTTTAGACCTCTTCATAAAGATTCATGGACAAATTTGATCATTTGTATATCCCTGATCAATTGTATCACATTCGTCCAGATTGTTTCAACCCATAAAGAGATTTATTCAATTTGATTGAGTAATTCATCCTAGGTTCAGATTTGAATTTCTCCGGTAAATTAAATTCATCCGGAAGTTTCATATAAATATCGGAATCTAATGATCCATATAAATATGCTCTAACTACATCCATTAGATGCAAATCAAGGTTTTCATTAACCGCCAAATTTATAAGATATCTAAAAATAGTTGCATCCATTACGGGAGAATATGTCTCTTCAAAATCAATGCCCGGTCTCTGTGAAAATCCTTGAGCAACCAGTCTAGCTTTGTATCGAATAATTTCACCATTCTCATTTCTTTTTCTCACAAAAATCCACTTATAGCCCACTGGGCGTATCTTCTGGCGTACGTAATACTGCTCCAAAAACTTCTCGTTTGTTAAGTGAATTTAATTCTGCCTTAATTGCATCTTTCCATTTAATCCATTCATCTCTTTCACGAAATTCTGACATTGATTTTGGTTCATGATCATCATCGCAACTAATTAAATTATATTCCATGCATTGAGCAAAATACTCATCAATTTCAATCTTATTTCGATCCCAGATTATGTCATTTAATGTGTAATTGATTGAAACTTCTTGATTTTCATTATTTTCATATATTGCATCTATATCTGTAGTTATTTTATCCTTATTAGGATTATTATCATCATTTATATTTGTTTCCTTTCTCTTTCGGGGAATTTTATCTTTAAAACCAATAGGTCTTCCACGTTTCAGACGTGCTTTAGATTCATTGGCAATCTTATTTTGTTCAACATGAACTTCAATTTTAATTGGGGTATTAGCTGCTGGAATATATGATTTTGTAATCCTCTTAGTATCATTAAATGCATCAGGTAGCTCATTTGCTAATTTTTGTAAATGAATGATCTTTTGAACTTCAAGCTCACTTTGTTTGGTTCGAGGATCAAGATAAGATAAAGATGAATTATTCCAAATAATTTTATTTTCATTCTTATTCTTATTCTTATCTCCCCCTAATGTTGGGAAGTTTGATTCATCAAACTTACAATCAGCAAATCTAGCTGTAAATAAATCTTCAGTTAAATGTTCTAAATATCTTATTATAGAAGGAGATTCAAACCCAACATATATTCCTATTCTCCGTTGGGGTTCCATCTTAGTACGTTGTGGTTTAGTAATTGGAACATATACAACACATCCAAATATTCTTATATGAGAAATATCTGGTTCTTTACCAAGAACAAGTTGCAATGGAGAGAACTCATGATAATGAGTTGGTCTAATACGAATCAATGCTTCAGCATGTATAACAACATGTTCCCAACATGACATAGGTAGATTAGTTTTCATAAGTATCGGTCTAGCAATCAATTGTAAACGTTTAATCAATGATTCTGCAAGACCATTTTGTGTATGAACATACTCTACATGATGTTCAACATCTATTACTAATGTCATACAATAATTATTAAATGTTTCAGAAGTAAATTCACTAGCATTATCAAATCTTATTTTCTTAATTGGATAATCTGGAAANGGGACGATTCTCTAATCCTATTTGAGTTTTCTACCAGGGATAGGATAATCAAAGGCATGGCGACTGGAACTCCGAAAAATAATAGTGACGTGCTTCCCGACAGTCTCCCAGCACTAACATTCACTTTACAGGATTTGGAAGCTGTCGTAAGGAAGATGGTACTGGAAATTACGTCGGAGAGAAGTGGAACAGAACCACCGGCTGTTTCACGCCCTGTTCCCAAAAATAGAGGTTATGAGAGTGATCCTGACGAACGCAGTACTGATGAAGAGGAAATCATCAGGCGTGGCGTCACAACGAGGAGGCCTAGATATCGGTCTACTCCTCCCCCTCCGGCCAGAGCTCTAACTCCCTCTCCTGGAAATGAACAGAAGCAGATGCATCGATGAATAGATGAGCTCACCAGGGAGTTGGAGAATATGCGTGCATTGAAGGATTGCGAACCGAATCTGGGACGCAATCCTGGTTTATTTAACAGGGCCATGGAGGCTCCTATCAGGCGAAGTAAGGATGACGATTGGTGGCATAATTTACATGATGTTCAAACGTCATCCCATCAATCTGAAGGCGTATCAGCCGCCTTGGGAGATTTGATGCTCCCATTTTCTGAGGAAATCTTGACAGCGGTCCCAGATCGGCATTATCGCAACCCCGAGGGGTTGCCGACGTTTCGTGGCGATGGTGATCCGATCGATCATGTTGCTTATTTCGAGTTACGAATGGGAACGGTTCGAGCCTCTGATTCATTAAAGTGCCGCATCTTCGCGGTAGGATTACAAGGCGATGCCCGAACATGGTTCAAAAATCTGCCAGCCCGATCCATACAGTCGTATGGCAGGTTTATTTTGGCTTTCTCAGAGCAATTTGCTCCAAATGTAGGACCGCCTCGAAGTAGGCAGGAACTATATCAGCTAAAATATATCCCGGCGAAAATGAGTAATCGGTCCTTTATGGAGAAATTCAACAGGACTGCCCGGGGCATCAAACTCGAGCTCCGTGATAAAATCGATATTCTACAACAGGTCTTAGGACCGTGCGGCCTTTCGGCCAGTTTGGTGAAGAGCCAACCATCTACCTTGGGCAAAATTCTTCAGAAAATCAACAAGTATATCAAGGTAGATGAAGCGTTGGGGCTTGGTTATCGGAAGCCTAGCGGGAATTCTCAGCCCGCAGGTGATCATAGGGTTTCATACCCGAAGAAACAGTCGCGAGAAGTAGCGGCTGTGAGTGAAAAAGACGTCCCCCCGAAGCAGGAGGACAATCGGGTGTATTGCGAGCTTCATCATAATCGCGATCACCCGACCTTGAAGTGTCCGTTGTTGAAAGAGACAGTAGATGCAATGAGTAAAGAGAAGCCCGACCGGAATGGTCAGAAGGGCAAGCAAGCGGAATCCCCCCGAAGGGGCCATCAAGATGACGATCGTCACATGCCGCGGTGAAGAGACAATCGGGGACAACCCCGAAACTACAACGATCGGACGGAGGACCGAAGGTCTCCTCCGCTAGAGCAAGAAAGAGGCCAACACGGTCGTGAGAACCGTGGTCAGGGCCGTAGAAGAAGATGGCGGGGCCGTGGCGGCAGAGCCCCGCAGAATGAGGGTGGGAGACAGGAGCAGACTGCTCCCCCACCTGCTGAAACTGGTGCCCAACCCCCTCGAAATGAGGCGGCACCTAGAGAAATGACCGGAGATATTTATGTTATCTTCGGTGGTTTGAGAATAAATGAATCAGTCCGAGACCGAAAAAGAACAGCGCGCGGAGACTCTGCTGAGAGCTCTGAATCTGTAGCGCTGGTAAAATATGATCTCATGGATCGGTCCTCCTTCTTCAGAGAGGACATCACTTTCACCCCGGCTGATCGGGAAGGGATCATTGATCCCTGTGACGACCCCCTCACCATTACAGGGGTCATCGGGAATCGCCGTGTCCACAGAATCTTGGTGGACACTGGGGCCTCGTGCAATCTGATGAAGCGCGAGGTCGCTGAAATGTTGGGAGCAGCTGCTCACGATCTGCCGATCGCCAATATAACTTTTTGGTCGTTCGACCAAAGAAGTGTTATTCCGTGTGGGAAGATGTTATTCCCCGTTACCATTGGAGAGCCATCCAAAGACCGATCCGAAGACCTGGAATTCATTATCGTTGAAGTCGACTTGGCTTACAACGCTATTATCGGACGGACCGGCCTGAGTAAATTTGAGGCGGTCCCTTCTACTTATCACATGATGCTCAAGTTCCCCTCCATTCATGGAGTTATTTCTGTTAAGGGGGATCAGAAGGTAGCTAGACAATGCTACATGAGCTCGTNAAGATCAGAAGAAATCATCATTCATGACCGAAGATGGGGTTTATTGCTATGTGGTTATGCCCTTCGGTCTCAAAAATGCTGGAGCAACATACCAGAGGTTGGTCAACAGAATCTTTAGAGAATTAATTGGCCATATGATGGAAGTGTATGTTGACGATATGATTGTTAAATCTATGAATGATGAAGACCATCTTTCTTATTTGTCTCGTTGTTTCGAAGTATGCCGAAAATATAAGCTTAAACTAAATCCAAACAAGTGTTGTTTCGGGATCCAAAGTGGAAAATTCTTATTATATTATGTTTCAGAGAAAGGCATAGAGGTTAACCTTGAGAAGGTGCAAGCTATCATTGATATGCAACCTCCGAGATACAAAAGAGAATTTCAAAGGCTTACTGGCCGACTAGCCGCGCTGAGCAGGTTTATTTCGAAATCCACAGACCGGGCCTTACCTTTTTTCAGAGTGCTAAGAAAAGCAAGACATATGGATTGGATCTAAGAATGCGATCGGGCCTTCTCCGAGCTCAAGACTTATTTAAGCACTCCCCCGGTGATGGTAAGTCCAACTTGTGATGAACCTTTGGGGTTATATCTTGCGATATCCGAAGTTGCTGTCAGCACAGGTCTGGTGACCATACGAGATGACATTCATAGACCTGTCTATTATGTCAGTCATTCTCTAGTATCTGCTGAAACCATGTATTCCACCTTGGAGAAATTCATGNGCCTCGGATTCACTAAAGTGCCGCATCTTCGCGGCAGGATTACAAGGCGATGCCCGAACGTGGTTCGAGAATTTGCCGGCCCGATCCATACAGTCGTATGGCGGATTTATTTTGGCCTTCTCTGAGCAATTTTCTCCAAATGTAGGACCGCCCCGAAGCAGGTAGGAACTATATTAGCTAAAATATATCCCGGCAAAAATGAGTCTTCGGTCCTTCATGAAGAAATTCAACAGGACCGCCCGGGGTATCAAGCTCGAGCTCCGGGATAAAATCGATATTCTACAGCAGGTTCTAGGACCGTGCGGCCTTTCGGCCAGTTCGGTAAAGAGCCCACCATCCACCTTGGGAAAACTTCTTCAGAAAATCAACAAGTATATTAAGGTGGATGAAGCGCTGGGGCTGGGTTATCGGAAACCTAGCTAGATTTCTGAACCCGCAGGTGATCATAGGGTTTCCTACCCTAAGAAGCAGTAGTGAGGAGTAGCGGCTGTAAGCGAAAAAGACGTCCCCCCGAAGCAAGAGGACAATCGGGTGTATTGCGAGCTTCATCATAATCGCGATCACCCGACCCTGAAGTGCCCGCTGTTGAAAGAGACAGTAGAGACAATGAGTAAAGAAAAGCCCGACCGGAATGGTCAGAAGGGCAAGCGAGCAGAATTCCCCCGAAGGGGCCACCAAGGTGACTATCGTCACAGGCTGCTGGGAAGAGATAATCGGGGACAACCCCGAAACTATAATGATCGCAAGGAGGACAGACGGTCTCCTCCGCCGGAACAAGAAAGAGGCCAACACGGTCGTGAGAACCGTGGTCAGGGCCGAAGAAGAAGATGGCGGGGCCATGGCGGTAGAGCCCTGCAGAATGAGGGTGGAAGACAGGAGTAGGCCGCTCCTCCACCTGCGGAAACTGGTGCCCAACCTCCACAAAATGAGGCGGCACCCCGAGAAGTAGCCAGAGATATTTATGTTATTTCCGGTGGTTTAAGAATAAATGAATCGGTCAGGGACCGAAAGAGAATCGCGCGTGGAGACTCCGCTGAGAGCTCCGAGTCTGCGGCGCTTGTGAAATATGATCCCATGGAACGGTCATCCTTCTTCAGAGAGGACATCACTTTCACACCGGCTGATCGGGAAGGGATCATCGACCAATGTGACGATCCCCTTACCATCACTGGATCATCGGGAATCATCGTGTCCACATAATTTTAGTGGATACAGGGTTCTTCGTGCAATCTAATGAAGCGCAAGGTCGCCGAGATGTTGGGAGCTGCTGCTCACGATCTCCCAATCGCTAACATCACTCTTTGGTCGTTCGACCAAAGGAGCGTTATTCCATGCGGGAAGATGTTATTCCCAGTTACCCTTGGAGAGCCATCCAACGACCGGTCGGAAGACCTGGAATTCATTGTCGTTGAGGTCGACTTGGCTTACAACGCTATTATCGGACGGACTGGCCTTAGTAAGTTTGAGGATGTCCCTTCTACTTATCACATGATCCTCAAATTCCCCTCCGTTCATGGAGTTTTTTCTGTTAAGGGGGATCAGAAAGTAGCTAAGCAATGCTACATGAGCTCGTGCCGAACTTTGGCACCGGTTAAAAGAGTCCGGGTGGATCTGCTAGAAGAGTTGCTGCACCCGAGGCAAACAATGGAACCCGTTGGGTTCAAATTGATCAACCTGGTTGAGGATGATTCAACCAAGACAACTCGCATAAGAACACATCTAGCCCCTGACTTTGAAAAAGAACTGATCCACCTGCTGAGAAGCTACGTGGATATATTCGCATGGACCCTGGACGATGTTCCGGGGATTGACCGATCCGATAGTGAACATCGGATCAACACTGAGCCAGGAACGAAGCCTGTTAGGCAGAAAAGAAGACGCTATTCTCCTGAGAAGATCGAGATTATCCGGGCGGAAGTGAATAAGCTGCTATGGTCGGGATTTATCAGATAAATCCACTATAATGAATGGGTTGCAAACCCAGTGGTGGTTTCCAAACCGGATGGGAAATGACGAATGTGCATCGATTTTACCGATGTTAACAAAAGCTGTGAGTCAGACCCTTTCCCACTGCCGCACATCGACCGACTGGTAGATGCTGTTTCTGGTAGCAGCATGATGAGTACAATGGATGCTTATTCTGGATATCACCAGATCTTCTTGGCTGAGGAAGATCAGAAGAAATCATCATTCAAGACCGAAGATGGGGTTTTCTGTTATGTGGTTATGTCATTCGGTCTCAAAAATGCCGGAGCAACATACCAAAGGTTGGTCAACAAAATCTTTAGAGAGTTGATTGGCCATATGATGGAAGTGTATGTTGACGATATGATTGTAAAATCTATGAATGATGAAGACCACCTTTCTTATTTGTCTCGTTGTTTCGAAGTATGCCGAAAATATAAGCTCAAACTAAATCCAAACAAATGCTGCTTCGGGATCCGAAGTGGAAAATTATTAGGATATTATATTTCAGAGAAAAGCATAGAGATTAACCCTGAAAAGGTGCAATCTATCATTGATATGCAACATCCGAGAAACAAAAGAGAGTTCCAAAGGTTTACTGGCCGGCTAGCTGCACTGAGCAGGTTTATTTAGAAATCCACAGACAGAGCCTTACCATTTTTCAGAGTGCTAAGAAAAGCAAGTCATCTAGATTGGACCGAAGAATGCGATCGGGCATTCTCTGAGCTAAAGACTTATTTAAGCACTCCCCCGGTGATGGTAAGTCCGACTTGTGATGAGCCGTTGGGGTTATATCTGGCAGTATCAGAAGTTGCCGTCAGCGCAGCTCTGGTAACCATACGAGATGACATTCATAGACCGGTTTATTATGTCAGCCGTTCGTTGGTATATGCTGAAACCAGATATTCCACCTTGGAGAAATTCATGCTAGCGTTGAAAAAAGATGTATCCAAGCTGAAACATAATTTTGAAGGTCGAACGGTCTATGTCTATACGGATCAACCTATGAAAGTGCTCCTTAAACAGAAGGATTTGAACGAGAGACTGGCAAAATGGGCTATCAAACTCAGTGCTATGTATCTGGAATTCCTGCCCCGAAGGGCGATCAAAGCTCAGGTTCTAGCCGATTTCGTGGTTGAAATGACCCGATCGGCCATTTATCTTAACCAATAAGATGATCGATAGACGATCCATGTAGATGGGTCAACCTTCGGGGGAAGAGGAGCGGGCATTACCCTGACAACGGTGCAAGGTGACATTATTCATTCCGCAGTCAAATTTTCCTTTGCTGGAACAAATAATGTGGTAGAATATGAGGCAGTATTGTCAGGAATGACCTTGCCTCGAAAAATGGGAGTTAGCAGAGTGCGAATGTTCTCAGACTCGAAGTTAGTAGTGGAACAATTCCCAGGGAGATTTGAGACTCATGATCCGATGATGAGGTTATATTGCGCCAAAGTCCTGGAACTATCCAAAAAATTCAGTGAGTTCTCTCTTGACCATGTGCCACGAGAGCAAAATAAGGTTGCCGACGCACTCGCCAGATTGGCCTCAGGCATACCTGACATAGAGCCAAGCACTATTTCGGTCCATATTCAGGATCGACTTTCGGTCGAGATTCCAGTGACCGAACAGTCTATTGAAAAAATCTGGGCTCTATGCCATGAACTCTATGGCTTGAATATTGATGCTACTGAATCTCCAGGAGAACCCAATTGGATGGACTCATTTATTAAATAACTCTCAAATGGCTATCACCCTAAAGATAAGTCCGAAGACAGAAAAATAGAGGTCCGGGCTAAGAAATTCACCTTAGTCGATGGACGCTTGTTTAAAAAGAGTTTTGAAGGCCCGCTTCTGCGCTGCTTATCTCGTATTGAGGCTGAAGCCGTTATGATTTCTGTTCATATGGGGATATGCGGCATTCATTTAGGGGCTCGATCTTTGTATCACCGCATCATCAGAGCTGGATACTTTTGGCCAACACTGCTTGCTGATGACAAGCAATATACTAAACATTGTGCCATATGCCAATACCATGCTCCACTCCCGCAATTGCCTGGGGCTCCCTTATCGGTCACCCCATTGCAATGTCCATTTGATAGATGGGGGATCGATATCCTCGGGCCTTTTCCTCGGTCAATAGGGCAAAGAAAATTCTGTATTATAGCGGTGGAATATTACTCGAAATGGATTGAAGAAGAAGCAGTAGCCATCATCTCAGAGAAAGTGGTCATGCACTTTATATGGCGAAACATTGTGAGCCGCTTCGGGGTTCCCTGAGCGCTCGTATATGATAATGGGACTCAGTTCCGCGGAAAGAGCATACGTGACCTATGCACCAAGTTGGGCATCACCCAGCATTTCTCATCGGTGGCTCACCCCCAAACTAACGGACTTACTGAGGTATCTAACAAGGCTATCAAGAAGGGATTGAAAACCAAGTTAGAAGATTTTGGAGGTAAATGGCCCGAACACATCTATGAGGTCCTATGGGAATACCGAACTACACCTCGCTCAACAACCCAGGAATCACCTTTCTCATTAGTGTATGGGACCGAAGCTGTTAGCCCGGTGGAGGTTGCCATCTGATCACCTCGGATCTCTCAAAACAATGAGCATATGAATGGTGAAAGAAGATTATTGGACCTCGAGATGATCGAAGAAAAGAGAGATGCAATTTATGCACGGATGCGTGCTTATCAGTGAACTGTGGAACGGGCCCACAACAAGCGAGTCCTCCCAAGAGAATTCTTTGAAGGCGATCTCGTCCTCAGAAGCATTAAAGTGCAGAGGAACGTTGGAAAGTTGGACAGAAATTGGGAAGGACCGTATCGAGTATCAAAGAAATTGGAATCAGGTGCGTATAAACTTGAAACGTTGGATGGTATAGAGGTCCCCCGAACTTGGAAACAAGTAAGTACAAATACAAATTATTTCTAATGGAATGATGGACCGATCTTGAAGTTGGGTGGAGTAGGACGAATCTGGACTGGTGACCGAAGCTTCTTGTCTGCAAGGCTCCCAAGTTGTAGTGACCGCTCTGACGAGTCAGATGCTCCTGCACTTGCCCAACCCCATTGATGAGTTGTCATTCTCACAGAACTCATTACGAACTAAAACACTCCCTTCAACGGCATTTAGTCTTTAGAAATGACCCTTTGTACCTATGACATCTGCTACGATAAATGGAATGGTTGTCAGCATATCGAGACATAAAATCGATCCTAATATAAAACGTATTATGAGCCAAACTTGGCCAACAAAGCCTAAGGGACTTTATTAGAACCAAGGTTCGGCCGAAACTTTGGGGCGTATCGCCGACCAGCTCAGGGGCGTATACGGAGGTCTCACTCTTAGCTGATAAAGTCTTTGAGCTGGAGAAAACGGGACAAACAGCTCAGGGGCGTATCGCCGACCTAGAGGCCAAGCTGCGGGCCAAAGACTAAGAAATCAACGAAGTCCAAGGTCGGGCCTAGGAGAAGAGGAATAAGATGAACGAGCTTCTCCTTCGGGCCCAAGAAGAGAAGACGGCCTTGGAAGAGGAGTTGAAAAGGGCCCGCACTTCAACCGAAGGTTCGGTCCGAGAAGCGGTTCTGGGATTCGCTCGGTCCCATTTGTTATTCGCTTTAGCGGATAACATACATGGGGTTTATACTGCCAAGTATCTGGATAACATGCGTGAGCAAGTTATTCAGCAGTTCGGGCTTTCCCCTTCGGACGAGCGATGGAGGATGGTCGAGCAACTGGAGAAAGATGGCAAGTTTCAGGTTATTCCAACTTTAGAAGAACCTGTTCTGGAAGAGGACCCTTTCTTCTACCTCTTTGAAGAGATGGAGAGAGCGGTCAACCAAAAGGTGGCCGATCAAGAAGAAGAACTGAAGCAGCTCGCGGCCCGGACTGAACCGCAGGAGCCGGAGATTGAAGACAAAGAAGAGGGGTAGATTAGCTAGATTTAACTCATACTTTGTATCTGTCTTATTTCTCATCTTCAATATAACTTGTTCCATTCAATTCTTGTTCTTTTAACTGCCAGAACGATGTAATATAACGAACTTCTTAACAAACTAATAAGTCTTATGTTAACGAAGTGTAAGATCGAGGACACTCACAAGTAGTTAACCATCGGTCCAAGATGTTATGTTTGGTTTATTCATATCAATTCTAATTGGATCAGTCGTTTTACATTGTGTATGGGTCACTCTTATTCCGTCATTGGAGTCAATACTTGATTGGATAGGCGTAGTCTGCGTTTAATATGAGTCTTTACGAGCTTTGGCCGAACCTTGGTTCTAATAAAGTCCCTTAGGTTTTGTTGGCCAAGCTTGGCTCATAATACGTCTTATATTAGGACCGATCTTATGTCTTGATATGCTGACAACCATTCCTTTTATCGTAGCAGATGTCATAGGTACAAATGGTCATTCCTAAAGATTGAATGCCGTTGAAGGGAGTGTTTTAGTTTGTAATGAGTTCTGGGAGAATGACAACTCATCAATGGGGCTGGGCAAGTGCAGGAGCATCTGACTTATCAGAGTGGTCACTACAACTTGGGAGCCTTGCGGACAAGAAGCTTCGGTCACCAGTCCAGATTCGTCCTACTCCACCCAACTTCAAGATCGGTCCATCATTCCATTAGAAATAGTTTGTATTTGTACTTACTTGTTTCTACTTACGTTTAAGAGAATGTATTTATTGAGTCAAACATATTAATCGAAGATTCATAAGAAATATCTCATTAAATTCATAACCTTCCAAGTTTGGGGGACCTCTATACCATCCAACGTTTCAAGTTTATACGCACCTGATTCCAATTTCTTTGATACTCGATACGGTCCTTCCCAATTTCTGTCCAGCTTTCCAACGTTCCTCTGCACTTTAATGTTTCTGAGGACGAGATCGCCTTCAAAGAATTCTCTTGGGAGGACTCGCTTGTTGTGGGCCCGTTCCATAGTTCGCTGTTAAGCACGCATCCGTGCATAAATTGCATCTCTCTTTTCTTCGATCATCTCGAGGTCCAATAATCTCCTTTCACCATTCATATGCTCATCGTATTGAGAGATCCGAGGTGATCGGATGACAACCTCCACCGGGCTAACAGCTTCGGTCCCATACACCAATGAGAAAGGTGATTCCTGGGTTGTTGAGCGAGGTGTAGTTCGGTATGCCCATAGGACCTCATAGATGTGTTCGGTCCATTTACCTCCAAAATCTTCTAACTTGGTTTTCAATCCCTTCAGGATAACCTTGTTAGATACCTCAGTAAGTCCGTTAGTTTGGGGGTGAGCCACCGATGAGAAATGTTGGGTGATGCCCAACTTGGTGCATAGGTCCCGTATGCTCTTTCCACGGAACTGAGTCCCATTATCAGATACGAGCGCTCGGGGAACCCCGAAGCAGCTCACAATGTTTCACCATATAAAGTGCTTGACCACTTTCTCTGAGATGATGGCTACTGCTTCTACTTCAATCAATTTCGAGTAATATTCCACCGCAATAATACAGAATTTTAAATGCCCTATTGACCGAGGAAATGGCCCGAGGATATCGATTCCCCATCTGTCAAACGGACAATGCAACCAGGCAATTGCGGGAGTGGAGCATGGTATTGGCATATTGCACAACGTTTAGTATATTGCTTGGCATCAGCAAGCAGTGTTGACCAAAAGTATCCAGCTCTGATGATACGGTGATACAAAGATCGAGCCCCTGAATGAATGCCGCATATCCCTCATGAACATAAATCATGACGGCTTCAGCCTCAATAGGAGATAAGCAGCGCAGAAGCGTGCCTTCAAAACTCTTTTTAAACAAGCGTCCATCGACTAAGGTGAATCTCTTAGCCCGGACCTCTATTTTCCTGTCTTCGGACTTATCTTTAGGGAGATAGCCATTTGAGAGGTATTTAATAAAGGAGTCCATCCAATTGGTTTCTCCTGGAGATTCAGTAGCATCAATATTCAAGCCCTAGAGTTCATGGCATAGAGCCCCGATCTCTTCAATAGAATGTTCGGTCACTGGAATCTCGACCGAAGGTCGGTCCTGAATATGGACCGAAATAGTGCTCGGCTCTATGTCAGGTATGCCTGAGGCCAATTTGGCGAGTGTGTCGGCAACCTTATTTTGCTCTCGTGGCACATGGTCAAGAGAGAACTCACTGAATTTTTTGGATAGTTCCAGGACTTTGGCGCAATATAACCTCATCATCGTATCATGAGTCTCAAATCTCCCTGCGAACTGTTCCACTACTAACTTCGATTCTGAGAACATTCGCACTATGCTAACTCCCATTTTTCGAGCCAAGGTCATTCCTGACAATACTGCCTCATATTCTACCACATTATTTGTTCCAGCAAAGAAAAATTTGACTGCGGAATGAATAAAGTCACCTTGCACCGTTGTCAGGGTAATGCCCGCTCCTCTTCCCCCGAAGGTTGACCCATCTACATTGATCGTCCATCGATCATCTTCTTGGTTAAGATAAATGGCCGATCGGGTCATTTCAACCACGAAATCGGCTAGAACCTGAGCTTTGATCGCCCTTCGGGGCAGGAATTCCATATACATAGCACTGAGTTTGATAGCCCATTTTGCCAGTCTCTCGTTCAAATCCTTCTATTTAAGGAGCACTTTCAGAGGTTGATCCGTATAGACATAGACCGTTCGGCATTCAAAATAATGTTTCAGCTTGGATACATCTTTTTTCAACGCTAGCATGAATTTCTCCAAGGTGGAATACCTGGTTTCAGCAGATACCAATGAATGGCTGACATAATAAACCGGTCTATGAATGTCATCTCGTATGGTTACCAGAGCTGCGCTGACGGCAACTTCTGATACCGCCAGATATAACCCCAACGGCCCATCACAAGTCGGACTTACCATCACCGGGGGAGTGCTTAAATAAGTCTTTAGCTCAGAGAATGCCCGATCGCATTCTTCGGTCCAATCTAGATGGCTTGCTTTTCTTAGCACTCTGAAAAAAGGTAAGGCTCTGTCTGTGGATTTCGAAATAAACCTGCTCAGTGCAGCTAGCCGGCCAGTAAGCCTTTGGAACTCTCTTTTGTTTCTCGGAGGTTGCATATCAATCATAGTCTGCACCTTTTAAGGGTTAACCTCTATGCCTTTCTCTGAAACATAATATCCTAATAATTTTCCACTTCGGATCCCGAAGCAGCATTTGTTTGGATTTAGTTTGAGCTTATATTTTCGGCATACTTCGAAACAACGAGACAAATAAGAAAGGTGGTCTTCATCATTCATAGATTTTACAATCATATCGTCAACATACACTTCCATCATATGACCAATCAACTCTCTAAAGATTTTGTTGACCAACCTTTGGTATGTTGCTCCGGCATTTTTGAGACCGAATGGCATAACCACATAACAGAAAACCCCATCTTCGGTCTTGAATGATGACTTCTTCTGATCTTCCTCAGCCAAGAAGATCTGGTGATATCCAGAATAAGCATCCATGGTACTCATCAATGTGATACCAGAAACAGCATCTACCAGTCGGTCGATGTGCGGCAGTGGGAAATGGTCTGACTCACAGCTTTTGTTAACATCGGTAAAATTGATTCACATTCGCCATTTCCCATCCGGTTTGGAAACCACCACTGGGTTTGCAACCCATTTAGTATAGTGGATTTCTCTGATAAATCCCGACCGTAGCAGCTTATTCACTTCCGCCCGGATAATCTCGATCTTCTCAGGAGAATAGCATCTCCTTTTCTGCCTAACAGGCTTCGTTCCTGACTCAGTGTTGATCCGATGTTCACTATCGGATCGGTCAATCCCCGAAACATCGACCGGGGTCCATGCGAATATATCCACGTGGCTTCTCTGCAGGTGGATCAGTTCTTTTTCAAAGTCAGGGGCTAGATGTTCCCCGATGCGAGTTGTTTTGGTTGAGTCATCCTCAACCAGGTTGATCAATTTGAACCCTACGGGTTCCATTGCTTGCCTCGGGTGCGGCAACTCTTCTAGCAGATCCACCCGAACCCTTTTAACCGGTGCCCAAGTTCGGCACGAGCTCATGTAGCATTGCCTAGCTACTTTCTGATCCCCCTTAACAGAAATAACTCCATGAATGGAGGGGAATTTGAGCATCAAGTGATAAGTAGAAGGGACCGCCTCAAACTTACTAAGGTCAGTCCGTCCGATAATAGCGTTGTAAGCCAAGTCGACCTCAACGACAATGAATTCCAGGTCTTCCGACCGGTCATTGGATGGCTCTCCAAGGGTAATTGAGAATAACATCTTCCCGGATGGAATAACGCTCCTTTGATCGAACGACCAAAGAGTGATGTTAGCGATTGGGAGATCGTGAGCAGCAGCTCCCAACATCTCGGCGACCTCGCGCTTCATTAGATTGCACGAAGCCCCTGTATCCACTAAAATTCTGTGGACACGATGATTCCCTATGATCCCAGTGATGGTAAGGGGATCGTCATATGGGTCGATGATCCCTTCCCGATCAGCCGGGATGAAAGTGATGTCCTCTCTGAAGAAGGAGGACCGTTCCATGGGATCATACTTCACCAGCGCACAGACTCGGAGCTCTCAGCGGAGTCTCCGCGCGCGATTCTCTTTCGGTCCCGGACCGATTCATTTATTCTTAAACCACTGGAGATAACATAAATATCTCCGGCTACTTCTCGGGGTGCCGCCTCATTTTGAGGAGGTTGGGCTCCAGTTTCCGCAGGTGGAGGAGCGGCATGCTCTTGTCTTCCACCCTCATTCTACGGGGCTCTACCGCCACGGCCCCGCCATCTTCTTCTTCGGCCCTGACCACGGTTCTCACGACCGTGTTGGCCTCTTTCTTGTTCCGGCGGAGGAGACCGTCGGTCCTCCGTCCGATCATTATAGTTTCGGGGTTGTCCCCGATTATCTATTCCCCGTGGCCTGTGACGATCATCACCTTGGTGGCCCCTTCGGGAGGATTCTGCTCGCTTGCCCTTCTGACCATTCCGGTCGGGCTTTTCTTTACTCATTGCCTCTACTGTCTCTTTCAATAGCGGGCACTTCAGGGTCGGGTGATCGCGATTATGATGGAGCTCGCAATACACCCGATTGTCCTCCTGCTTCGGCTGGACGTCTTTTTCGCTTACAGCCGCTACTTCTCGCTACTGCTTCTTAGGGTAGGAAACCCTATGATCACCTGCGGGTTCAAAAATCCAGCTAGGTTTCCGATAACCCAGCCCCAGCACTTCATCCACCTTAATATACTTGTTGATTTTCTAAAGAAGTTTTCCAAGGTGGATGGTGGGCTCTTTACCAAACTGACCGAAAGGCCGCACGATCCTAGGACCTGCTGTAGAATATCGATTTTATCCCGGAGCTCGAGCTTGATACCCCGGGCGGTCTTGTTGAATTTCTCCATGAAGGACCGAAGACTCATTTTTGCCGGGATATATTTCAACTGATATAGTTCCTTCCTGCTTCGCGGCGGTCCTACATTTGGAGCAAATTGCTCAGAGAAGGCCAAAATAAATACGCCATACGATTGTATGGATCGGGCCGGCAAATTCTTGAACCACGTTCGGGCATCGCCTTGTAATCCTACCGCGAAGATGCGGCACTTTAGTGAATCCGAGGCCCGAACCGTTCCCATGCGCAATTCGAAATCGGCAACGTGATCGATTGGATCACCATCACCACGAAATGTCGGCAACCCCTCGGGGTTGTGATAATGCCGATCTGGGACTACTGCCCAGATCTCTTTAGAAAAGGGGAGCATCAAATCTCCCAAGGCGGTCGATAGGCCGTCAGATGGATGAGACGATGCCTGGACCGCATGCGAATTATGCCACTAGTCATCATCCTTATTTCTCCTGATAGGGGTCTCCATGGCCCTGTTAAATAAACCAGGATTGCGTCCCAGATTAGGTTCGCAATCCCTCAGCGCACGCATGCTCTCCAACTCCATCGTGAGCTCATTAATTCGTCGCTGCATCTGCTCCTGATCATTTCAAGGAGCAGGAGTTAGAGCTCTGGCTGGGGGAGGAGATGTAGACCGATATCTAGGCCTCCTCATTGTCACGCCACGCCTGATGATTTCTTCTTCATCAGTGTTGCGCTCGTCATGATCACTCTCGTATCCTCTGCTTTTGGAAACATGGCTTGATACAGCCGGTGGTTCTGTTCCACTTTTCTTCGACGTAATTTCCAGTACCACCTTCCTGACGATAGCTTCCAGATCCTGTAAAGTGAATGTTGGTGCTGGGAGACTGTCGGGAAGCACGTTACTATCATTGGTCGAAGTTCCAGTAGCCATGCCTTTGATTATCCTATCCATGGTAGAAAACTCAAATGAGATTAGAGAATCGATCCCCACGGACGGTGCCAAACTGTTATGGTCCCTTTTTAGGGGGTACCAACAGTCGTCCTGTTCGTTTAACAAACAAACTCGGTTCTGATTTGTTTTTGTTGCGGGAAACGATTAAAAGCTAGAAATAAACGATGACACAACGATGTATAGTGGAAACAGCAGGAATTGGCGGGAAAACCACTTGACTAAGAGTAGATTATACTCTTAGCCTGTTCACTTAATCACATAATCCGTAAGGAATACAACAGAGGCTTAATGAAAATGACAAGGAAAAGAAAGCAGTAAGAACTCCGGCAGGGTAACGGCCTGTTCTTACGCGTCCAAAGGGTCCTGTTATTTCCGTCGTCGCGCCCTGTATTTATAGAGTTTACATCGTGTGTAAATCACGCTCTATAACCGCCTCTGACAGGTTTGTTAGAGGTTGTTATCGCGGGATGTAAAACGAGGTTGGGACTGAGGCGTGGTCTGCGTGATCGGGCCCGAAGCGTGGTAAACGTGTGGAGGCCCGAAGCGTGGAAAACGTGAGTCTGTAACCGTTCGGACCGAAGCAAGGAGCCAGTTGTTAGAAAACGCTTTATTTTGCCTAAGGTTATCTTCGGTCCTCTCGTTAAACATCGGGCCGGTTTTCCTTAAGTGTGCAAATGGGCTGCAGGAATTCGTTTCCACCATTTGAATTAGCCCAATAATTAATGGGTCTTGCCCATCACAAGGTACCCGGTCCTAGAGTTCACATCAATGATCGACCAACATGTGGGTGGGCGATGTTATTATCTATGTTCAATGGTCATGACATAAGGGCATACTGATCACTTCGTATGAACACATCCACATTTCTACATCTATGTGCTCTACTAGTGAACGAATTTGGGTTGGAACGAAGAAAATATGTAACTGTTGAAGATGATGTAGCTATTTTTCTTATGATAGTGGGAAAGCGCAAGGAAACATAGATATACAAGAGTTTTTTCAACGAGGTGCAGATACAATTCACACGTCATTTCAAAATGTTCTTAAAGCGTGTACAAGGATGGCTTCAAAATGGGTTTTTCCTACTGAAAATTACAATGAGGTAAACTCATATATACAATCTAATCACAAATATTATCCGTACTTTAAGTATGCTATAGGGGCTATCGATGGAACCCACATTGAGGCCACTTTGCCAGAAAGAGACCAAGTTCGTTTCATTGGGAGGAAAGGTGTCCCAACGCAAAACGTTCTTGCTATCTGTGACTTCAACATACGTTTTGTATTTGTAATGGCCGGTTCAGAAGGTATCACGCATGACAACATGATACTTTCTCGTTGCCTTGAAGACGATCGATACCAATTTCCCAAACCACCACTAGGTTTGGATACAAACTAATACATCATTGTAATGTTCTATTTTTTTATTTCTATATTGTCATTAATGTTCTTGAGTTTCAGGCAAATACTATTTGGTAGATGCTGGATTCTCCAATACTGTGGGTTTTATGGCTCCATATTGGGGTGTACGTTACCATATGCCCGATTTTCGACGTGCCCCAAGCTACAATGGTCCTAATGAATTATTCAATCATAATCATTCATCTCTTCGAACTGTCATTGAAACGGCATTTGGGGTTTGGAAGAAATGATTTCATATTTTAGTTGATATGTCACCCAATCTCAAATTTAAGCATCAAGTTCTCTTGATTCCTGCAACAATGGCTATACATAATTTTCTCCGACATGTAGATTATGCTGATGATGGTTCCAACTTAGACAAATACAAATAAAATGACGATAGTAGAAATGAATCAAATTCAGAATGCGAGGAGTCAAATTATATCGACAATGATATTACTATGGAAACACTCAGAGATAACATTGCTGCAGAAATGTGGAGGGCACATGGTGCTATGGGACCGTCTAGACAACGTTGAAGTTGAATATTCAATATGTGTAGTAAAATTTTAAGTAATGCAAATCCCCGGTATTTATTGCTGGTTCTAGTTGGAGTATAACGAAATTTCGGTCAAAATGATTATCTATTATGTGTTGTTTGAATTCAATAAAAGTATGTTTTGTGTTTTTATTCAATTAAAGGGTAAAATTGTCTTTTATTTTCCATAATACATTCACGTTAACATTTTATACATAACACTCTTCTCATTTTACAACTCATTATTTAATCTGCAGAACATACAACCATTTACATTTTATAAATACATTTTCACAATACATTCTGAAAACACATTTACATTCTCATAATACATACAGAACACACATTTTCTTTCACCTTCAACAATCTCACATTTGCAATGTCGTTCGAAATATTTGTAAGTTGTTTATTCTTATGTATCTTTAACGTGCAAATATAATCATACATAATTTCTTTCGTCATGTAGATACTATCGCCGATGAATCTAATTTGGATAAATCCAATTTTATACAGAACATTATTCTTGTTCTATAATTCAATATATCAATTACAGAACACTCAATGTATTCTTGATTTATAATCACATTCTGAAAACACATTCTCAAACTGCATCTAGTTTTCAAAACCTATGCAGAACATAACATTATATTCTCATTATAAACAAAATGTATTTTTAAATTATTGTTTTAATCCATAATGAAGTTGGAGGCTAAATTTGGAAATCAGAATGCATTCTCGTTATTTAAATTACAAATATATCATGCAAAAAATCATATTTTCTTCCACCTCCAATAATCTCACATTTGTAACGTTGTTCGATATATTTGTAGGTTATCTATTCTCATGTATCTTTAACGTGCAACCATAATCATTCATAATTTCTTTCGTTATGTAGATGCTAGTGACGATGAGTATAACTTAAATAAATCTAATTTTATATAGAACATTATTCTTGTTCTGTAATTCAATTTATCTATTATAGAACATTCAATGCATTCTTGATCTATAATTACATTATGTAAACACATTCTCAAACTGCATTCTAATTTTCAAAATGAATACAAAACATAGCATAAGTTCATCCGGTATATCGATCATTACCGATTTTTAATACTGCATGCCGTCAATTTGGGTTGCTAGTATGTGTTTTAAGTGGGTTGGATCTAATTGTTTGATTTAGTAAAAAAATAGATAAAATTTGTAGAATTTTGTAATCTTATTTTTTTTGAAATATGAATAATATAAATTGAGAATAAGTTCAATATCTATATATTTTCTTTATGTTAATAATTTAATTTATAGTTTATCCTATATAGATCTTATATACTGATTCAGTGAGTTCAAACGTAATATTGATCAATATAGATTTTTAAACATTGTTGGGAAAACATGGGGACACCAATCACACCATGTGTTAATTAATGTTATGTTTTCGTAATTGTAATTGGGGAGATTGCATCAATAAGATAAATCAATTGTGTTGGCCACCAAAGACTAGTGTAATGGGAGTTAGACCCACAATTCTTATATTTAAATACATTGTGTTTGTCAAGGATTTTAAATTTGTAATTTCTTGTTCTTATGAGTTACACCTCCTCTTCATCTTCTTCATATCCTTACGTGTGTGATCTTGTAGCTCTAAATTTAGGGATGGTAACGGGACGGTTACACCACTAACCACAATGTTACCTACCCTACTATATCTCTTCATACCCCACCCTATCACACTATATATCTTCATTCCCCGCCTACTATTTATCCTATCAAAACCAAAAGTTAATCATTGGTTTATAAATTGATTTTTTATAATTTATTAATGTAAAAAATTAATATGATAATAAGTTAAATATATTTTATACAAAACACAAATTATATATTCTAGAATTATTTTTTTATTATTTTTAATGAGACAAATTAAAATGAAGCTTCCACCCGAGTTTAGCAATTTTGTGTCATGGTTACCACATAATTTGGCACCATCCCAAAATGTTTCCGAATCGATAATTAATTGTAATTCACGTTTTTTAGATACATTCTCCACTAATTCAATGATCGTTCACCATACCTCCAACGTTTATACACAGCAATAGAATATTCTATGTTGAACATAAACATCAACACATCTTTAACATCGATCAAGCGTTAATATTCCAAGCAAATCATCATATCCAATTTCCAGATGAATGTGTCCTAATAGTGTTTTATCTTATAAATAGAATATTTTTAAACTGTTTTCGGGAAAAAACTTCATATAAACACTTATTTGGAAAATCCCTTGTTAGAAATCTACGAGTTTTTGGGTCTTTTTGTTTTATCTTCATCATGGAATGATAAATTTGGAGAAAGTAATTTTCAATGTCTTTGTATACACTCACAGTACAATCTTGCTACTTGGGAAATATTTAATTCTACAAATGTTTTTTTCTAAGAATTAATTCCCCTCATACATGATAATGAAAATCAGGGAGCCAAATCCTTTTCTCCTAAGTATTAACACAACTTGAATGGGTCATTTTTTCATTTTATAATTGTTCAATACTAATATAAAGACATCCCTTATAGAATCACTAGTGTCAATTCAAATAACAGTTTACAGTGAAAAAAGTAATAAAAATAAGAATAGAGAAACTACTCGTTCAAGCTTCCCATCCCCTAAGCATAGTAGCTCGCGCTACACGGCTAACACCCAAAGTAAAAGCCCCCATTCGAAGATTACACTTATGAGTCTTGCACATTTCCTTTATATTGCTAAATGCTCTAGTCATATATCTCTTTAGCTCCCTATTCACCTTCTCCTCTTCCCACATAAACCCTTGAATGTTCTGCATCATTCCCCACAGCTTAAAACTCCTTATTCTTCATACAAAAAAGCCGAAAAAATAACGACAATTTTACCTGTACCCATTCGAAATAACTCACAGTTACTCCTCCTGCATTTGCATATATATCTGGGAGAATGATGACTCCCTTTTTAGCTAATATCTGTTGAGTAAAATGAACACTTTTTGGTTAAGAAAAAAATGGGAAAATTGCACAATTAACTCCCAACTTACGAGTTGTGTAAAGAGCATACCATCCAACTTAAGAAATTGCAAGAATGACATCTAAGTTATCAATATCGTTTGTTTTTTACCCGTGACATTTTAGCACTTGAAAACCCCTCACAAAGTATGTAAAGAAAACCCGGTTGAAAAATTATACAAAATTTACCCTTGATATTCGAGAATTGTGCACAAAATATTAAAAATTTATGAGTTCATTAAAGTGCCAATGATAAACGGTATTGGAAACTTGGGTGTCTTATGTGCATTTAATTGAAGTTGAAGGCCTACAAATGCATATTTTTGCTCAAAAAGTGTACCATATTTGCGATTTCGTAACGAGGGCATGCCATTTACACAGCCTTAAGAAAATAGTGTAGTTTCATGGCTTTAAATGCTTAGTTACCTCATCAGCTTCTGGATCTGTAGGGTGATTTGCAGCTTCTATAATGAACTTTGCTCGAACATTTTCAGCGTTTTCTCTGAAAAAAATACGAAAAAGTGATTCATAATGATCGAAAACAAAGGTGTTACGAAGGAGAAATATACGAAACCTGCCGAGAACTCCACCAAGAGCACAAGGAATAAGTACATCACATTGATGAGTAAGGAGTTTACTCGAATCTAATGCATCACCACCATTAAAATTTATTAAGCTACCAGTTGCTTCTTTATGCTTAAGCAAAGCTGGAATGTCGATTCCCTTTTCGTTCTCTATCGCTCCTGTTATATCGCTTACCGCAACAATTTTACCTCCTATGTCATGTATAAGCCTCGCAACCCATGATCCAACATTACCGAATCCCTATATGATACGAAACTCATCTCAAAAAAACTGTTAAATTTATAGAGTCGGGTCAATTTGCACAGATATAGTGCAAAAGACTTGAACAATTTACGATGTGGGACAATTTTATTATATCAACAAGAAAGGAATGTGATTAAGGATTAAGAGAATTACTTGAATTGCAAAAGTTAAATCTTTGATCAACTTTCCATGCTCACTGAGTAAAGCTTCAGTAGCATAAACAACGCCACGCCCTGTTGCGGCTTCTCTACCGAGTGAACCACCAAGATCCTAATGAACAATAATGAACATATTAACACTAAAAAAAGGCATTTAAGAATAGATTTTCTTACAAGTGGTTTTCCTGTAACTACAGCAGCAGAATGACCATGAAATTTTGAGTACTCATCTAAAATCCAAGCCATCGTCTGTATTCGAATTTGAAACTCTTTAGGGAAATGAAATGAAATGAAATGAAATTTAGATGTGAATTTATGAAAATTTGTTTACTTGGGCATTTGTTCCCATATCTGGGGCAGGAACATCTCTGTTAACTCCAATGAGATCATGTATTTTTTGTGTGAATACACGAGTTAAACGCTCTAATTCGCTTGTACTTAGTTCCTTCGGAATGCATCCGATTCCACCCTTTGCTCCACCATAAGGAAGATCAACTACAGCAGTCTTCCATGTCATTAATTGAGCAAGAGCATTTACCTCATCAGGATCAACCTTTACATAATTCAATCATAAGCTTAAACTCATAATACATCCAATCAATCATATATCAACACATAAATTGACGAGGAGAGTGAATGAACGAGATTAAGGGGAGGAAGCCACATATTTAAATTTCTAGAGTATGGGTCAATTTCATGTGTTGGGATATAACGTATAAGAAAGAACAATTCTCTTATTATAAACCAATCGAATCCACGTTTAAATTCTAATGTTAGACAATTCCTTCATATTTCAACATAAATCAATGCTTACAAACCCCAAATAGCTGCATAAAGAATCAAAAAATGCTGTAAACAAATAAAACCTCTGGGTGGTATCTTATGCCTCCTTTCATTGGGCCTCGAGAATTATCATGTTGCACTCTGAAACCAACGTAAGAAACAAGAGATCCATCGTCCTTAGGAATCGTGCACTCGACCTAATAAAAATCCAAATTAGAGACTGAATCAATCACAATACAAAAGATAGGGATTTTAAGCGCTGAAAAAAAGACCTTGATTTCTCTGAATGGAATCAGAAGACTCTTCTCGACCCTGTAATCAAGCCCTAGCAGGCGAGCAGCTTGACGGAAGTTGCGAGTTGTTGCAGCCAAAGCGTTCATTTTCAACTCTTTATTAATTGAAGAAGAAGAAGAAGAAGAAAAAGAATTTTTCAGTAGGGACGGACAAGTATTATATATTTATATAGAGAGGAGACGCGTTAGGTCGCTTTATCCAAATGAAGAGATGGTTCCGTCCTAGTCATTCTCCGGCTGACGGATAAGTACCGGCAAAACGGCAGGCTGGTACAACTGAATAAACACTTTTTTTTTAATTTCCAAATTCTAATCCAATTTTGCCACCTCGTGACTCCTTTCCAATTCTAATCTAAATCTACGCCTAACCCCCAATGGTGATAATCTTGATTTAATGGAAAGTAAATATTTATTTTTGGTATATACTTTAGATATTATGGTTAGAAATTATTATAATATTATAGTTATGATATTGGGACATTTATGGCTAATAATTTATATTAATATATTAATATTTTTTCATATGTTACATAAAAATCAAATATGTCAAATAATAATACAATTATTGTATAATGTTGAAGACTTTGCATAAAAAAATAAATTTAACAAATGAAATATTTCTTTTCTATGTTTTGATTTTTTTATATAAGGTACTATATATATATAGATGTCATTGATTTACTAACTATAATATGACTTGATTTACTAACCATAATATATATTATACATACATGGTATTTACTTTTTTTAAACATTGGTAGTTCTTATAATATGCAACATATACCAAAAATAAATATTTTTAATTATTATTTATCATATGTACATTTCATTTTTATTCGGATAATAATTAATTTAAAATAAGAATATTAAATAAAATAATTAAAGAAATTACAAGTCTAATACAATTCGTGAATGACTATCGCGAGTCTTCTTAGCTTATAATCAATTTCAATAACCAATCACAAATTGCTAAGTACCCTATCGCGATTGATATAAAATCAATAATGGTGTTGTTTGGAACTGTGGTTCACCGTCCGGTGCGGTGAACGTGCCGTAGTTTTTTTTCATTTTAACCAAACATGCTTAACAAGTATGTTCGTTTTACCGTTGAAAACTGCGGTGAGGTGATAATACGTTTGAAGCAATGGTGGGCAAAACGTAGTTGTTTAATTAATATTATACAATTCCTTTAAAATTAGAGTTTATAATTAATTTTTATCAAAATTAATTTAAATTCTTATTAATATTAATATTAATATTAATATTATTTTTATTAATATTAATTTTTATTACAACTGCTTAAAATTCTTGTCTATATTAATATTAATTTATTTTAGAGCTTCCGGATTTTGTAGAGATGAAACACGATGTGAATATGGAAGTACAAATTCCCGTTGACCATCACATATAGATGTTAAACTCATACATAATAACTACATGATTCGAATTAGAAATGAAATACATGATTGCATTGCACTAGCGGGATTGGAGAAGATCGTCGATTTAAATTATTCACTTGTCAATGTTTGTTTTTTGATACTTTTGATCAATAACTTATTATATTCTAGCAATTTCTTAATTAACGAGTTTATCATAATCAATATAAAATATAATTTGTAAGTAGTACACTTTAATTAAAAATAAGGATAAGATAATCATTTTATAAAATCACGATCATTGTACCGTTGTTTCAAAACAGTTTTTAAAAATTACGATTAGTTCACCTCACTGCACAGTAGAGTTATCTCACCTTACAGCTATTTGTCAAACGCTATTTCAAACATACCCAATATTTTAGGGTGTTTACCAAAGTGGTGACTACACGAGAAATATTGAGTATGTGATTTTTCTCCAAAATAAAATATTCTTTGTCAATGGGTTCAACCTAAAAATATTTCTGGTAGTTTTATTAATTTATTAATTTTGATATTCAATTTTTTTAATTATAGTGATTCTTATCCAAAATAGGTTTAAAGCAAGTTAAGTCTTCATACTTTATAATATTTGGTAAAAATAGTTCTCGAAATTAAATATATGGTAAAGTTAATCTATAGTATTTTCTATTTTTGTAATTGGAGTCTTCCACGATATAACCAATTTTGGTCCATGTACTTTTATTATTTTAGGAAACTTAGATTATCTGTAACATTGTCCGTGCCCAAAACCATTTCCACCGTATAAATCTCTTTACACATCATCATTCTCTCACATCCACATCATATTCTATTTCCACTTGTAAAACTTCGCATTCATCCACATCATTATTCATTTCTCTTTCCTCCACATTATTTTCTCTCTCCAAATTTCATTTTATCTTTCTATCTCATCAAATTTATTTATTTACTATTCAATTTATCAATAAATATTAAGTTTTAATTTTAATAGTTTTAATTTCGATAATATCAACGTTTAATATTAATTATTAATTTGATCATTGTATATATTATATTTCATTGTTTTGATTTTATTTTTTTATTGATTCGTACACGTTTTTAATATCGTCATTTCGAAACGATCGAATTTCACATAAAGTTATGTATTTATCGTATCAAAATAAAAGTAATAATTTTTTAAATATTTATTTACTAAATTACATATTTAAATTATAAAAATAAATTAATAATTAATAAAACTATTATTTTATTATATATATATTAAACTAAAATATTTTAAATTAATAAAAATAAATAAAAAGTTCTTCTCCGCGGAGGAATCAACGCTCATGTAACCATGGACGCCGATGTGGCGGACATGGGGCAGACAAGGGCGTATTTCCATACACTCTTGTCCGCCGTTACAGGTAGTCTTAGTCCTTACCTGTGTAGGGGTGCTCAAAGTTTGAAAAATATGATAACTATAGTTCTCATACTTTATATTGACGAATTTGATTGCCTAAATTTATATAATTTGGTAACTAAGCCCATTTGTCAAAAAGCATAAAATTTAGCTACATAGTATGTTATAAGTGACGAAAGCGATCGTCACATTGAAATCTATGTTAAAACTTTGCGGCACATTGTATTTGATTGGTACTGGGTTTTCGGGTTGTATTCCAGGTTTTTTAGGGCCCGATCCTAAATATAAAAATATATCGAGTAGTATACCGACCATAACGGTAAAATCGATACGGATCGGAACGAAATTTTGGATCGATATGAAAACATTGATCTCAACAACCATAGCATTTTGGTGTTCAAGCATGCATCTCTCTCCGGATGGAGAAACAAGAACGGAAAATCTAGAATCGTTAATGCAAAAATATGAAATAGAATGAGAAAATTAAGTCTGTGGCCCCCTAATGTTTAAATTAGTGTAAATGCGATACCCCAAAGTTTATAAATTACATGCAAATTCCTCGAAATTTCAAAACCGTCCAATAATGACCATTGAATAAATAGTAGCAGTTTTCATCTTTTTTCGTATGAGTGATTTTGTCAATTTATGTGTTATTTTTAAGTTTTTCAAAGTTTGTAGAGATAGCCATTTAATTGGTTTGGCTTAACTTTTTTAATATGATTTATTTCTCTTATGAACTTGGTTACACGGACACTCTCCCGACCAATTAAATCATGAATTTCTATAGTTTCATATTTGCATGATCAAACACATGTCAAACTCTAAACTTATTCTAAGGGTGTTCCAATTGTAGAGTTTGGCCGAAAATACGATGAGGATAGCGTGAGCGAATGAAATATAACGGAGGAATTTCATAAATTAAAAGACTTAGTAAAATTTGTATTTGATAGCACCCGTAATCCTTATAAACATAATTAATCATATTTTTATAAGTACTGTGAGGTAAATTCAACACTAACTTATGTCCAACCATATGACATGTTTAGAATTGTGAATTGAACCGAACTTCTCGATAATGATCATTGGGATTTTGACCGAACCAAATATAATATTGTAATTCTAGAGTCTAGTTAAAAATAATGATAACTTGAACGAACAAGATATAATATGAGGAAGCCACATATTAAAAGATTTGGCAAAATTATTACTTCGTCAATGACATTATCTCGTCTTTCGTGACAAGCTCTCACTTTTCATGCTCCCGAGATTCAAGAGCTTCTCGAAAATTCTATGGCTCGCTAGTCATCCAACAATATATGATACATTAGTCATAGTCGACATTCTCAATGCATGAGTGATTTGGTCGATGTTGTCATCAGTCGATCATTCTTCATTCTGCTAATCAATATTAATTCGATCAGATTGAGGGTCTGACTCATCGTAAGATCTGATACTGCTTAGCTTGTTCTGTCGGTTCATAGATTCACTTCTCCCACTTGATTTGATTTATTGAACAAACTTATTAAATTCTGATATTTTATGGATATACATACTGAATTTCTATGTTACTTCACCAAATATGTTTTACCAATTTACTAAATTTATTTATTTTTTAAGCTAAATATACAATTTTCTAATACATTTCTAAAAAAAATCTTCGTTCAAAACTTGGGTGGCGGTAGAAGCCACTTGGAAGCGCCGATGAATCCAAGGCTGATGTACGGCTCCGCTTCATGATCGGAGAATTTCTTAACGCAAGGCACCCTCTTCTCAACAGCCGCTCCGGCACCTTTATTCCGATACTCTCCAAATACAACAGTGCTTCAAAATAATGCAAAATAATGTCAATAAAGAAGAATAAAAATAACATTTTTGCTCAATGCTTTGCTGTTGAAATTATGACTGGAGAATGTGAACGAATGGAATTAAGGGGATGAAAACACACATTTAAAAAACTTGAACAAATTAATATGCGATGAAATTCCCTCCATTATAAACCTTATCAATCTTACTTCTATAACTAATGGGACAAATTCAACATTTGCTATGCTTACCTCTCAGCCTTCTTATCGTTTATTAGAGTCCATCCTTCGGGATTTATTACATCGCTCATATCGGTAAACGCATAGACGGCACGTGCGTATGGGTACCATGGTCGACCGAGGTAAGCGTTTTGGCCTGAACCCGTTATACGACAATGTACAAAGATGTATCCATCTGGATCGGAAGCCGTTTTCCTCGCCTGTGCCGTGATGAATGCCATTCGCTCACCGGGAATCACATGCAACTCCGTGTTCTACCATAAAACACATGTGTTACATAGGGTCTATTTAGTATACATTAGTAATATTTGTAAAATGATTGTAAAATGATATGTAAAACTAATTACATATGTTATGGCGATATGATACTCTTACAAATCATGACAAAGGAGTGATAAGCATATAGATTTGAGAGGGATGCTTCTTTATATCATCAGACAAGGTTTTTGTTAGTCACTTAGTGATCAAATCAACATTATATATATGTTGATTTCCACTAATTGATTTGTATAATTTGTAAAATTTAGTCTCTACTATTTCTTAATTTTAGTAAAACTAGTTATAAAAGTTTAATGTGCAATAAAATTGAGACTCAAATTTTGAGAATTGATTTGTCAAAATTTACAAAATATGAAAACTCATTTTGGGAAACATTTTCGATAGTTTTTTGGCAAAATGATTAAAGTACTCGAACACAGTAGCCAAATTAAAATTTGAATATGAAATTTATCAAAATCATAAAACTTTAGAGATCAAACACCAGTTTTTAAAAAAATAATGCGTAGAAAACTTGCAAATTAGATCCTTATACACACACATATATATATATATATATATGTATGTAAGTTACATACTAATAGGCTAAATTGTTATTGAAAATGTAATGTGGATAAATTATTGGACAGGGTTAATATGAATCGAAAAGGTTTAATAATTTTTGCAAATTATAGGGGATCTTAAATGACATTTACCCATTATTTATTATAAGGATTATTGCTGGAAAAGGAAAATAAATAAAATAATAAATTTGAAAAAAAATGGTATTAAACGTACCAAGTAGAGAGATTGACCGCTACCACATATGAAATCAACTGTTCCTTCAATGTAACAATCTTTGAACAAATGCCTTCCGCTATCATCACAAATAGTATCTTGAAACCCATGAAATTTGCAGTTATAGAAAGCAGCACTATCTCCTCCGATCCTCAAAGCTACAGCCTGTGCTCCTTTCGTTATTCCATCCGGCCTCGGAGCCGAGTTCTTACAACACAACAACGAGATTATAAAAGACTTTATATATATTATAAGTTACATTAACTGATACTAACCACAATTTTGATATTGGCAGCAGTGAAATGTGCTGATTCGACGATCAAAGTTGCACTTTCGACCGTCGTATATTTCGCGGCTGTGCCATCAAACACCAATACAGGCATATTTTTAGGGTTTCCATAGAATGTTATGTACGGTTTATTTCTCTCTATCTTTATTTTCTCCGTGTAGTTACCCGGTCCGATATCGATAATAACACGCTTCTTGTTATCGATAGGAATGCTTTTTAAGGCATCCAATATTGTCTTAAACTTGCCTGTTCCATCTTTTCTTACAGCGATCACGGTGGGTTTAGTTTCGGCTTGAGCAATGGTTATGTCGAGCATTTGTTTCTTGCCAACGTTACGGTTGAACCATGTTTCTAATTGCGATTTATCTGCTGGGATTAACTCGTCTGTGGAACGAGCAACGTAGATGAAGAGAAAGAGGAATGCGAGTAGTATGATTCTATGAGTCATTTTTTTTGGTTTAGATGAAGATGATAAAAACAAGTGCGAGTAATTTATATGTAGAGAGATAATGAAGTTTGAAAGATGGAGCGAAGATTCAGTACATTTTAATGAAATATGTGGTGTTTACTATTTTTATCATCTTGCAACAAAAATGTTTGGCCATAAAGTTGTGAATCAATCATGTAAATGGTTCAT
Organism: Utricularia reniformis; assembly: GCA_009725065.1. Lineage (NCBI taxonomy): Eukaryota > Viridiplantae > Streptophyta > Magnoliopsida > Lamiales > Lentibulariaceae > Utricularia > Utricularia reniformis. Next base: position 219,238 of record RWGZ01001143.1, on the reverse strand, counting down.
TTTGCACGTTTTAAGAGTTGTTGAAGTCTAATGTTGTTATGCCTATCAAATGAATAATATGAAATAAGAACATTAAAATTTAATGAGATTCGGTAAAAGTATGCTTACGTCATCGCACGCTACCAAAGTTTAATATTTCATTATAATAATGAAATATTACATCGCAAAAAAAGAGATCAAACATATGCTTTGAGAACGAGATAATTTTATAATTGAAAATATCTTACTATGATTTTGGGATTATTTTGTATGGAGATAATGAGTTAGCGTTTCGCCAACTCAATATTAATCAAGACTCAAATAATGTTTAAACTTGATTAATGTCACAACTTTATCAATATATGAGTTTGTTCTTCTCAAGAATATCCAAATAAAGTGATATTAAACATCAATATACTTCGTCATTGTATGATAAATTTGATTTTTGGCCAAATGAATACTTTAAGTGTAACAATGCATATTGTGTTGCTTGACTCAAAGTTTACCCAATAACTCATGAAGTTAAATTACTTCATTTACGGCTTTTGTAAGAGTAAACAAATAACATGAGCACTTATCCAAATCACCAATACAGTCAAAATGCAAATATCAAAATATCAATTCATCAACTTTTTTTATTTAACTTTGGAATTCATCTTCTTGTTCTTCCTATATACATATCTCCACTTATATTTGAGTTTTCTTTCTTTCGTTTTTCGTAGCTATGTACGGTGTTGCATACTTCTTTGAGAAAAATTTCTCATTTTTCATGTGGAAGTGTAGTCTCGAAGTTCTCGGATGCACTTGGAAGAGATACCAACAATATCAACATCAAATAATCCTCTAATCTCGACATCAACATTTAGCAAGTCAAAAACTAGCTGATTAAAATATAGACGTGATCATGGAATATTATAGCACGAGAAAGAATAAATAAAAAAATATGCAATTAGGAAGAATAGAATTCTACAATTGCAAATATATTGTTAACATTTTGAGATGAATTTGATCTAGATGGTGATCATAATCATGTTGTTAACACCAACTCCACTAATTAATTGATATTCTTTCATATGGTTTGAACATTCATAATCATGTTGTGATCATTAATCTAACGTTTGAATTATATGCAAATAATTATGTGTTGGAAATTATCTAATTTATACGTTCATTAAAAGTGATTAAATTAATTGAAATTTCCCTACAAAAATGTCATCTTTAAATACAATAGTAATATACTCAAATGGGTAAAATCGAGTCAATCTTTCACTTATTTACTTTTTTCTTAACTGGGCAAATTCGAATTAGAAACAATTGATACATTGTAATATTCAACACTATTGTTAGCTACCATAGCACACAATATATGGTGTTTATCAAAATTGAGATTCATGAATTCGTATATTTTGGTTGGATTTGGATACCAAGGACTTTTCCTTTAAACGTGTTGTGATAAGGTAGGGCGACATTCCTAGAAAAGGGCATAGATCTGATTGGACAACTCGTTTACCTAGAACCACAATGACTGAAGCATAAATAACCTCATAAAGATCACTAGAATGCAGTCTTGAGGTTAGTGACATACTTGAAACATGCTCCAAGACAAGAGATATTCCGAAAATCTTACATGAAAATGCAACTCCATGCATGGTGTGATTTAGACCGGACAAGTTGTCATTTGACATGTCTATATGTGACTCGATACTATGTATTTCTTGCAACATACCCCATCTCAGGAACACCAAGAATTAAAAGACTGTATCAAATCTTCGAGTGAAGCGGAAGATAGAGCCATTGTGTATGTGAGTTAAAGTGGATAAGACACTTTTTAAATGATTTGGATGTGTGGTATGAAAACTTTGCACGCATTTACTGCGATAACATCTATCAATTCAAGTTGCAACAAATCTAGTATTTAACGAAAAGCAAAATATATTAAAGTAGATTGACATTTCATTCGTGATATGGTGGCTAATATTGAAGTAGTCTTGGAACATGTCTCAACGAATGAACAACTTGCAGATATACTGACAAAGAGCCTAGGAAGTCGACAATTCCAATCTCTCATGGACAAGTCTGACATTCGAGATATTCATGCGTGGACTTGAGGAGGAGTGTTGGATATTTGAAAGGATCATATCAAATCCATTTAATTTAGGGACTACTTAGAATCTATTAGAATTTATTCATTGATTAGTTAGAATTTTAGATATATAAATTTTGTATTGGTTTTAAGAACAAGACAAATGAAACTGTCGTTCAATATCATCATTTGTATCCATCTTTTTTTTATTTATTTTAATATTTAACAATTTTTCATTTTTCTTATGCTCAATTATAGAAATGAACAAAAATTTTATTGTGCTAGAACCCGTAAGCAATTTTCTTTGATTATTCATGAGACTCGTGATGGCTAAACGACTTCTTCACTTTCTTACTAAAGGACTATGTTCAAGTCTTTTATGTTGGGAGGTAAACAAAATACTTATATATATGAGCTAACTCGTGATTGTATTGTTTTGTAGGCCTAAACAAGAAGTCCAGTCCACCTGTGTGAAGACAAGCAAATGGGCTATACGCAGAGGTCCAAATTGAAAATAACTGCCCTGGAATCAGCTTAAACCGTGATCACACCAGAGACGAAGTCATGATAAAAAAACTCTGATTGAATTCAAGAGATGAACGAAAAATCAAAGAGGAGTAGGGAGTTAATGCTCACCAGTTTTCTCCAAGAAGTTTTTCGGCAATACCAAGCTTATAGGTGGCTGCGAGTGCGAGACGAAAGGCCGTTTCTGTGAAGAGCAGAACCTGTATCGGAACAAGAAAGTTAGGTCAGTTTCACATCTGTAGTTCATGTACTCTATCTGGTTAGTGGATTAAGAATCAAGGTGAATACCTGATTCTCGTGGTTTTCTCCGGGATTCTCCGGTTCCACGTAAACATCGTGTTTGCCATCAACCATACAAATATTAAGAAACGATATAAACAAACTCACAGTTTTGATATCGAAATTACCCTACTATGAATCTGATCGGAGGTGGTTTAATCCCCAACAAGTGGTGGCCCATGCAGGTCTCAGACCCTGCAGAAATCAAGATTGAAGAACAGGAGTCCAGTCTAACTGTAAAGAAAGCAGCGACAAAATCAGATCAAGAAAGGGAACTGATATTGTATCAACAAAGGAGAATGGCTGGAGAACCATACTCTATGATTAAACTAACCTCCAAGAATTATCCGGAATGGAAGAACAGAATGCTTGATCTTCTATTTTGCAGATTTCTATATGAGCCTGTAAAGTTTGGAGACAAGCGACCCGAAAAGTACACTGAGGAAGAGTGGGAGATGAAACACATCCAGACCCTCGGATTCATTAGACAATGGATAGATAGTGTGAACTATCATCACGCTGCGAAAGAAACTGATACCAAATAGATGTGGGAGAAGCTGGAAAGTATATTTGAACCGAAGTCTACTCAATCACAAGGATTTTTATTCAAGAGATTGATGCAACTCAGATACAGAGAAGGAACTCCAATTACAGATCATCTAGGCACATTTCAAGAAATTACAAATAAACTGGTTGAAGTTGACTGCACGATGGAAGACAAGATCCTTGCTCACATGTTTATAGGCACATTACCAGATTCTTGGGAAGCCACAATAATTTCACTGAATTCCTCAGCCCCCAAGGGAGGACCCAAACTTGAAGTGGTGAAAGAATGTTTAATTAATGAAGGGCAAAGGAGGGAAGAAATGTCATTTTCATCAGGAAAGGAAACTATTGCAGTCATGAATTCTGGAAAGCCCCAAAACAAGAAACAATGGAAGAATAACAAGACTAGCTACACACAAGAGAAGAGTGAGGAAAGCTCTAAGTAGGAGAATAAATCTCAAAAGGAGACAAGGAATTGCAACTGGTGTGGAAGAAAATGTCATTTGAAAAAGGATTGTTGGTATTGGTTGAAGGTTAAGGGACAGGGATCGATCAATACCACCAAGGATGAGGAAGAGGAGATTTTGGTTCTACTCTCTACTCAGGAAGAAGAGAAAACTTCAGAAGATGAAGTTGAATCAAATATGGATTGGATAGTTGATTCAACAATCTCCTATCATTCTACACCTAGAAAGGAGTGGCTTACTGATCTTGTTTCTGGAGATTTCAGGAAAGTTAGAATGGGGAATCACACATGCTCTGAGATAAGAGGGATCGGCAAGATAGAAGTGATGACTTCATTAGGAAAAAAGCTAATCTTACATAATGTCAAATATATACCTGAATTAAGGATTAATCTGCTATCAGCAAATGCCCTGGACAAGGAAGGCTATGCCAGCATATTTGCTAATCTATCTTGGAATCTCTTAAGAGGTACTGAAAAGGTGGCAAAAGGAAAACTGGTCGATACACTCTATAAAAGCTCCCTAAGGTTATGCAAAGAACAGGTGAACTCAGTGGTTAAGACTGAAGATATGAATCTGTGGCATAAAAGAATGGGACATATATCAGTTGCAGGATTGCTGAAGCTTCAGCAAGAAGGTGTTATAAAAATGGAAAAGCGGAGATCATGAGAAGTGTGTGAAGACTGTATTTGTGGGAAATAAACAAGAAATGCCTTCAAAACAGCCTTGGTTCAGAAGACAAATCCACTTGATATGGTATTCAGTTACGTATGTTTAATAGATACCGAGTCAAGAGGAGGAAAGAAATATTTCTTATCATTCATTGATGATGCCACTAGGAAATTGTGGACATTTCCAATGAAGACAAAGTGTGAGACCTTCTACGTATTCAAGCAGTGGCTAGCAGCAGTGGAAAGAGAAAAATGAGTAAAACTGAAAGCTCTAAGAACTGATAACGGGGGAGAGTATATTTCAAATGAATTTCAGGATTTTACAAGGTCAATTGAACTCAGACATGAGACCACAGTGCCAAGAACTCCACAACATAATGGAACTGCAGAAAGGGCAAACATAACTCTACTAAACAAAGTGAGATGCTTGCTGAAAACATCTAGACTTGGTAAAGAATTCTGGGCAGAAGCCTTGAGTGTAGCATGTTATTTAATAAACATGTCACCCTCAAAGGCAATTGATTTGCACCTTCCAGAAGAAAGGTGGAGAGGAAAATTACCTAATCTGAAATATTTGAAAGTATTCGGATGTAGAGCTTTAGTACATGTGCCTAAGGAAGAAAGAACCAAGCTTGACAGTCACGTGGAAGAATGTGTCTTCTTAGGATACGGAACAAAAAAGTTTGGGTATAAACTCTGGAATCCACACACTGACAAAGTATTCAGGTCTAGGAATGTGGTTTTCTTGGAAGAACATACTATCCTAGATATAAAACTGAAGGACTCAAAGGCAGAAAATGGGGAAACATCAGTTGAAGGAGAAGAGTTGCTACCCGAAGTATCATCCTTAAATAATAAATTACAGACTGACCTGACTGATTTTTCTGATGTGCAGGTAGATGACTCAAGACCTGCAGAAGGGGCATCCGAGGAACCTGAAGAAGAACCTGAAACAGAAATCAGCACAGAGAATCAAAGACCAGTGAGAATTAGAAAGTCATCTTTGAAATATAATTATGATGAATATGTTTTATTGACAGATAATGGAGAACTAGAAACAGTGAAGGAGGCATTAAACTCAGTAGACAAGCATAAGTGGCTACAAGCTATGGAAGATGAACTGGAATCTTTGAAAAAGAATCATACTTATGAACTGATTAGTATACCCCCTGGAAAAAGACCCCTGGAGAACAAATGGGTGTTCAAATTGAAACAGGAGGCATATGGATCAGTAAGGCACAAGGCCAGACTAGTCGTGAAGGGTTTTAGGCAGAAAAATGGAGTAGATTTCGATGAAATCTTCTCACCAATGGTGAAGTTCACAACCATAAGGATTGTGCTAGCATTAGCAGCCTACATGGACTTGGAACTCGAACAAATGGATGTAAAGATGGCCTTTCAAAATGGAGACCTAGAAGAGGACATTTACATGAAACAACCCGATGGTTTTATAGTAAAAGGGAAAGAAGATATGGTGTGCAAACTAAAGAGAAGCCTCTATGGATTAAAGCAGGCGCCTAGGATGTGGAACATGAAGTTTGATGGTTTTATGCAGCAAGAAAGGTTTTGCAGAACTGAAAACGACCATTGTGCCTATGTAAAACAGCTGGAATGAGGTAATTTTATTATTCTACTTCTATATGTTGATGACCTCCTAATTGCAGGAACTAGCAAGGAAGGAATAACTGAACTAAAGGCACATCTGGCCACGTCATTTGAAATGAAAGACCTCGGACAAGTAACAAAAATCCTAGGGATGACTATATGCAGAAATAGAGGTGCTCACACACTATGTCTATCCCAAACAAGCTATGTGGACAGGATCCTAATAAGGTTCAGTATGAACGGCTGTAAGCCAGTGACTACTCTTATGTCTAATCAAATGATGTTAACCAAAGAGCAAGCACCCTCAACTGAACGAGAAACTGAAGAAATGGAAAATATACCTTATTCCTCGACTGTAGGATCTATCATGTATCTCATGGTTTGCACCAGGCCCGACATTGCTTTCTTAGTTGGAGTGTTAAGTAAGTTTCTGACTAACCCAGGAAAGCAACACTGGGAGGGATTGAAGTGGTTACTCCTGTACCTGAAAGGGACAAAAACCACAGGGTTAACATTTAGGCGAAGCCAAGAGCCCCTTAGACTTAGAGCCTTTTCGGACTCATATCTAGGAGGAGATATAGACAGTAGAAGATCCACTACAGGTTTTATCACTATGCTAGCCCAAGGTTCAGTGTCATGGCAATCTAGACTACATAAGACAATTGTTCTATCCTCAACAGAGGCCGAGTATATGGTCTAACCGAAACTGCAAAAGAACTTATTTGGGTCAAGAGGTTGCTACATGAACTGAAGATCGGAAGTGAGGAGCCGGAACTTCTCTGCGACAACTCTAGCTCCATTGAGCTCAGTAAGAACTCCACCTACCATGGAAGAACAAAGCATATAGACTTAAAATACCACTCGATACGTGAAGTCATGAATCAAAAGGAAATAGCGCTGGAAAAAGTGCATACATGGAAGAACCTCACTGATATGCTCACAAAAGTATTGACAGTTGCGAAGCATCAGTTTTGCTCGAACGGAGCAAGGTTGAGACAACACTGAAACCCTTAGGGTTTCGGTCTTCACGGCGCTGGACTGAGGGGGTGATTTGTTGGGAGGTAAGCAAAATTCTTATATATATGAGCTAACTCGTGATTGTATTGTTTTGCAGGCCCAAACAAGAAGTCCAGTCCACCTATGTGAAGACAAACAAATGGGCTATACGCAGAGGCCCAAATTGAAAATAACTGCCCTGGAATCAGCTTAAACCGTGATCACACCAGAGGCGAAGTCATGATAAAAAAACTCTGATTGAATTCAAGAGAAGAACGAAAAATCAAAGAGGAGTAGGGAGTTAATGCTCACCGGTTTTCTCCAAGAAGTTTTTCAGCAATACCAAGCTTATAGGTGGCTACGAGTGCGAGACGAAAGGTCGTTTCTGTGAAGAGCAGAACCTGTATCGGAACAAGAAAGTTAGGCGAGTTTCACATCTGTAGTTCATGTACTCTATCTGGTTAGTGGATTAAGAATCAAGGTGAATACCTGATTCTCGTGGTTTTCTCCGGGATTCTCCGGTTCCACGTAAACATCGCGTTTTCCATCAACCATACAAAGATTAAGAAACGATATAAACAAACTCACAATTTTGATATCGAAATTACCCTACTCTGAATCTGATCGGAGGTGGTTTTATTCCCAACATTTTATGTTATAACTTTTTCATTTTTATACATTATATATATACATCTCTCACGTAAATAATTCGATTCTAGAAATTTAATATAAAGTAGTTTTGATGTGCAAACCGATTGGGTAGTTTTTAAAATAAATGGTTAGATACATATGTATGTGGAAATTTGTTTTATATAATATAATTAATATTAAAAAATTATATTCAATTTTAAAGTGTTTATTTTTGTTTTTGTTTTTGTTTTATAATTATAATTTCTTTACCTTCAACAATTTAAATGTTAATCCAACCAAAACATATATTGTCATGCCTCATCTTATATATATATAATTTAAGATGAGACATGATGCCGTACCCTATAAAATAGAACACAATGACATACATATTCTTATTATCTAACATAATGTACTTATAATATTTTAAATAAACAATATTAAAATAAATCTTACAACTTTAAAACACTTTTATATACATAACACAAAACATTCATATATGTACATATACTTCTAAACAAGGACATTACAAATTTCAAACCATTTCCTAGACTTCAAAACATTAAAGTTTACTAAACAACATAACAACAGAAGACTACGACATAACAAAACACTGAAACCAAAGCTACACAGAACCTTTGATTCTTTCTTGACTTGTGGCAACCTGATCTACCTATTTACATCTCCGTGTCGTCTTTACTTGGGTAGGGATGAGTGGTCATGAGACTGTTCCAAGATAAAATACAGAAACAAAAAACATATAAAAGCAAAAGAATTAAAGCATCGACATAAGAAATGTAAACATGTATAGACTGCAATTTTCTTTATCTTTCATTGTCGGCATGACGAGTCTGGTAAACCGTCCCAACCCTTGGCTTCGACATCACCAATGATAGAGAAAACATAAGAAACAATACTCAAATATTGATTAGAATGAATCACCCCTCTTCACAATACATGAATATGCCAACATAACATGTTTGGAATCCCCTTAATCATAATTTTGGTCATGTCCACTTTCATGTTGCTGCAAGCTATTTTGGTTTGTGGCTAATTCCATGGTAAAACAATGTTGCCAGGAGCATGCGTCCACCCCTCCTCCAATTTTCACAAAACAAGACAACTTATACATAAACATTACTTGCTCCTTTTAAGGTGTAGTCCATCGATACAAAACACCAGACACAATTTCAATGCTCAAATGAACTTTAAATTTAGTGTAAAAATACTCATTTGAAAGCTGATTCAATAAGCTAAAACATCGTAAGAGGACGTAACTTCATCAGAGCACTCAAACGTTTTGTAAAAACCATTAACAGAATACTTGTAAAACTATAAACTAAAGGAACAGCTATGCGATGGTTTAGAAAAAATTTCATAACTTCTTAACATGTGTTTCTCTACCTATAAACTTAACATATATAGAAACTAGACTCAACAAGGAACAAAACCATGCAAGTTCTATCACATAATTCGCAGGAAACAAGTAACAATCATATCATGAACATCAGTAACAAAACAAAAACGCATAAACTGTATTTTAGCTTGTAAATCTCAATCATGCCACTAACCTTTGGTTTTCACTCTTGAATTTACGTTTTCTAAGCTCACAAGCACTATAGGAATGATTTTCCTCCTCTGGTTTCGTTCATTCTTGCATTAGTTTTCTTGAAGTTTATCAATTTTAAGTATATCATATATATCATTTAAAATAAATGATGTTTATCATTTGCATATAAAAATTATGACTTGGTATCTTTTGTTAAAATTTACCCTAATGAAAATGATCAAGTGTTAAGCTAGAATGATCAATAATTCTCATGAATTACATTTTACATCGTTGATGAGAATCCTAAGACCAGGTACCCTGCAATGGGTGAGGCCAATAATAATTGGGTCGACCCATGTAGTAGAAGCAAACTTGCGCAGCCCAACTTAGTACATTTAAGATGAATTGGCCCGATGTTCCGCGATGGGATCGAAGATAAACTTGGCGAAATAAAACAGTTTCTAACAGATGACCCTATGGTTCGGTTCAAACGGTTACAAACCCACACGTTCCACGCTTCGGGCCTCCACACTTTTACCACGCCTCGGGCCAGATCACGCAGACCACGCTTTGGTCCTGGCCACGTTTAACATCGCGCGACAACAACCTCTAACAAACCTGTCAGAGGCAGTTACACGGCGTGGATTACACACGCCTTCATCTCTATAAATACATAGCACGACGACAGAACAAACGTGACCCTTTGGATGCAAAGAATAAGCCGTTACTCTGCCGAAATTATTCTTATCGCTTTCTTATCCTCGTTATCTTCATAAGCATATGTTCTTCTTGTACTGAACTTTGATTTGATTATTGAATCGACTGAGAGCATTCCATTCTCTTGGTCAAATGGTTTTTTCCCCATTTCCCGGGGTTGTCGACTCTAAATTGCTTTGCCTCGTTACCGTTTATATTTTTTTCAATCGTTGTCCCACCATAAATAAATCATAATTGAGTTCGTTTCTTAACGAACCGGACGACTGTTGGTACCCTCTAAAAAGGGACCATAACAGTTTGGCGACGTCCGTGGGAACGATTCTCTAATCCCATTTGAGGTTTCTACCAAGGATATGATAATCAAATGCATGGCAATTGGAATTTCGACGAACGACAGTGAAGTGCTTCACGACAGTCTCCCAGCACCAACATTCACTTTACAGGATTTGGAAGCTGTTTTCAGGAAGGTGGTACTGGAAATTACGTCGGAGAGAAGTGGAACAGAACCACCGGCTATTTCAAGCCATGTTCCGAGAAGTAGAGGGTACAAGAGCGACCCTGATGAGCGTAGCACCGATGATGAGGAAATCATCAAGCTTGGCGTAACGATGAGGAGACCGAGATATCGATCCACTCCCCTTCCCCCGGCAAGAGCTCCAACTCCCGCTCGTAGGAATGATCAGGAGCAGATGCAACGATTAATCGATGAGCTCACTATGGAGTTGGAGAGCATGCATGCGCTGAAGGATTGCGGACCAGGCGTCATCCCAACAATCTGAAGGCGTGTCCGCCGCCCTGGGAGATTTGATGCTCCCCTTTTTTGAAGAGATGTGGGCGGCAGTCCCAGATCCGCATTATCGCAATCCCGAGGGGTTGCCGACGTTTCGCGGTGACGGTGATCGGATCGATCACGTTGCTGACTTTGAATTACGAATGGGAATGGTTCGGGCTTCAAATTCATTGAAGTGTCGCATCTTCGCGGCAGGATTACAAGGGGATGCCCGAACCTGGTTCAAGAATCTGCCGGCCCGGTCCATATAGTCGTATGGCGGGTTTATTTTAGCTTTCTCTGAGCAGTTTGCTCCAAATATAGGACCACCCCGAAGTAGGCATGAACTATATCAGCTGAAATACCTCCCGGCTAAAATGAGTCTTCGGTCCTTCATGGAGAAATTCAATAGGATCGCCCGGGGCATTAAACTGGAGCTCCGGGACAAGATCGATATTCTACAGTAGGTCTTGGGACCGTCTGGCCTTTTGGCCGGTTTGGTGAAGAGCCTGCCATCCACCTTAGGAAAGCTTCTTCAGAAAATCAACAAGTACATTAAGGTGGATGAAGCGATGGGGTTAGGCTATCAGAAACCTAACGGGAATTCTGAGCCCGCATGTGATCATAGGGTTTCCTACCCTAAGAAGCAGCCGCGAGAAGTAGCGACTGTAACTGAGAAAGACGTCCCCCCGAAGCAGGAGGACGATCGGATGTATTGCGAACTACATCATAACCCCGATCACCCGACTTTGAAATGCGCCGCTGTTGAAAGAGACAGTAGCGGCGATGAATAAAGAAAGGCCCGATCGGAATGGTCAGAAGGGCAAGCGAGTTGAATCCCCCCGAAGGGGCTATCAGGGTGACGATCGTCACAGGCTACGGGGAAGGGATAATCGGGGACAACCCCGAAACTATAATGATCGGACGGAGGACCGACGGTCTCCTCCTCCAGAACAAGACAGAGGCCAGCACGGTCGAGAGAACTGTGGCCAGGGCCGAAGATGAAGATGGTTGGGCCGTGGCGGCAGAGCCCAGCAAAACAAAGGTGGAAGACAGGAGCAGCCCGCTCCTCCACCCGCCGAAACGGGTGCCCAACCTCCTCAAAACGAGGCGGCACCCAGGGAAGTAGCCGGAGATATTTATGTTATCTCCGGTGGTTTGAGAATAAATGAAACGGTCCGGGACCGAAAGAGAACAGCGCGCGGAGATTCCGCTGAGAGCTCCGAATATGTGGCGCTGGTTAAGTGTGATCCAGCTGAGAGGTCAACTCCCTTCGGGGAGGATATCACTTTCACTATGGTCAATCGGGAAGGGATTATCGATCCATGCGATGATCTCCTCACCATCATTGGAATCATTGGGAACCGTAGGGTCCACAGGATCTTAGTGGACAACGGGGCTTCGTGCAATTTGATGAAGTGCGAAGTTGCTGAAATGTTGGGAGCTGCTGCTCACGACCTCCCGATCGCTAATATAATTCTCTGGGCATTCGACCAGAGGAGCGTTATTCCATGCGGGAAAATTCTATTCCCAGTTACCCTTGGAGAACCATCCAGAGACCGATCGGAGATCTTGGAATTCATTGTCGTTGAAGTCGACTTGGCTTACAACGCCATCATCGGACGGACCGGCCTCAGTAAGTTCGAGGCGGTCCCTTCAACTTATCATATGATGCTCAAATTCCCCTCTATTCATGAAGTTATTTCTGTAAAGGGGATCAAAAAGTAGCTAGACAATGCTACATGAGCTCGTGCCGAACTTTGGCACCTGTTAAGAAGGCCCTGGTGGATTTGCTTGAAGAGCCGCCGCACCCGAGGCAAGCAATGGAACCCGTTGGGTTCAAACTGATTAATCTGGTTGAGGATGACTCAACCAAAACTACTCGCATCTGGGCACATTTGACCCCTGCTTTTGAAAATGAGCTGATCCACCTGCTGAGAAGCCAGGTGGATATATTCGCCTGGACCCCGGACGATGTTCCGGGGATTGACCGATCTGATAGTGAGCATCGGATCAACACTGAGCCTGGAACGAAGCCTATTAGGCAGAAGAAGAGACGTTATTCTCCCGAAAAAATCGAGATCATGCGGGCTGAGGTGGACAAACTGCTACGGTTAGGGTTTATCAGAGAGATCCACTATACTAAATGGGTTGCAAATCCGGTAGTGGTCTCCAAAGCAGATGGGAAATGGCGGATGTGTATTGATTTCACCGATGTTAACAAAAGCTGTGAATCAGATCCATTTCCATGCCGCATATTGACCGACTGGGTGATGCTGTGTCTAGCAGCACAATGATGAGTACCATGAACGCTTACTCCGGGTACTATCAAATCTTCCTGGCTGAGGAAGATTAGAAGAAGTCATCATTCATAACCGAATATGGCGTTTATTGCTATGTGGTCATGCCGTTCGGTCTGAAAAATGTCGGAGCAACATATCAAAGGTTGGTCAACAAAATCTTTAGAGATATGATCGGCCATATGATAGAAGTATATGTTGATGACATGATTGTTAAATCTATGAATGATGAAGATCATATTTCTTATTTGTCTCGTTGTTTCGAAGTATGCCGCAAATATAAGCTCAAACTAAATCCAAACAAATGCTACTTCGGGATCCGAAGTAGAAAGTTATTAGGATACTACATTTCAGAAAAAGGCATAGAGGTTAACCCTGAGAAAGTGCAGACTATTATTGATATGCAACCTCCAAGAAACAATAGAGAATTTCATAGGCTTACTGGTCGACTTGCTGCGCTAAGCAGATTTATTTCCAGATCCACATACCGGGCTCTGCCTTATTTTAGAGTACTAAGAAAAGCAAGTTATCTAGACTGGACCGAAGAGTGCGATCGGGCCTTTTGAGAGCTGAAGACTTATTTAAGCACTCCCCCGGTGATAGTGAGCCCAACTTGTGATGAATCTTTTGGATTGTATCTTGCAGTATCATAGGTTGCCATCAGCGCAGCTCTAGTGACCATCTGAGATGATGTTCACAGACCCGTTTATTATGTAAGTCATTCTCTGGTATCTGCCGAAACCAGATACTCCACCCTGGAAAAATTCATGATGGCTTTGAAGAAAGATGTATCTAAGCTGAAGCATTATTTCGAAGGCCGAACGGTTTATGTCTACATAGACCAGCCTCTGAAAGTGGTCCTTAAACAACCGGATTTAAATGAGAGGTTAGCTAAATGGGCTATCAAACTCAGTGCTATGTATATGGAATTCTTGCCCCGAAGGACGATCAAGGCTCAGGTTCTCGCTGACTTTGTGGTTGAAATGACCCGATCGGTCATATATCTAAACCAAGAGGATGATCGTTGGACAGTCCATGTAGATGGGTCGACCTTCGGAGGAAGATGGGCGACCATTACCCTCACAACGCTACAAGGTAATCTTATTCATTCCGCAGTTAAATTTTTCTTTGCTGGAACAAATAATGTGGTATAATTCGAAGCTGTATTATCGGGAATGACCCTGGCCCGAAATATGGGAGTTAGCAGAGTGCGAATGTTTTCAGACTCAAAGTTAGTAGTGGAACAGTTCGCATGGAAATTTGACACTCATGATCCGATGATAAAATTATATTGCGCCAAAGTCCTGGAATTATCCAAAAAATTCAGTGAATTTTCTCTTGACCACGTGCTACGGGAACAGAATATGGTTGCTGACGCACTTGCCAGGTTGGCCGCGGGCATACCTGACATAGAGCCGAGCACTATTTCGGTCCATATCCAGGACCGAACAGTCAGTTGAAGAAATTAGAGCTTTATGCCATGAACTCCAGGGCCTGAATATTAGCGCCACTGAATCTCCTAGGGAACCCAATTGGATCGACCCTTTTATTAAATATCTGACAAACGGCTATCTTCTTGAAGACAAGTCAGAAGCCAGAAAAATAGAAGTCTGGGCTAAGAGATTTGTTCTAATTGACGGAAGACTGTTTAAAAAGAGTTTTGAGGGCCCGCTGTTACGTTGCCGATCCCTTATTGAGGCTGAAGCTGTCATGATTTATGTTCATGAAGAGATATGTGGTATTCACTCAGGGGCTCTGTCTTTATATTATCGCGTCGTCAGAGCCGGATATTTTTTGCCGACGTTGCTTGGAGATGCCAGGAAGTATACCAAACGCGGTGCCATATGTCAATATCACGCTCCAATCCCACAACTGCCTGGGGCTCCCTTATCGGTCACCCCATTGCGCTGCCCGTTTGACAGATGGGGAATTGATATCCTCGGACCTTTTTCTCGGTCAATAGGACAAAGGAAATTATGTATTGTGGCAGTTGAATATTATTCGAAGTGGATTGAAGCAGAAGCAGTGGCCGTCATCTCAGAGAAGGTCGTAAAACACTTCTTATAGAGAAATATTGTGAGCCGCTTCGGGGTTCCCCGAGCACTCATATAAGATAATGGGACCCAGTTCCGTGGAAAATGCGTATGGGATTTATGTATCAAGCTGGGCATCGCCGAGCATTTCTCATCAGTGGCTCATCCCCAAACTAATGGACTTACGGAGGTATCTAACAAAGTTATCCTGAAAGGATTAAATACCAAATTAGAAGATTTTGAAGGGAATGGTCTGAACATATCTATGAGGTCCTATGGGCATACCGAACTACACCTCGCTCAATGACCTAGGAATCACCCTACTCACTAGTGTATGGGTCTGAAGCAGTTAGCCCGGTGGAGGTTGCCATCCGATCGCCCCGAATATCTCAATATGATGAGCATATGAACGGCGAAAAGAGATTGTTGGATCTCAAGATGATCGAGTAGAAGAGAGATGCGATTTACGCGCGGATGTGCTCATATCAGCTAACTATGGAACGGGTCCATAGCAAGTGAGTCCTCCCAAGGGAATTCTTTGAAGGCGATCTCGTCCTCAAAAGCATAAAGGTGCAGAGGAATGTTGGAAAGCTAGACAGAAATTGGGAAGGACTGTGTCGAATATCGAAGAAATTGGAATCTGGTGCGTATAAACTTGAAACATTGGATGGTGATGAGATTCCCCGAACTTGGAATGTCATAAACCAAAGGCGGTATTTCTTGTAAACCTTCGATTAATATGTTTGACTCAATAAACATACATTCCTCTAAACGTAACCAGAAAACAAGTAAGTACAAAACAAACTGTTTCTAATTGAGTGGTGGACCGATCTTGGAGTCGGATGATTTAGGACGAATCTGCACTTGTGACCGAAGCTTCTTATCCGCAAGGCTCCCAAGTTGCAGTGATCGCTCTAACGAGTCAGATGCTCCTGCACTTGCCCAGTCCCATGGATGAGTTGCGATTCTCCCAGAACACACTACGAACTAAGACACCCCCTTCAACGACATTCATTCTTGGGAAACAGCCTTTGTACTTACGAAATCCACCACAAAAGAAGGAATGAGAGTCAGCATATCGAAATACAAGTTCAGTCCTACTGTGGGACATATGTAAAACAAAAGCTCGGCCAATATAACCTACGGGACTTCAGTAGAACCAAGGTTTGGCCGAAACTTGTTATGGGACTCATAATGAACCCAGGCCGTGTCTTTCCAATTCAATTGTGATCTCAAGAACGGAATAAGAGTAATCCACACACAATGTGAAACGACCAATCCAGTCAAAATCAATCCGAGTGAGCCAAGTGTAAAATTGGGGACCGATGGGATAGCACCCAATAGGCAGCTCCGATCTTACACTTGGTGGTTAAACACACTCGTTTATACCAAACATACTTGGTTATTTTAAAAGGCCAGTTATAACAATCTTACTATGATTTTAAAAAGGGATGGAGAGGAAAGTAAGCATTTATTGAGAATAAGATACGAAACAGGGTTAAGAGTACAGATGAAATCTAACTACCCTGCCCATCATCCTTATCTTCTCTTGTATGGCTGTCCGGTTCGGTCCGGGCCGCGAGCTGTTTCAGCTCCTCCTCGTAATCGACCACCTTCTGGTTGACCGCCCTCTCCATTTGTTCGAACATGTAGAAGAATGGATCATTCTCTAGAACGGGCTCTTCTAAGGATGGAATTACTTAAAAGTTTCCATCCTTCTCCAGAGAATCGATCATCTTCCACCTGTCATCCACTGGGGAAAGCCCGAATTGCTTCGTAACCTGGTCTCGCATGTTATCCAGATACTTAGCAATGTATACCCCATGTAGTAGAAGCGAACTTGCGCAGCCCAGCTTAGTACATTTAAGATGAATTGACCTGATGTTCTGTGATGAGACCGAAGATAAGCTTGGCGAAATAAAACAGTTTCTGACAGATAGTCCAATGGTTCGGTTCAAACGATTACAAACCCACGCGTTCCACGCTTCGGACCTCCACACGTTTACCACGCCTCGAGCCAGATCACGCAGACCACGCAGACCACGCTTCGGTCACGTCCACGTTTTACATCGTGCGACAACAACCTCTAACAAATCTGTCGGATGCAGTTACAGAGCGTGGATTACACACGTCTTCAACTCTATAAATACATAGCACGACGACGGAACAAACAGGACCCTTTGGATGCGAAGAATAGGCCGTTACTCTGCCGGAATTATTCTTATCGCTTTCTTATCCTCGTTATCTTCATAAACCTCTGTTCTTCTTGTACTGAACTTTGATTTGATTATTGAATCGACTGAGAGCATTCCTACTCTTGGTCAAGTGGTTTTTTCCCTATTTCCTGGGGTTTTCCACTTTAAATTGTTTTGCCTCGTTACCGTTTATATTTTTTCAATCGTTCTCCCAACATAAATAAATCATAACCGAGTTCGTTTCTTAACGAACCGGACGACTATTAGTACCCCTAAAAATGGACCATAACAATCGTTATCTACTTTCATATAGTCATATAATTCCTACCGTTATTAATATCAGATCATAAACAAATAACAATCGTAACTTATCAATTTAAACTAATATTAATCATAAATTAATGACTATCATATTTATCTTATTATAGATATGTGGTGATTTTGTACCTTACATATATATATATATATATTTAAAAATTATAATATATTGAATAATAATAATCTCGGGTGAAAACTGAAATTACAAAAAACTGAAAATTTTAATATATATAATATATTAAAAATTATATTATTATTATTAATCTCGGGTGAAAACTGAAAATTACAATTTGCCACATGTGGTGTAAAATGACCAACAATCCCTAATAGTGTAGTCTACACAGTTTTAGGGATCAGAGAATTGGAATTTGGGGAAGATACGATTTTGTAATGAGGGAATGAAGGCAGCTTGGAGATCCATGGAGGCTGTCATCGCCGATTAATCGGCGAGGTGATTCATTTCATTCCTTGAGTTATTGTATGGAAACTCGGAACCGGAAGCGGCCCGAGGCAACCACCTCATCTGCGATCGGAGGACCGACTACACGCTCTAACAAACGTCCTCGTGTGTCATCAACCACCGCGTCTCTAATCTCAACCCGTAGTCGCATGCGCACAGCCACTCGATCTGCTGTAATGGATTCAAACTCGGAACCTTCAATTCCATCTGGTTCTACCCCGAGGGGTCGGCGTGGTAAAACCCCTAGTTCTAAACAAAAACTTGATAAGGATACCAGTAACTCTGAGAAGGGTAAAGGGAAAGAACCTGAAATTAGGCCCTGGGAGACGGGAAGAGGCTCAGCTCTGAATATTGAATCGCATGATGGAGGAGAAGATGATATTGATAGCGAAGGTGGTGGCGGGATTTTTCACCACAACTTTACTTCAGCCAGTAGCGCTCTACAGGGATTGTTAAGGAAATTGGGTGCTGGGTTGGATGATTTGCTACCCACTTCGGGAACGGCTTCTGATTCTTCTCTCCAAAATGGACCATTTAAAAAGGTTTTGTCAGGTTTGCGAGCTGATGGGGACGAAGGGAAACAAGTTGAGGCATTATTACAGCTTTGCGATATTCTCTCAATTGGGACGGAGGAGTCTTTGAGTACTTTCTCAGTTGATTCTTTTGTTCCAGTGTTGGTGGGATTACTTAACCATGAGAGTAATCCGGACATCATGCTTTTTGCTGCTAGGGCTCTGACTCACCTGGTTGATGTATTGCCCTCCTCTTGTGCTGCAGTGGTGCATTATGGTGCGGTTTCTTGTTTTGTTGCTAGACTTCTAACTATTGAGTACATGGACTTGGCCGAACAGGTGAAGCTAATAATTGTCATTCTTGTAATAGAGCTATACATTTTTTAATCTTGATATTTCCTATTTTGAATTGACTGAAAGGAATTTGGTGGTGGTTTTGTTTGAATAACTACTAGTATCCTTTTCTGCGTAGTATTCATTGTGTCTTTTTTTCTAAAATTTTTTTCTTTTTTAATTGCAATATGGTTTATCTAATGGGGCTGTCGTTTACTTTTTTCTTCAGTCTTTGCAAGCTCTTAAAAAGATATCCCAGGAACACCCAACTGCTTGCCTGCGAGCTGGTGCACTGATGGCTGTGCTTTCGTACCTTGACTTTTTCTCCACAGGAGTCCAAGTAAGAAAAAATGTGACTTATAGTTGGCACTGTCAATTAAATCTATTTTGATTGCGTGCCGAAGATTTTTTTTTAAATCGTTACATTGTTAAAATTTTCAATGGCCTTTTCCTTAGAGAGTGGCCTTAGCAACTGCTGCAAACATGTGCAAGAAGCTTCCATCGGATGCTGCCGATTTTGTGATGGAAGCTGTTCCCTTGCTAACAAACCTCCTTCAGTATCATGATGCTAAGGTTAGATATATTATCATTTTCTTCATGACAACTGTTAAGTTGGATTCAATTGTGGTTTGTGGCATGCCTTTTTTCAGCTATTCATTCATTTATTTGTTACTCGCAGGTTTTAGAATCTGCATCCATTTGCCTGACTCGAATTGCTGAGGCCTTTGCTTCGTCACCTGAAAAACTTGATGAACTTTGCAACCATGGTCTAGTGACACAAGCAGCTAACTTGATTTCCTCAAGCAATTCTGGAGGCGGCCAGTTTTCCCTTAGCACTTCTACATACACAGTAAGGGAATTCAAATTATAGCATTTATGTTTTATGCAAATGTCTGATGTCTAATGTTGATTTCTTTCAGGGATTTATTCGACTTCTTTCGACTTGTGCCAGTGGTTCTTCTCTAGGAGCAAAATCACTGCTCCTTCTTGGAATCAGTGGCGTTCTTAAAGATATTTTGTCAGGTTCTGACGATGTATCTAGCATGTCGGTTTCGCCTGCTTTAAGTCGGCCTCCAGAGCAGGTATCATATCATTATGTTTTTAGATGTCCTCTCTGAGTTATGTCTTTATGTCAATTAATAATACTTCACTTTTCAGATTTTTGAGATTGTCAACCTTGCAAATGAGCTTCTTCCACCACTTCCCCAGGGAACAATATCTCTTCCAGTAAGCAGTAGCTTTCATGTTAAAGGTCCATTATCTAGGAAAGGTCATGCAGGGAGCTCAACCAAGCAGGAAGAATCGAACGGAAATCTGCAAGAGGTTTCAACACGTGTTAAAATGTTAACTGATCAGCCCGTGCTTCTTCGGCAGTTTGGAATTGATCTTCTTCCTGTCATGGTTCAGGTTAGTTATCCATCCAGTCAATCTCATTTACTGAAAGAAGGGATAACCTAATTATTCTCATTTTTGGCAGATACATGGTTCCAGCGTGAATGGTCCAGTGCGTGACAAGTGTTTTTCTGTTATTGCAAAACTCATGTACTTCTGCCCTGCAGAAACTGTACAGTCTTTAATAACTGTTACCAACATGGCAAGGTATATGCTTAACTCGTATTCCTTCTGTTTATCACATACCTTGGAGTCGTATACTATTTGTAACACATGCACTTTTTATTTCTAGTTTTTTAGCTGGTGTGTTAGCTTGGAAACAGACTCATGTTCTTTTGCCTGCCATTCAAGTAGCTGAGATATTGATGGAAAAGCTTCCTGATACCTTCTCTAAGATGTTTGTAAGGGAAGGTGTTGTTCATGCTGTTGATGCATTGATCGTGGCGGGATCATCTGGCACTTTCCAACCATCTGTTGTTGAAAAAGATAATGATTTGATTCCTGGATCTTCTCAGTATACTCGAAGGAGTCGGCGTAGAGGTTCCACTTGTAGTTCTGATGCAGGCTCCGCTGAAAATTCTAAAAATGGAAAGCCAAAAAGTGTTCCACAACTAAATCCAGCTGAAATTCCAGCGTCTAGTTCTAGCCATTGGGGAACTGTTAGTGCATGTGCGCAAGCTTTTAAAGAAAAATATTTCTCCTGTGATCCAGAGGCCATTGTATCTAAGGATTCAGATGATCTACATTTCTTGAAGAATCTCTCAGTTAAGTTAAATTCGGGAACAGATGAGCTGAAGGCTAAGTTGAAAGGGAAGTCTAAAGCATTCAGTCTCATGCTGGATGTTTCTAAAGAGGAAGACTTGGTTGAGGTCATAATTGAGATACTGAGAGAGCTTAGCGTAGGTGAAGGGGTGTCAACTTTTGAGTTCATCGGTTGTGGTCTTGTTGATTCATTGCTTAACTACTTTACATGTGGTAATTTTTCTAATGAGAGAATATCTGATGTCAATATGCCGATGGTTAGAAAACAAGCAATCAGAAGATATCAATCTTTTATTTCTATTTCCCTTCCCTTCAGTGTTGGTGAACAGAATACAACAGTGCCGATGAGTATTTTGGTACCCAAACTTCAGAGTGCACTTTCCTTTCTGGAGCGCTTTCCTGTTTTCCTGAGTCATGCTTCCCGGTCTTCTGGAGGGACTTCTCGCCTTTCTTCTGGTTTAAGTGCTCTCACTCAACCACTTAAGCTGCGCCTGTCTCGAGCTCAAGCTGAAAAATCTCTACGAGACTACTCATCTAATATTGTCCTGATTGATCCACTGGCAAGTTTAGCAGCAGTTGAAGACTTTCTCTGGCCAAGGGTTCAGCGGAATGATTCTGGTCAAACACCGTCGGTATCTGCTGGAAATTCTGAGTCCAGGATGCCTCCTGTTGGGAACAATGTACCATCACCTTCTGCATCAACACCCGTTCCTACCACTCAGCGACATTCTACACGTTTAAGATCTTCTCTTAATGTAGTTGATGCAGGCACTAAAGGTCCCTCAACTGAAAAAAAATCAAGCTCGTCAAAGTCCAAGGGAAAAGCAGTATTGAAGCCCAGTCAACAAGAGGCAAAGGGTCCTCAGACCAGACATTTTACACGCGGAAGAGCAGCGTTAGAAAAAGAAATTGAAGGGAAAGCAGAAGAAGGGAATATCAGCTCTGAGGTATGGTACATGCCACATTCTATTGTTTTATTACTATATAGGATGTTTTTTGTTGTTTGTTCAAGCATTGATATTCCCATTTCCACTGTCTGTAGCAATGCCTTATATCGGGAGCATTTGAAAGCATGCTGTAATGTTTCTTCATCAATCATCCCTTCCCTTGCTTCTTTCATAAATTTATCATTGTCACGTATTTACCTTGTTTCATTACTCTATAGGATGTTTTTTGTTGTTTTTTCAAGCATTTATATTCCCAGTTCCACTCTCTGTAGCAATGCCTTATATTGGGAGCATTTAAAAGGCATGCTGTAATGCTTCTTCATCAAGCATCAGTCCCTTTCCCTTGCTTATTTCATAAATTTATCATTTTCACGTATTTACCTTGAAATGATCACATATTTGCAGTTTTACATGTCAAATGTTATTACTGTTCCCATCTCAGGGTGATGAATTGGATATTTCACCAGTAGAATTTGATGAAGCATTGATAATTGAAGATATCGATGACCTATCAGATGATGTTGAGGACGATGAAGATGAGGACGAGGATGATGAAGATGATACTGATGATGTACGTGAAACTTCTGGACGAGTAGATTGATATGATCTTGAATTTCTTTGCCTAAACAACTTGCATGGTTCATTCGTCTGTTTTTTAAAAATATAATTTTATAAGGTGAAATAATCTTGGTATTCCCTTGCATGAATTAAGTGCTTGCTCAGAGAACATTTAGTGACTGGGGATTGTTGTTTTGTTTCACAAATATCAGGACTCCAGCACTTAATTTTATTCTGTGTATTGTCTACTTAGCAATGATTCATCCATTTTACATTTCCTATGTTGCATGGTATTTGTTTATTTGATAGAAATACACCACACATGTCCTACACAATGCACACTGATTCTTTCTTTGGGGTCATTGTAGGATTCAAACCCCCAAAATGTCATCCACCTCTATCTACTGTATTTTCTCTTGTGAATTTATTCCTTATGTTTACCTTTTGGAAAATAATGTTGACCCGGAGATTAGTTATCTCAATGTAGGTTACCGTGTGAACGGGGAATCATATTGTTTGCATTCATATTTTGGGTAATGAAATTGGTCTGTATTGTCTTTTTACATGTATGTTTCTAGGATTCCCGTTTTTATCCTGATAATTTTCCTGTCATCAAGAATTTTCTGAATCTTTCTGAATTTTCTTTGCTAGCAGGTTTTGGGTGATGATACACTTCCTATCTGCCTTGGAGATCAGGTTCATGATGTTAAATTGGGGGACTCAGTAAATGGCCCTTCAGTTACAGCCCCAGTTGAGGGGGCAAATAACCCAACGTGTAATTTAAGGAGCAGAGGTTCTACTGAGTTTGAGAGTGGTAGTTCATTTGGTTCGAGGGGTGCAATGTCCTTTGCTGCTGCAGCCATGGCGGGACTTGCATCTAGCAATCACAGAGGTGTAAGGGGAGGTAGAGATCGCCATGGAGGCTCAGTATTTGGGTCCAATGATTCACCAAAACTTATATTTACTGCTGGCGGGAGACAGCTTAATAGACACCAGACCATTTATCAGGCAATTCAGCGTCAGGTTGTTTTGGATGAAGATCTTGATGATAGGTTTGCTAGCAGTGAACTTTTGTCGAGTGATGGAAGCAGACTATGGCGTGATATGTTCACTATAACATATCAAAGAGCAGATGGTCAGACTGAGAGGTCACCACCGGGAGCTGTTAGCTCAACAACCTCTTCCAAAGCTGCAAAAACTTCTAGTTCCAAGAAGCCCGCCTCTGATAAATCAGTGGGTCATTTATCACTGCTCGATAGCATTTTGCAAGGTAAACTTCCTTGTGATATGGAGAGAAGTAATCCCACATATAACATACTAGCACTATTACGCGTGCTAGAGGGATTGAATCAGCTCTCACAACGTTTGCAATTACAGAAAGAGGTTGATAATTTTGCAAGTGGTAAGGTTTCAAGCCTGGATATTCTTAGTGTGACTGGAGTTAAAGTTCCAGCAGAAGATTTTATTAATAGCAAACTTTCTTCAAAAATGTCTGTTCAAATTCAGGATCCTCTTGCATTATGCAGTGGATCTCTTCCATCATGGTGCTTACAGTTAACAAAAGCATGCCCTTTCTTGTTTCCTTTTGAAACCCGTCGACAGTATTTCTATTCAACTGCTTTTGGGTTGTCTCGTGCTTTGTATCGACTCCAACAGCAACAGGGTGCTGATGGACATGGATCTAACAGTGACAGAGACTTTAGAATTGGGAGGTTGCAGCGCCAGAAAGTTCGTGTTTCGAGAAACAGAATATTAGATTCCGCTGTAAAAGTTATGGAGATGTACTCTAGTCAAAAAGCTGTGCTTGAGGTTGAATATTTTGGTGAAGTAGGCACAGGGCTGGGGCCAACTCTTGAGTTCTACACTCTGTTAAGTCATGAACTTCTGAATGTTAAACTGTGTATGTGGAGATTGAGCTCATCAGTTGTTCCATATTCTATGGAAGTTGATATCGATGCAAAAATGAGTTCACCGACTCAGTTGGATAGTATTTCAGTATCTCGTGTTGATGAAAATATTGTTCATGCACCACTTGGTTTGTTTCCTCGTCCTTGGCCTCCAAATGCTGATTCCTCCGATGGAAGCCAATTTTCAAAAGTTCTCGGTTATTACTGTTTATTGGGTCAGGTTATTGCTAAAACCCTTCAAGATGGTAGGCTCATGGACTTGCCACTGTCTACTGCCTTTTATAAGCTCATCCTTGGTCAGGTAAGTGTTTAAACTTATGACTTAAAATTGATTTTCAAAATTAGAAAATGGTGTGTTTGGTCCTCAAAATTTGGTGATTTTGGCAAATTTGGTCCCCAAACTTTTATTTGGCATTTATAGGCCCTATACTTTGATAGTTTTGGCAAAAGTGGTCCTAATGGTTTCCAAAATTTTGGCAAATTTGGTCCCCATGTATAAAATTAGTCCCCAAAATTTGAGGATTAATTTCGCTATATATATTAATCTTTGAGGACTAGATTTACCAAAATTTACAAAGTAGGAGCATTAGTTTTGCCAAAAAAACGAAGTTTGGGAACTAGTTTTGCCTCCAAAGAACTTTGAGTACTAAATTTGCCAAAATGAAGAAAGTTTGTAGACCAAATTTGTCAAATCATACAAACTTTGGGGACCTTAAATGCCATTCGCCCTTTTCAAAACCATTTTGAAGGTATCTTGATTGGAAAATTCGCAGGATCTGGACCTGCATGATATAGCTTCTTTTGATGTGGAACTGGGGACAACATTGGAAGAAATGCAAGCTCTTGTGAACCGCAAAGAATATTTGGATTCCAGGGGAGGTTATAATCTACAAGAGTTGTGTTTTCGTGGAGCTACGGTTGAAGACCTTTATTTAGATTTCTCACTTCCAGGCTACCCTGATTACATTTTGAAGCCTGGCAGTGAAAACGTATGTCATGATGCCATTATGTTGTTTAGTTACTGTATTTCTGTTTCACCTCGTCTATATTGGCAGGTAGATTTGAATACCCTGGGAGATTATGTTTCACATGTCGTTGATGCTACCGTAGGCTCGGGGATTATGAGGCAAATGGAGACTTTCAGATCTGGATTTAATCAGGTCAGATTTTTCTTTTGAGAAAATTGCGGCTTTGATCCTAATATTTAAAATAGTGTAAAGGTGATGTCCCTAAAGTCTATAAATTGCACGAGAAGTCCCCAAAGTTTCAAACTTTTCAAGAATGACTCTCGAGTAAATTGTAGTGGTATTTGTCTTTTTTCGATGAGTGATTTTGACAATTTATGTGTCAGTTTTAAAATTTCAAAATTTGGAGACATAATCATTACATATTTTCAAGGTTAATGGGTCAAATACAAATTATA
The DNA here is from genome assembly GCA_009725065.1 of Utricularia reniformis. Taxonomy (NCBI): domain Eukaryota; kingdom Viridiplantae; phylum Streptophyta; class Magnoliopsida; order Lamiales; family Lentibulariaceae; genus Utricularia; species Utricularia reniformis. Next base: position 193,285 of record RWGZ01001143.1, on the reverse strand, counting down.
GAGACTTTTAAAATATTAACGAGTATTAGGGTCAAATATAAACAGTTTTGAACGTGTAGGGGTCAACCATGCAATTCTTAAACTGGGAATGTTTACAATTTTTAAAAGTTTGGGGCACATCGCACATTATATCAATTTCGGAAACTTTGTATGCAATTTACAAACTTTTGGGGCACCGCCCTTACATTATTATAAAGATTTGGGGCTAGTGACAAGCATTACTTTTTTTCATTTATTTTTAAAATTTTGTAATTCATCCAATTTCGAGTTGATGTTAGTTTTCTTCGCAGTCGGTTCATTAATCTTAATCACCATTGTTTGAATTATTCTTTGGTAGTTTAGATAGTTGAACGATTAATTTATTTTGATAATTGAACGATGTATCATATGGGATTAGGTTTTCGATATATCAAGTTTGCAAGTATTCTCCCCGAATGAATTGGATGTCTTGCTTTGTGGTCGTAGAGAGCTGTGGAAGGTAATGTCACCATTCTTGAACTGTGAATCCTATAATTAGTTACTTGTTTCATAACTTTTTATTGTAATTATAGGCTGATATACTTGCTGATCACATCAAATTTGACCACGGATACACCTCAAAAAGTCCGGCTATTATCAATGTAAGTGATTTCAACCATGTTTTCATTCTGGTCGGTATACCAGCGTCAAATAGCGGATAGTACTAGTATTATTTATGTACCTCCTGTTACCGGGTTTTAGGGTCCGATTCCATTTTTTTTCGGTTCCGACCCTAAAAAAATAATTAAATATTATTTTTAAAAATTTTTAATGTATACCGCTTGTAATGGTATGAAAACATTGATTTCAACATACACAAACAAGAAACAAAACAGGATGAATAGCTAAAGAAAAAAATAGGCCAATTGTTGTGTATACATGCAAGTTATTAATTTTCATATACGTTTGGTATTGTGGAACAGCTTCTGGAGATTATGGGAGAATTCACTCCGGAGCAGCAACGAGCATTCTGCCAGTTTGTCACTGGTGCTCCTCATCTTCCACCGGGTGGCTTGGCAGTGCTTAATCCCAAGTTGACGATTGTTAGGAAGGTATGTCATTCATTATACGTTGACCTTTTTACTGAATGCTCCGCTGCCCTGCTGACGGATTTTCGTCACTTTTAACAGCATTCGTCTACCGCGGGAAGCAGTGGAAATAATAGTTCTGTTCCATCGGAATGTGTTGATGATGACTTACCGAGTGTAATGACATGTGCGAACTACTTGAAGCTTCCCCCGTATTCGACTAAGGTAAGTGCCGCTAAATTTTAATGTGATCGATGTCGTTTTTATCGGTGTGTTGTTTCAGGAAATCATGTTGAAGAAGCTAATGTACGCGGTAAGTGAAGGGCAAGGGTCTTTTGATCTATCATGATTCACTTCTTTTTTTCGAATATAAGTTGTAATGTGGTGATTTAACATGCTGAATAGTGAAGTTTTTTTAGTTGTTATTCATTCACAGCTATAAGTTGGATATTCTTATTTGCATGATCGCTCATTTGGAGATGTTTGGGTGAATGAATGAATGAATGTAGACGGGGTTTTTCAGGTGAGTTGTGTTCACAAAGGGATAACATCACATCAATTGCCTTCAAAATCTATGGAATATTGAATCATTGGTTTAGTTTAATTAGGTGCTTAAGAATTGGGGATATACGAACTTGATTCAAATATTTTCATGGTTTTGATCATTTTTGTCTCTGAAATCTTATTATTATGATAATTGGGATCCAAAATATGAAGATTAAATTTTGTAAATTTTGTAAACAAAATATGACCATTAGGATGTTTTAAATTTTGAAGATTAAATTTGTTAAAATTAAAATTTGGGAGTAGTAAATATGTGGGGACCAAATATGTTAAAATAACAAAAACTGAAGAGCTGTCATTTTAATCATTAGGTTTATATTGATCTAATAGTTACGCGTATCTTTTCACGGATCTTGTGATCATATGATGATGATGAGTTGCTATTAGTATAATATATAGACAAAAATGTTCCACGTCAAAATAAAATATAAAAAAATATAACGATAGATGAATAATACTGGAGTATAATTGATGTGATCGTAAGATTTTGTAGGTAGGTGATGTTCTCTTCTCATTACTTGTGCAATAACCTTCCTTTCAAGTGATTTTCATGTATGTATTTCTTTTGTACAAGCCTATGTAGCATCGATTCGATACGACATGACTCGACAAAATTGTAAAAGTCGACATGACCCTACAACCCAAAACCCTAAAAGTCGGATTTTCAACTCGTCTCGAATGATTAAATAAAAACAAAAATATATAAATAAATGTTAAAATTTGTGGAATGTTGTATAAACTTAAGTCTAAAACTAGCTACGATCCATATATATCAATCGATATACCACTTATATATGACTCAATTGAATAAAATATCATCTCTAAGGAAGGTATCTACAATCATATCTGTCTTATTTCGCTCACTCTATATCCTTTTCTATATCATCTATTTTTATTAATATTTGGTTAAATCAACTTTCGTTTTTATATTAGTGAATTATTAAAGAACAAATATTTATAAATATAATAAACTTTACCCACAAACGTTGAATTACAACAATTATGAGAAATAAAAAATATGTAAATAATTAAATATATATTTAATAATCTTTAAAATATAAATACAAAATATTTATCGAGAATAAACTAAAGATCATAGGTAATAATCCTATTCCAAAATTTTTGTAAAAATTGAACTTATTAAAAAATAATTATATATTTATAATACAATATAATAATATAATATTAAAATGTATAAATATATAAAATAAAAACAAATAAAGTATTATCTAAAATTTTAAAAAAAGTAATTGCGAGAAGAGAGGGTAGGATATTGTCATCCTTATTGTTAGATGTCCAGTTTGATTGGTCAGCCAACGTGGCATGTTTTTGGGTTTAGACAAGAAAGAGTGTGTCTCGATGGGATATTCTATTTCCTCAATTTTTATTAAAAATAAAATAAAAAAATTAATTTAAAATAATTATAAAATATAATATATTTATATAATGATTTTATCGATTATAATGTGTTTAATGTGTAAAAATATAATTTAAAAATTATAAGTGTCCAGATATTATTGTATGGATGAAAGAAAAATTATTTAGAAAATTAAAAAATAATTATGTGTACTGAGAAAAAACTATATGGAGGAGATAATAAAGTTTTCGAATAAACATGGTTGAGGATGGTTTAATATTCTCAAGCGTTCACATTTAGATACCACATCAGACCGTGGATGGAGATGCCATCAACAACAAAAGAATACACACAAAATATTTGTTTAGATAAAACTATGATATAAAATGAATTGATATATAAAAGGAGTAAGTGATATTATAGTAATTAATTTGTTTAAAATTTTTACAATATAATTTGATCCTAGTAACATTATATCATTATACACTTTCATTAGTATATCCTAAATTGATATGAGATTTGATTGTGTTTAAAGAAGGAATTTATCTCTTTTGTTTTATTATATTTTATTGTTTTGTGTCACAATCAGGGTTATTTTTCTATGCGGGAAGATAGGCTTTTATCCTTTTCCCTTGTCTCACTGTTCACCTTCAATTACACTCAATCACCCCACAAAAGCTATCCAAATTACTCTTAAACCGTTTCTTTATTATTTCTTTATCACCAAATAACAAACAAACACAACGATTCATACTTAAATTCGTAACTTACCTCTTTATTGCGGTAGCCCTTAGAATGCGCTGGTGGTACGCCGCCGCCAATGCTGCTCCGATCAAAGGACCAACCCAGAAAATCCACTGCATTGATACAGAGTAAGTGAATCAATCGCGATAGGAGAAATAAAGGAGTATTTCCTACTTGTTCATTCCAGATTTTCTCTCGATTGAATACAACCGCAGCCGCGAGGCTCCTCGCCGGATTAATTCCAGTTCCGGTGATGTGGATTGTCGATAAGTGAACAATGAGTACTACGAATCCAATAGGTAGTGGAGCCAAAACCTAATTAAAATAATAAACCGTTTCAACATGAACAAATCGCCTGATTCTTGGCAATTGTGAAGCTTACCGGAACGTGAATATCACGTGCTTGTCTCTTGGGATCTGTGGAAGAAAAGACGGTGTACAGCAGAATAAATGTGCCGATTATCTCAGCGCCGATTGCTGTGCTTTTGTTGTACCCTGGTTGCACTAAATTAGCACCGCCGCCGGAGATATCATAGAAACGGCCTGTGATTCCTTTGACAATTGCGACGCCTAATATGGCGCCTAAGCACTGAGCAACTATATAAGCAACAGTACGAATTAGCGAAACTTTTCTCGCAAGAAAAAGGCCGAACGTCACAGCCGGATTCATATGTCCGCCTGAAATTGAAATCAGATTTCAGACGAATACATAAATTCCAAATCCTATTCTCGCTATTGTACCTGAAACTCCGGCGTTGCAGTATACGAGAACGAAGATCATACCACTAGAAGCCCATGCATTACCGAGAATACCAACGCCATCGCACCGATCGACGTTACTGAGCTTATACTGGCCAACGACGGTGGCGATTATGACGTAAAGAAAGATCAAAGTGGAGAAGAATTCAGCGAGAACAGCTCTGTAGAATGACCAAAGTCTGAGCTCTCCGACATCTAAGAGTGGCGCCGGCGGTGGATCTACGTAGTCCTTAACTCTAGAAACCTGGATTTCCCCGTGAGCTGGATCTCTGGTCATGTCTCTGCAGTGAGGTTAGCGTGCTTCTCTGGTTCCAAAATCTTCGTAGGTTGATTTACATTTATTCATGCTTTTAAATAGAGGAACCACGAAATATAAGTAACATGAGTTATAAAGCCGGAGGCAATCAAGAATATATTTATTAATTAAAAAATAATACACTGTTGGAAATAATATTTGTTTGAGTAATTCAAACCACCCAAAAAAACTATGTTGATTTTATACTTTATTTCAATAATACAATATAATTCACATGCTTTAGAGTATAAATGGAAAAAATAAAAGAATAAACCATGATTGAACGCAAATAATATTTTACAAATAAAAAAGAATATTGTAAAGTAAAAACCTAGAGATAAAATGAGAAAATCATATGTGATGGTTTAAATTGGAAAATAAATTAGTGATTAGAATGATAAATATAGAAACAATATGTGTTCAAATGAATATTAAACATTCTTATTATATATCATTTGTGTTAACCCAAAACCTAAATGACAAACAAAAATGAACCAAATAAATTGCCTTGTAATTTATCTAATTCAAAATCACTTAAAACCCAAATTTGTTACTCCAAAACTCATAAAAAATGGATAGGTCTTGTTTGAGTTTCGTGTTAACGTATCCCTAATCCAAACACATTAACTTTGAATTATCACAGTTTTTAGGGGTTGTGTTCATAATTTGTGGTTTAGGTGCAGCTTTTTAGGGATTTAGGCGAAATAATAATTTGGAATGAGGTTAAGGGTTTTGCCGGTTTAAAATTTTATAGTTTGTTGATTTAATTTTTGTGTGAAATTGTGAAATATCAATACGTAATAAGTTGTCGTCGTGGTAAACTTATTTTTGGGTAAACCGTGCTTATTGGCGTTGGCTAACTAAAAAAACAAATATGCATTTAGAGGTCGAGGTAATGACAATTTCAAGTCGACCACCGTCGGATACAAGATGTTAGTCATGCAGGACAACATTGTTAGAGGACAAATTGAGTTTCACATATATTCATACAAGTTTCTTCGTAAGTTAAACACACAACAAAATGGTAAGGTTGATTGATAGTTAGAGTTTATATGAGGTTTTAAAGACCACCCATCTTCGATTGGATAAGCAAATGGTAACTTCTTTGATTGATTGTTTCGTAACACCTTTTTGTGCCTCGAGAGGTGAATTTCATTGCTTCATATATGTAATGTGTACTCCATAGTTTCGACGAGTAAATGGAGTGCATATTATGAGTACGCGAACAAAGCGTACCTTCGAATGATTCAATTGGGAACCTGATCGGGGGATTATACCAGGGGAAATTGTTTCATGATCGCTCCTTTTGGTGAACGTGGTGTAGATATTCATTGAAAGTTTACCTTCTAATTTAAATCACTTTATGTTTATTTACTCGGGGTTGATGGAATGACCCGGAGTATCATAGTGAAGTGGGATTCATCCCATCAACCTCTCTTCCCGACTAAGATCGTGATACAAAACCCAACAATCTACCCTTGTCGTTTGTTTGCGAAATTTGATATTTCACAATTTAGATGTGCATATTTCCCATTTGGGATATGCATTCTACGTATGAAATGAGGCATATAGAAACTTGCTAATATATTATGTCTTAGATTTAAACATAACTAAGCCCCCAAGAACAAGAAAAATAAGACACAGATAAGTGAAAGCATAAGATTCAAGACGAAAGACAACATATACTACCTTATGATCTAACAACACAGAATCAGAGAGATAAGGCATTACTCGAATGCCCAAGCATTCTCCCTGCGAACCTCCTCCTCTTCTTCCGGAGTAAAGTCGTTCTTTATATTGAAGGTTTTGCGGATCTCTTCAGGGGTTTTGCCTTTAATCATATCTGCCACAGTTTGGCATGTCAAGTCCAGCAAGCTCTTGATGTTCAAATAGTTTGCAGCCTGAAATATTACTTATTTCAATCAGGGCATAACGTTGCATAAAACCACAATTATTTAGTAGAAAAAGAGCAGTCCAGGATTGATGCTGCTATGTTATGTGATAAAAACAAGAATATGTGTTTAAAGAAAGGATTTGAAACCACCCATATAGGAATCAAGGGCATATGGCATCTAGCAAGAATTGTAGTTAGCCAATTACATAACGAGAAAATCAGTATATGCGGGATAATAAAGAGGAAACACTGAGAATCAACCAAAATACAGAATCGAATCAAATCAAACAATAGTAAGAAGAGAAATAAAATTGAAAGGATAGGATGTACCAAAATGAGGTCAAACAGCGTCCCCTGATCAACCTTTACAAAATCCGCATCGAAAGCCTTCAATTCTTCGTCAACAACTTTCTCACCGACCGACAAACCCGTCTTCGCCGCATAATCGACATGACGCTTACAATATTCAATCACTTTAGCCAGAATCTTAGCCGTAACATTAGGAAGCGGAATAACGCCATCACCGCAACCATCCTCAATCGTGTGCCTGATAGTCATCGATTCGAGTGCAACTAACTCCTCAACCTCGAAATTCTCCCCATCAGAACTCCTCAAAACGATCATCTTCTGCGATGCGGCGTCCGTCGACGACATTTTTCACAAATTGAAAACCCTAAAATGTTGAGACTGTGATCTGCAGTTTGTGTGGTTACGTGTTACGGCCCCCAACTCCGCACTGCCCTGTTTATTTATTTATAGAGAGATCTATAAATAATATTCAACAAATATGTTTTTTAAAAAATCCAATTTGATATAAAATATTTATCAAATCTAAAATTATATGATATATGGCCATTCATTAAAGCAATTATTTTGGGTATATTTGTTAATATTTTTTTAAAAAAATATTATTTAATTAACCTTATATCGTTTTATGTATAATTATTGTCATTAGAACACAAAAACGTCTTCACTAAATTAGATGCAATCGTAAACAAACAAAAATATTGATTTTGCTATAATTATATATTCGGTAAGATGACGTATTTGAGGTTGAAATTATATCCAAATCCAACTCATATGGTAACGGTCTCGATTGGGATCATATATTTTGTTTCTGAAATTCTATCTAAACCAAGCTTGATAAGCGAAAAGTCTATTAAATTTAGGGGTGAGTATTCGGTACCAAATATCGAATCAAACTAAATATTGAAATACTGAATATCAAACCAAACTAAATATTAAATACCGATCACGATCCAATAATTTTTTGGTATCGATACCGAAATAATTTTGGTATTTCGATATCGGTACCAAAATATCAAAATTAAAAGCAAATAAAAAATTTGTTTCGATAAATTACATATAAAAATATTTTAAAAAAACAAACATTGAGTAATTGATCAAATTACTCTATTTATATAATTATATAATCTTCAATTCTTTTAGTTTCTACTCCAATATAAGTGTAGAATATTCTGAAACTTTAGAAAGCAAATACGAAAAATAATTATTAGAAAATAAATGAGAAGTTGACAGTTTACTCATGTGGAAACTAAATTACTATTCTCAAAGTTATATTGCTCATATTGATTTTCTCCAATATCATCATAATGTAGTATGGAGAGCCAATCTTGAGTGCATATAAGTGATTCCACACTTTTCAAACTCAAAAAATTATAAAAATCAAGGACTCGTCTACATATTATAGTAATAATATGTGGAAATTAGAATAATACCCTAAAACTCTACATTCAATACAATATTAATAATTTAATGATCTATAGCCCATTTAAAAATTTAAAAATATATATATTTTATAAATATTAATTTGGTATTCGGTATTTACCGAATTTTTATTCTTATTACCGAATATCAAACCAAATACCATAATTTTATAAAATCAACTACCAAACCGAATACCAAATACCGAAATAACAAATTTTGATATGATATTTGGTATTCCATAATTTTTTCTCATCCCTAATTAAATCAACAAAATACTTATTTATTAAAAATACAAATAATAAATAAATATAAATAAATGACGTGTTTAATCTCTATACTTTGATTATTTTTACAAAAACAATCATAAAAATTTCCCAAATTTGATCATTTAAATACATAATTAATCCTCAAACTTTAAATATAATTTTTTGCCAAAAAATCAAATGTATGGGGATTGGGGACTAGTTAAAAAGCTTTAGGAATCAAATTTAACTAATCATACAAACCCTCAATAAATAAATGAGAATTACTATGAGCATCAAATTTCAACCATAACTAATAAATATACTGAAGACACTCGACATTTTGCAAAACCTCAGTTCTGAGGCATGGCATGGCATGGGATGTGAAGTTTTCAATATCCGAAAACCTCATCTCGTAAATGCACTCGACTCGAATCACCTCAAAAGAAACAGAGTAAAACCACCAACAACTCTACTACTTCTTCTTCAAAATATCATACATGACACAGACATCTGCAGCTGTCTTCATCTGGTATCACAAAACATGTCAAGTTTTTCGCATAACTGGTAAAGTCGATGTTTTCGAGTTTAACCCTCAAATACAATACCTAGTAAGTTTCATATAAGTCACTTGGACACAACAAAGCTCATGAACTAAACCGATATGGAAGTATCGAAAAGTTATGCTTTCGTTCCGTTATTTAAAATGCATCAATATTTGAGAGGTGAAACAAAAATTGCTGAGTATTTATTACCTGTATAATATTAACTAGCTGCTTGATCATCCAGCCAAAAAGAGTGATAGAAAGTAAACCAAAATAGAGCCAGCTTTGTGTTGCAGAATTCACAAAAACCTGATCAAAATACATAAGGGTATAGTTATTATTATGTTAACAAAGGAAAAATAAACTATCACATAAAGTTAAAGTTAGTTACATCTGTTAGACTCTGAGTGTGATTCTTCGACAGGAGAAATAACAAAACGTATAGGACCTGAAATAACGTAACCTTGAAACTGCGTAAAAGGGGTGTTGTAGATCGAACCAAAGAGCTTCTAGTTCAGGTTCATTAAAAACCGTAATGAATCGAACCGAAAAATCTCCGGTTCACTAAAAATCGGTGGTTTTAAAATATGGTTTACCTCACAGGATACACAACAGTAGGCCATGAATTTTCGGTTTCCGTAATAAAGTTTAAAAAGCCAGTTTTTGCTATCTTTGACATCTTTATGGTTACTCTTTCCCACCAAGAAAGAACTGTATACAAAAGAATAGAACTAGTATCAAAACTCCAGAAGTTATAAAAACACAACATAAAGTAAATACCTAAACATCTGCAACCAATGGCTAGCTATATCTAAAGCCAGCAATGATAAAAATATCAAGCCAGGCCTGTAAACTTGTGATAAAATAACCAGAAGACAAGTAGTACTTATCCTGCAGTATGAAGCACGTTAAGCAAGGCGAATAACCAAGCAAAAAGTTGTAAAAATATAGATAGTTTAGAGAACAAAACCTATCCGTAACCATGTCCAAAACAGCTCCAAATGTCGAAACTGAAAATGCGAATTATAATGAACTCGTTAATGATAAAATACACTGAAGGATCCATTATCTAAAAGATTAGTGATCTGAACCCATGATGCAAGCAAACAAAATCTCCATTTTTACTGAAAAGCTACTCCAACAAGATTTTCAGGAATAAGTTTGATGAATCTATGTTGAATACGAAGGAATTGTCCCACATCGGAGAATAGATGTGGATTGGGTTGGTTTATAAGAGGGAATATGGACCATAGTAAATGAATTGTTCAAGTTTTTTACGATGTGGTCTCCTCCCTCTTATATGTTATATCCAAGCACACTTTCCACATAAATTGATCCTTTGACTCTAGAAATTATCAGAGCGGGTTCGGAAAATCCTGAGTTACCTTAACGGGGGTTAGTCCGGTTTAATAAAATTGATCGGTTGGTAATCCACTTATTTGAATTGCCATATCCAATTTGTCAGATGATTGGACTTGAAGGGTGTGTTGAATATGAAGGAATTGTCTCACATTGGATATTAGATGTGGATTGGATTGGTTTATACGGGGGAATGTAGACCATTGTATATGAATTGTTCAAGTTTTTTACGTTGAGGTCTCCTCCCGTTATATCCGAGCACACTCCTCTCATAAATTGACCCAACTCTAGAAATTTAACAATCTAAGCTAGCACCTTGCATTTATGACCCCAATTGAAACTTACTCTGATATTACATTTAAACAGACTGACCTTGATTCAATTTGCGAGCGAACCAACCATCCAACGCATCACAAACAAAACTGAAACAATGATTTCGTCAAGCAAAATAAGGGCACGAAAAGAATGAGGAAAAAATCACGATACAGAATAATCCTCACCTAACAAGATACAGAGCAGAGAAAAGATACTTATCCCTGAAGCACACGGCAAAACCAATACAATTCAGCAGAATTCTAACGTACCCTGAAAAAACCATCATCACAGTAAGGGTTATTTATCGAAGGGATGGAACAGACAAATAACAGATAAACAAAGGAAGACAGCGCAGCGTTTACCAATTATGTTGGGTACGTAGAGGTAAACAGTCAAGGCACTGGGCCTCGAGGTCTCCGCCATGAACGAAACTTGGTAACTTCAGACGGCGATAACACCAATTCGATCACTGAAGATTCTATACGTCTGTTAGATCAATCCAGCGTGATGACGAAGAAAAGGATAAAATTCTTGCACTCAATTTAGCTTAAAAGACTCAGCCACAGCAGAGAGATTGAGAATATCCAGCACGTTGTAAGGATGTAAAGTAAAACACTGTAAATTTTATCTTAACAGGCCATTCGTTTGGATCGACCTTAATACTGGGCCTGCCCTAGGCCCAGTCCGCAATTAGATNAAATTACAAACTTTGGGGACATCGTTTTTACATTATCTTAAACATTGGGGGCCAATGTCGTAATTTTTTCGTAAAAAATAATGAGTAGAATGCATAATGCATTTTCAGAATCAAGTCTGAACTTGATTATGCATTATAGTTAAAAAACCAGAATGCATTATGATTATAATTCATAATTAGAATTTAAAATGGATACTGTTCTGTTTCAAAAAACATATTATGCATTATATAATGCATAATCTGTTTTCATAATTTGTGCAGAACACAACCTTAATACATACTGATTTAAGTGGTTTTTTAACGAAACAATAATGGAATGAAGGATGTTTTCAACACCAATTTTTAAAAATAATTTATATAGAAAGAGAAATAGAAATAGAAACGAAAATAGAAATATAAATTATGAAATGTTTTATAATATTTTTAGAATACATAAATAATATATAGAAATTATGAAGTGTTCTGTTGTATAAATAGAATGATAATTTATTAATTAACCAAATTACTTTTGTACCCTTAGACTTAATTCAATAATAATTGATTAATCGAAACTCCATTTTATTGGCACAAAATATAATATTTAACAAGATTATCATTGAGATGATGATCCAGCTCCGCAACGTTGATTACGCCATATTTGCTCAGTAATGTTATCACGAATCATTTGCATTGTGTCATCCCAATATTCTTCAACCAAGTCATCAGTATCGATGATTTCATCACTTGTGTCCACATTATTTATATCTTTATTTTTGTATTCATCCAACATCCTTCCATCGTTGACAGTATCTATGTATCAAAGAAAGTTATTTAAAAGGATAATGTTAAAAGTTATTTAAAAGAGATATTTTAGTCATTTTAAATATTAGGAAGTAGAAATTGAAACTAGAAATAAGATTTATATTTTTTTTTTGTAGTTATAAAATTGAAAAGTATAAATTTTACTTCTAGAAAAATAAAATGATAAATAAGATATGTTTTGCAAATTCCTGAATTTCTACTTTCTAGAATGAAAAAACAGAAATTTAAGTTGGGCAGAACACACCCGAAGTAAATGTTTTAGCATTTTTATTGATAATTTTAGTAGGTTTTGTTGGATATATCCTTTCAAATACAAGTATGAGAGTTTTTCAGCATTTAATACTTTAAAAAGTATGGTAAATATGCAATATGGGGGTAAAATAAAAGCCATAAGATGTGATAATACATGTGAATTTGTTTTCACATCATTAGATAATTTCTGCAAAATGAAAGGAATGGTACATCAATACACTACATCATATACAACACATCAAAATAAAGGGTACGTTTGAAATATCGTTTGATAAATAATGGTAAGATTAGAAGATTGTACTGTGTTGTGAGGTGAACTGATCGTGATTTTAAAAAAATATTTTTGAAATAACGGTGAAGTGACCGTGATATAATAAAATGATTTTTTTGCCCATATTTTTAAATAATTGTGTATAATTAAAAATTATATTTTTTATTATTTTATGATAAATTCGTTAAGTCAAAAACTATATTTTAAATTTTTATATATTTTTTTATATTTTGAACATGTAATTGATATGATATAAAAATATATCGATCAAAATTATTTCTTTAAAAAAATTAAACTATAATTTATCAACTATAAAAATTATTTTTTTATAGTTTGGCATTTGAAAAGTGCGTTCTGGTGGCCATTAGGTTAAATCAACTATGAACTCATCGCTGTTTTCTGTAGTCGGACGAACGTAATTGTTAATGATGTTTAGTTAAAATATAATACAACTATTGTACGTTCACCGCACCGGGAAGTGGACAACACTTCCAAACAACACCAAAGACTCTTAGAATATACAACTACGCACAGTGTATGTAATGAAATTATTATGAAATAATTTTCTTGGGTTATGATTGTGGCGAGATGAGTAAATTATTTATAATACCATGGTGGTAGATAAATCACATCTTTTTTAACTGAAAATTCAACTATGTGCTATGTTCTACCGAGAAAGCTTGATATATCAATATATTAACCACATGAACTTCATAATTCCTTATTGGTTCATGAATAAAACTTAGATGTCTGGTGAAAAATGAACAAGCACTTGCAACGAGCGATCTTAGAGGTCAAGGAAGAGGTTGATGTCGGCTTAACAAGGAAACTATTGAATGCTATAGATATCGCAAATTGGGACATTATGAGAATGAATGTCGTGAGAACGAATCTAATTTTCCGGAAACTGAAGAAGACATTCTATTCATGAACGAAAACATCATCAGAGAACACTAGAGCTTGGTTTCTAGACTAGTTGCTCTAATCATTTGTGTGTGAACCCCAATCTCTATTAATAAATTGGATGACTCATTTTGCATTTTGTAAAGCTTGTGAATGACTCAAAATTCAAGTTATGGGAAAAAGGAATGTCTTTCTATATTTTGATGGTGCTCGTTACATTCTCTGGCAAGTATATTACATCCTTGATCTAAAGAGCAATTTATTGAGTCTTGTACATAAGAATAATGATTAGTTATTTTAATCAAGGTGAATTGATCCAAAATATTTAACTCAGAAAAATGATTGATTTTACACACTAAAATGACTTCAAGAGAATATTGATTATGCCCTCACAATCAATTTCCAATGAAGAGGAATATGAATCATGATGCCATGTGACATCCATAAAGATGACAAAACTCTAGCATCTCCGATATCGACACCTAGGCATTTAAAGTTTCACCATATTAAAAAGAAACCGATGATGCCCAATATATCCACCCCTCAAGTTTCTATGTATATGGAAAAACTCAGCATATTGCTTTCGCCGTTGGAGTAAGAGCCCGAAATTACTGGTTAACCAAGGCTCAATCCAATTAAGTCCGCAGCATCTACCGATTTCAACATATCCCCCTTCGTTTTGTTTTGAAATTCAAATCTGATTAAACTGGAAATCCATTTTTCTTTTATTTAAACTGGAACCCTTGAGTTAATTATGTTGGAACGATTAAGTCAACCCAAAGCACAGATCAAATCCCTGGGCCGTGGGGATTAATTAATAAGTCAGTCCATTGTCCTGCAGAGCACAAATTTGCAAGAGATGGCTATTGAAGAAATCAAAGAAGAGATGGTTAACGAAGCATCAATCTATGTGTGGCAAAGTTTGAGACCCTGAGATCGGAGAAAAAGGAATGACAATGATTAGAAGGATGAAATAAAAAAGTTAGAGAATGAGGAGTATTACTTGACAAAGATGAAGCAACATCACATACTGTGTTTCTTATTCCATAATTTACAATCTCTTTGTCGTTGTATACTGTAAATGAGTGCTGCCACTTTAGTGAATTGGACCTAGCATTGGTCCTATGGTTTTTATCCGGGAATTCCTATTTCCACGTAAAACTCTTGATGTCTTGAATTGCTCACTTTAAATTTCTGAAAAGAAACAACATCAAAGAATTAGACAAGAATCATCACAGTTTTGAGGAAAGTAAAATCCTAACAAAGTGGTGGCCCATCCAGTTCCTTTGAAACATGTGGAAAGTTAAGGAGAAAGAGGGCACAAAAAGTCAAAACTGAAAGATCAAATTCAAGAAAGCAAACACACCATGGCAAATGAATCATATGCCATGATTTGGTTAACATCCAACAATTATCCAGAATGAAAAAATAGGATGGAAGACTTACTAAATTGCAGGATGTTGAATGATCCTGTTGAATTTGGGGATAAAAAACCCGCAAAACATTCAGCTGAAGTATGGAAGAAGATGCACAAGTAGACCTTGGGTTTCATAAGGCAGTGGGTTTGTTTGGTATAGCTTTTTAAAATTGCGGTGTAGTGAGATGTGGTGAGGTGCGGTGAGGTGTGGTGAGATATGATAATCGTGAATTTTTAAATATGTTTGGGAAAATTGTGATATTATGATCGCGATTTACGTAAAAATACTAATATACCCTTATATATATAAAAATATAAATATAATTATATTATAATTAATAGAATTAAGGGTAAATTAGTCTTTTCCAAAATCACGATGAGACCACAGCTAGTTTTAACAGCTGTGATGATATCGTGATTTTTTAACGATTATCACATCGCAATTAAGTTTATGTTTTGTGTAACATAAGAAAATCACGATCTGGACATCGCATCGCACCTCACCGTAGTTTTAATTTGAATACCAAACAAACCCAGTGTATTAATTCATTGAAATATCACCATGTAAGTTCTGAAATAGATGCAAAGAAATTATAGGAAAAATTTGAAAAGATTTTTGAATCTAAATCGACACAATGTCAAGGATCTCTACTTCACAGACTTCTAGGAATGA
Organism: Utricularia reniformis; assembly: GCA_009725065.1. Lineage (NCBI taxonomy): Eukaryota > Viridiplantae > Streptophyta > Magnoliopsida > Lamiales > Lentibulariaceae > Utricularia > Utricularia reniformis. The sequence continues at coordinate 177,423 of RWGZ01001143.1, read as the reverse complement.
GATACAAAGATGGAATGTCCATGACAGATTATATTGGCAAATGGATGGAGGTTACAAGTCTTATTGCCACAGCTGACCTCAAACTTGAAGATAAACTAACATGTTTGTTGCTACTCTACTCTCTTCCACCCTCATGGGAGCCCCTTGTGATGTTGCTCCACAGTACAACACCAAAAGAAGGACACAAATTAGAGGATATCAAAGAAAAACAAATAAATGAGGAGTTGAAAAGAAAAGACTACAAATCATCAGAGTATGGCAAGGAGACAATAGCTTACTCCACGGAAAACAGAGGAAGACAAAAGGAAAGATTTCAAAATTAGAAAAGGGGAAAGTCGAGGGAAAAGTTATCAGACAAATGGTCACAAGAAAAAAGTATCATGAAGGAAATAATGATAAGAAGGAAACTAAAACATGTTTTCATTGTAAGAAGGTTGGACATTTAAAGAAAGAGTGCTATTAATGGTTGCGGACAAAACATAACAATTCTAATATTAGTGAACAAATAGCTACATCATAGGAAGAAATACTGGTTCTAGCCTCTATGGAAGAACACAATTATGAAAATAAGGAACTAATAGAGTAAATTGTCGATTCTGGAGCCTCATATCATGCTACTCCGAATATGGACATTTTTTTAGAATACATTGAAGGAAAATTTGGAAAGGTGAAGATGTGAACAGATTCTTGTGCAGAGATTGAAGGAATTGGAAGTATACAAGTGGAGACTGATCATGTATAAAATTGACATTGAAATGAGTGAAATATATACCTAAATTGAGGCTAAGTCTACTATCTCTACATGCATTGGATCCAGATGGATATATAAGTACTATATATAATAATCAATAGAAGTTGACTAAAGGATCACTTGTAGTTGCAAAAGGATATGTCTTGCACAACCTATACAAGACATATTTGAATGTGATACCAGCTTCTCTACAATCTGTCCAAATGAACACTGAATTTGAAATGTGCCATAAAAGACTTGGACATTTATCAGAAAAAGGGTTAAATAGCCTAAAGAAAAAGAAACTTATCAATACTAGCGGGAATACACTCAATGATCTATGTGAAACATGTGAATTTGGGAAGAAACATAAAGTTTCCTTCAAAACAACCATGCAAACAAAATAGAATCCTCTTGAACTAGTATTCTCAGATGTATGCAGTATTGATACTGAGTCACTTGGAGGAAAACGATATTATGTATCCTTTATAGATGACGCTACAATAAAATGTTGGGTCTACCCTATGAAAACAAAAGATGAAGTTATTGATTATCTAAAAATGTGGCTGCCATCAGTTGAAAGAGAACCATGGAGAAAACTAAAATGTCTCAGGTATGATAATGAAGGGAAATACACATCAAATGAAATAAAGACATATTTCAGAAATAATAGAATAAGACATGAAGCCACTGTTTCTGGAACCCCACAACATAATGAGACAACAGAACGTATGAATAGAACTCTACTAGATAGAGTCAGATGAATGTTGAAGACAACATGTCTACCCAAAGGGTACTGGGCAGAAGCATTAATATCATGTTATCTAATAAATTGCTCCCCTACATCACCACTAAACTCAGAAATTCCAGAATATAAGTGGACAGGTAAACCTCCTACATATAAGCACTTAAGAGTATTTGGTTGCAAGGTATTAATACATGTGCCCAAAGAAATGAGAAAGAAGTCGGATGATTATGCAAGAGTAGAAATATTCTATATGGTGATAGCAAATTCAACCACAAATAAAATCACAAGATCCAGGATGTGACTTTCCTAGAAACAAAAACAATTAGATACTTGAAAGCTGAAAATGAAAGAAATGAAGAACAAAATTTCAAATGGACAGATTTACCTTCACCTGCGAACATACCAACTCAAAGGGACATGAGCAATGAAGAACCATATGAGGGTGACAGTGAACCAATCCTTGATCAGCCACAGATTCCAGACTCAGTTGATGAACCTGTGGAAGTAAGTCAAGATTCAGTAAGCAGAATTCAAAGTGTAAGAATTCAATCAAGAAGATATTCAGCCTCAGATTATGTTATGGCCACAGAAAATGGTGAACTTGAGAATTTTCAGGAAGCCATTAATCATAAAGACATTAAACAATGGTGGAAAGCCATGATAGAGGAAATGGATTCGCAGAAAAGATATGATACATTTGAATTAGTATCACTGCAAGAAGGTAAAAAACCACTTGAAAATAAATGGATTTACAAACTGAAAAACTGAAGTTGATGGTGCTACAAGGTATAAAACAAGAATAGTAGCAAAGAGCTTCACTCAAATAAATAGAATATATTTTGAATAAATATTTTTCCCAATTGTAAAGCTAACCTTAATAAGATTATTGCTATCAGTTGCTGCATTCCTAGACATGGAAATTGAACAACTAGACGTGAAGACATCATTTCTTAATGGAGATCTTGAAAAAAAAATATTTATGAAACAACCAGAAGGTTTTATAAAGAGAGGTACTGAAAGCATGACATGCAAATTGAAAAGAAGTCTCTATGGCTTAAAACAGGTCCCTCATATGTGGAACAAAAAGTTTGACATGTTTATGGTCAATGTAGGGTTCAGAAAGGCAGAAAGTGATACATGTGCATATTTCAGAAATGAAGATGGTGGAAATCTCACAATTCTACTACTCTATGTGGATGACATGCTCATAGCCAACACATGCAAGGAAAAGATTAACAGACTAAAGAAACTATTGGCAGAAGACTTGAAATGAAAGACTTAGGGCTACTAAAGAAACTATTAGGAATTGAGATCTATCGAGACAGAATTCAGAGGAAGATCTCTCTATCACATAGAAAATATGCTGAGCAAATAATAAGGAGATTCAATATGAAGGAATCTAAGCCGCAGTATCCCCCATGACATCCATATCAAATTTAAGTTAGGAACATGAACCACAAACTGAAGAAGAAATTGAGAGTGTCAAAGATACCTTATTCATCTGTTGTAGGGAGCCTGATGTATATGGTTGTTTGCACCAGACCTGATATAACACAAGATGTATCATCTATAAGTAGGTTCTTGCATAATCCAAGAACATATTACTGGGAAGCTGTAAAAGGAATACTAAGATATATCAATGGTACAAAAAATGCAGAGCTATGCTATGGAGGAGAAAACCAACTGAAACTAAGGATATATGCACACTCGGATATGGCTAGGGATTTTGACGCAAGAATGTCCACTTCTGGGTTCATATCTATACTAAATGCAGGAGACATATCATGGATGTCTAGATTACAGAAAAGTGTTGTATTCTCCTCTACAGAAGCATAATATATGGCCCTAACAGAAGATGGGAAAGAACTGATTTGGATAAAGAGACTCAAAGATGAATTAGGGCTGAAAAAAACGTTCAAGAACTCTACTGTGACTCTTAGAGTGCCATCGAACTAAGCAAGAATGCAACATATCATGCTCGATCGAAACACATAGATGTAAGAATGCACTGGATTCGTGAGACAATAAGTACTGGAGAAATAAAACTGAAGAAAGTACATACGGAAGAGAATCCAGGCGATTTCTTGACAAAAGTAGTCAATATTGTGAAGCTTCACCTCTGCTCAGCCATGGCAGGGCTGAAATCTCACTGATCGTAGAACCTTAGATCTATGCCTTGCTGTGAAGTGGACACTTGTTGGAACGATTAAGTCAGCCCAAAGCACAGATCGAATCCCTGGGCCATGGGAATTAATTAATAAGTCGGCCCATTGTCCTACAGAGCCAAAATTTGCAAGAGAAGTTATTGAAGAAATCAAAGTTGTTGTTGTAATGGAGATGTGGGAATACATGTGTTGTGGTTTGAAAATCGGGGTGTCAACAGTCGACCGATTCGTAACAAGACGAACTCGGTTATAATTTATTTAATGTGTGGAGAACGATTATAAACCAAATGCAAAAGGGCTACGGCAGTTTTAGAGTGGAAAACCTCAAAGCTGAGGAAAAAACCACTTGACTAAGGGCTAGAAAAAATACCCTTAGTCGGTTCAATAAACAAAGTAATAATCACAAAGACCATATATGTTCTTTAGACAACAAAGGGGAAGAGACTTATCGAAAATAAATCGACAGGAGGTTTAGTCAGGAAGCTTGTAAGAAGGATCGGAAGATAATCTTTTATTCACACCCCAAGTGTCTTTTTTATACGCCTACTGTGTTGTGTGGATAGTAATGTGTCGTTTTGTGCTTGTCCTCTGCGGCTAGGTCGGCTTGTGTCAGACGGAACAGCCGCCGGTCATGGCTTCATAGAGCTACACGGCGCTAGGCCTTTCGGCGCTACTAGCAGGCTATTTCCAGGCTAAGGGAGGCTCGTACGACTTCACCGGACCACGCCTCTAACAGGATTGTCGGAGGTTGTCGTCGCATGTTGAGGAATATGGATGGCCCGAATCAGGGCCTGTAAAGTGTGGACCGATCGGTCCTGGTGTGCGGGAGAAAACTGGGTCCTACCTATCGGGACCGATCGATATGAATGGCCAATCGGGCCACCTGGCCTGGCTGGGCCATTCATTCACGTGGGCTGGATCTGGGCCTCCAAATTCGGCTTATGTTATTTGAGCTCATCTGATCAAGTTTGGTACTGATCAGGTTCGAGGTACCGGGTTCCGGGGATCTCATCATTAGCCCCTCGGACCCTATCGCCACCATGGTGGTGATCGGGGTTCGATTATCAGATTGAGATCGTTTGTGGCATCAATGCCCGATCGCAACAACGGAAAACTGTACCCGAACTGGTCGTAACGGCGTCCTCGGGAACCAATCCTGCACTCAGAAATTTCATGATGCGAATTTTCAAATATGAAATTCATAACGGTTGAGGGTAAAAGCGTAATTCTAGGCTCTGTAATAGCGAACGTCTTTCCGTATTCCAAAGGGGTGACAGGCTGTCAAACTGTAGCCGCTTGCAGTAATGACGTGTCACCCCTTGATTGTGTAATACGCTGTATAAAGATCGGGATTTCTGCCCTGTGCAGCCATTATCATAACTTTGTGAAAAATCGTTCAAACCTTAGAACTCTCTGGCGATTTTGCTCGACCGTCTATCAACTCCAATTCTCTAGTAAATCCTAAGGTAACCATCCATGGCACCTCGTATGGCTAGGTATCCAGATATATCTGAAATGGACTTCGAAGCATTTCGGGCTAAATTTTCAATCTCTGCCCATTATCCCATCTAGAGGGGGAAGGAGGACGTTTCTTTCTTCCTTCTCGCCGAGATGAACGTTCCGGCTAACGCCATCCCAGTTAGTTATGCCTCCCTGAGGTTCGGCATGCGATTCCCTCTTCACCCTTTTGTCGCAGCCGTACTTCGGGAGATTCACTGCCCGACTTTCGCTCTCTTTCTGGGCAGTTATGTTTATATAATCGCATTTATTTTTTATTGTCATAAATAGAGGGTAGAGCCGACCCTCAAACATTTTTATAACCTATTCCTGGTGGGATCCCGCAGGGGAAGGAGGTTGTTAGGGGGTCGTAGGTTGTATTATATAGCGACCCGAACAAAGGATTGTATTATCGTAGACAAGGAAGATTCCCTTCATGAATGAGAATCTTGCTACGTATGGATAGACATCCCGAGAGAGGACCTGTTTAAAGTTACTTTCCTAACTTCCCACCCTGACATTGGGAAATTGGACCGAAGCCGGTTCAACCCATCCCGCCAGGATATTGTCAACACCTTGGCAATGCTTCCTCCTCTCGAAAAGCGTCTGAAACGTATAGACATCCTTCGGGAGAAGAAGCTGCTAGAGATCGAGGTAGCAGGAAGAACTGGCGCCCCTGCCCCGAAGGGTATCTTCTCTAGCTCCGACTCGTCGGGGTCAAAAGAATCGGGTACGACTTTGGCTTTCTTTAGTTCATATTTCCTGATCCTTATTATTTTCCTTTTGCATTTTCCACTGATACAATGTCTGGAAACCGACTCGATGCGGTGGCCGCTGCTGCAAAAGACAAAAAGGATGCTCAGCTGCAGGCGTCCAAGCCTAAGCCCAGCGCCGCGGCTGGGCCTTCACGATCAGCGGGGAGCTCCTGCAGCCAGAGAGTCCAGAGCCCCGATCGATGGATGAAGTGGACGAGGTGATTTCTAAAAGGATGCGCTCGTTAGGTCTTCCAGCCATGTACAAAATCAGAAATAACTCCCCTCTGGATCTTAACGTCGTGCGGTTGTTGCTGCAGGGGTCAATGCGGGTGGAAGACGTTCGCCATCCTCCAGCTTAGGGGATAGAGCGCCGAGACCTCCAGTCTCCGCGTCAACGAGCAAGCGGGGCCCCGAAGAGGAAGCCCCGAAGCAATACAAAAGGTTGCGGTCATTTGTGAGCAGGCATGCAGCCTCGATCCCGATGAAAGGGGTCACCATTGGGGAGAGATCGGTCCCGTCCTCGTCTAACCCCGAGGCCATTCGGGAGGCTATCCAGGAGATGATAGTCTCTGTTTCCAAAGCAAGGGGACCGAAAAGGGTCCCCCCTTCATGGAAGGATGCCGCCCTCGAAGATTACTGGCTCTTGGGGAGGAAAAACCTGCCCGGTATTGACGGCGCGCTTCCTGGCCTAGTGCTAGCCTATCTGAGGTCCCAGGCTGTGGTAAGCTGTATTCAGCTCTTGCTACCTAAATCGGGTGTGTGTTCATACTCCAATTTGTTTCTTGCAAGCACATTGACGGGCTTTGGATCTTGCTTCTGCCGTCCAGCTAAGCCGAAGCATCTCTTCGGCTTCTGAAGATCTGGAAAGCTAACTTGCCTTAGCTCAGCGGCAAGTTGAGATCAAGCAGAAAGAGTTGGAATAGGTCCGAGCCGATCAGGACCGTCTGAATGGAGAGTTGCTTGGAGCGGGTACTGAGCTTTCCCTAGCTGCTTCTAAGGCGGGAGAGGCCCAAGCAGCTGCTAACTTCGCCACGGCCCGCGTTTTGGAATTGGAGCGTCAGATTCAAGAAATATCTAACGAGAGCAACAGACTTCTCCTTCGGTCCTAGGAAGAGAAAGATGCCTTAAAAGTAGAAAGGGAAGCACTGAAGAAAGATTTGGTTAGGGTCCAAGGAGCAACTGAGGGCGCGGTTCGGGAAGCCCTTTTGGGTTTTGCCCGATCGCCCTTGATGTTTGCCTTAGCGGCAAACATTTATGGACCGAACGTCTCCATGTATATGGATAACATGAAGGACCAAATGATTAGCAAGTTTGGTCTGGATCCCGCAGATGAACGTTGGGAGACGATCGATTCCCTAACCAAATATGGAAACTTCCGTGAGATCCCAGAGCTAGAAGAACCCCCACTGGAGAACGATACCAACTATCCACTCTTTGACTTGATGGAGAGATCGGTCAACGAAATAGTTGAAGAGAGGGGGAAAAAGATGGAGGATCTCAAGGCATGGATCGCGGAGAAGTCTGGGGAATCAGATAAGGAAGAAGGACGGATAGACTAGGCTTGAAACCTTCGAGTCCCTTCCGTTCTGTATTTGTAAACTCCGTTTCTTAATAAAATGTCTTTTTTGCTAAGTGTAAGCTCGGGGTTCAAGCTGAACCCGGACCGAACGGTCCTATCAACTTAACTCTGAATCCTGCTGGGTTTAGTAAGTTAGGGGATACCAATTGTGCCAACAGACCACACTTAAATCCGTCTCTATAAAATATTATGACATTGGCGGCACTGCCTTGATTCTTTAATAGTCCCATGACAAATTTAGCCGAAGCCCCGGTTCTTAAAATAGTCATATGGCGGGCTTTGGCTTGCACTTTGACAGACTAACTCTGTCGTTGTTATCTCGTTCATGGATCAAGCACAAGAAAGCAAGAGCTGCTTTTAGGTGGTGGGTGCAGTTGAAGGGGAAATTGAGATCGTAGTGAGTTCTGGGAGTTTTGTGATTCATCTAAGTACTCAACAAGCGTGGAAGCAACTGACTCGTCAGTGCGGTCACACTACTTGGGAGCCTTATGGATGGATCGCTACAGTCACCAGTCCAAACTCGTCCAGAAAATCCAACTTCGAGACCGGTCACTCGCCTAGCTAGAAATAGTTTGTATTGCATCTATTGTAACTTATTCATGTTTGAGAAACATTTTACAGTTCAGAGTTACAGAATAACGTCAAATGTTTTATATAAAATATCGCCTTAAGTTCATAACATTCCAGGTTCGGGGGATCTCACTTCCATCCAAATTTTCTAACTTATAAGCCTCAACACCTAGGTTCTTCAGGACCCGATAGGACCCTTTCCTTCCTGTAAAGCTTCCCAACGTTTCTCTGAACTCTTACATTTCTGAGAACGAGGTCGCCTTCTGAGAATTCTCTGGGCACGACCCGTTTATTATGAGCTCGCTCCATTGTTCTTTGATAAGCACACATTCGCGCATAGATGACGTTCCTTTTCTCTTCAATTATTTCCAAATCTAAGGATCTTCGCTCATGATTCAGATACTCGTCATATTGGGTTATCTGAGGTGATCGTATGACTACCTCCACTAGACTGACCGCTTCGGACACATATACTAAAGAGAATGGAGATTCTTGGGTCGTTGAACGGGGAGTAGTGCGGTAAGCCCATAGAACCTCGTATATATGATCGGGCCACTTTCCCCCAAAATCTTACAACTTAGTTTTTAATCCCTTCAGGATAACCTTGTTGGACATCTCCGTCAATCCGTTGGTCTGGGGATGAGCCACCGACGAGAAGTGATGAGCGATACCCAATTTGACGCAAAGATCCCGAACGGCTTTTCCGCGGAACTGAAGTCCATTGTCTGATACAAAAGCTAGAGGTACTCCGAAACGGATTATAATGTTCCTCCATAGGAAGTGTTTCACAACCTTTTCGGAAATAATAGCCACCGCTTCAGCCTCGATCCACTTTGTATAATATTCAACAGCCACAATGCAAAACTTTCGCTGCTGGACCGATCGAGGGAACGGTCCCAGGATATCAATCCCCATCTGTCAAATGGACAAGGAAGTGGGGTCATCGACAAGGATGCTCCTGGCAGTTGGGGGACCAGAGAATGGGGTTGGCAAGCAACCTCTTGTGTACATCTAAGCATCCTCAAGGAGCGTCGGCCAGAAATACCCGGCTCTAATAACGCGATGATATAGCGATCGGGCTCCAGAATATATACCGCACATCCCTTGATGAACATAAATCATGACGACCTCAGCCTCTATAGGGGATAGGCATCGCAAGAGCGGTCCTTCAAAGCTTTTCTTGAATAAGTGTCCGTCATTTAGCACATATCGCATCACCCGGGTCTCAACTTTCCTGGACTCTAATGCATTTTCCGGTAGATGGCCATTGGTCATATACTTGACAAAAGGGCCATCCACGTGGTGTCTACCGGTGAGTCAATGGCGTTTATCTTCAAATCCTGGAGTTCATGGCATAAAGCCCCGACTTCCTCAAACGACTGTTCGGTCACAGAGATATCGACCGAAGGTCAATCCTGAATATGGACCGATATTGTGTCTGGTCCAACGTCCGGTAAGCCTGCTGCCAGTCTGCGTAACGCGTCGGTTACCTTACTTTGTTCTCTAGGCACGTGGTCAAGTGAGAATTCTCGGAACTTTTTTGACATCTCCAAGACCTTTGCATGGTATAGCTTCGTGGTTGGCTCATGTGTTTCGAATCGTCCTGCGAATTGCTCCACCACCAATTTGGAGTCTGAGAACATTCGCACCTTTGCAACTCCCATCTTTTGGGCTAAGGTCATCCCCGACAACACGGCCTCGTATTTCACCACGTTATTTGTTCCAGAAAACAAGAACTTGACCGCGGAGTGGATAACGTCGCCTTGAAGTGTAGTAAGGGTGATGCTCACTCCCTTTCCCCCGAAGGTTGATCCGTCAACATAAATGACCCACCGGTTGTCCTCTTGGTTCAAAAATATGAGCGATCGGGTCATCTCGACCACGAAATCCGCGAGGACTTGAGCTTTGATCGCCCTTCGGGGAACGAATTCTAAATACATGGAGCTGATCTTGATTTTCCACTTGGCCAACCTTTCATTGGAGTCCGCCTGACTCAAAACTGCCTTCAAAGGCTGATCAGTATACACATAAACCTTTCGGCCTTCGAAATAATGCTTAAACTTAGATATAGCTTTCTGCAAGGCCAACATGGATTTCTCCAAGGTAGTGTATCTGGTTTCGGCTGGTACCAGGGAATGGCTCACGTAGTAGACAGGTTGGTGAATGTCATCCCCAATAGTTACCAGAGCTGCGCTGACTGCGGCCTCCGACACGGCCAGATATAACCCTAAGGGTTCGTGGCAAGTCGGGCTCACCATTACAGGAGGAGTGCTCAAATAAGTCTTCAAGTCGGAAAATGTCCGATCGTACTCTTCGGTCCAGCCGAGATGGCTGGCTTTCCTTAAGATCCTGAAAAAGAGGAGAGCCCGGTTCGTTGACCTAGAGATAAACCTGCTCAACGCTGCCAATCGGCCGGTTAGCCTATGAAATTCTCGCTTGTTTATCGGAGGTTGCATGTCAATAATTGTCTGAACTTTCATCGGATTAACCTCTATGCCTTTCTCAGAGACATAATATCCAAGGAATTTGCCACTTCGAATCCCGAAGCAACACTTGTTTGGATTTAGTTTGAGCTTATATTTACGGCATACTTCAAAATAGCGAGACAAATAAGGAATATGATCTTAATCATTAATGGACTTGACCATCATATCATCAACATACACTTCCATAACGTGGCCTATCAAATCCCATAAAGATCTTGTTGACCAACCTCTGGTATGTTGCTCCGGCGTTCTTTAAGCCGAAAGGCATAACCTAATAGCAATAAACGCCATCTTATGTCATTAATGATGACTTCTTCTGATCTTCCTTAGCAAGGAAGATCTGATGGTACCCGGAGTAAGCGTCCATGGTACTCATCATTGTGCTGCGAGCCACAGCATCCACCAATCGGTCAATGTGCGGCAGTGGGAAAGGATCCGACTCACAACTCTTGTTGACGTCGGTAAAATCAATGCACATCCTTCACTTCCCATCTGCCTTAGAGACCACCACCGGGTTTGCAACCCATTCAGTGTAGTGAATCTCCCTAATGAAACCCGACCACAGAAACCTGTTCACCTCGACCCGGATGATTTCAATCTTCTCAGGAGAATAGCGTCTCCTCTTTTGCCTAATATGCTTGGTTCCGGGCTCAGTGTTGATCTGATGCTCACTCTCGGATCGGTCAATCCCCGGCACATCGTCCGGGGTCCAAGCGAATATGTCCACATTGCTTCTCAGCAAGCGGACCAACTCTTCTTTGAAGGTCGGGCCCCGATGCGAGTAGTCTTGGTTGAGTCATCCTCAACCAAGTTGATAAGCTTGAACCCAACAGGTTCCATAGCTTGCCTCGGGTGCGGGGGCTCCTCGAGCAAATCCACCCGAGCTCTCTTGATCGGTGCCAAGGTTCGGCACGAGCTCATGTAGCACTGTCTTGCTACTTTCTGGTTCCCCTTGACAGAAATCACTCCATGAGTGGAGGGGAACTTGAGCATCATATGGTACGTAGAAGGGACCGCCTCAAACTTACTGAGGCCGGTCCGTCCAATAATAGCGTTGTATGTCAGATCGACTTCAACGACTATGAATTCCAGGGTTTCCGATCGGTCCCTGCCCGGTTCTCCCAGAGTGACCGGGAAATAATTTTCCCACATGGGATAACACTTCTCTGGTCGAACGACCAAAGGGTTATATTGGCGATAGGGAGATCATGAGCCGCGGCTCCTAGCATCTCCGCCACTTCACGCTTCATTAGATTACATGAAGCCCCGTTGTCAACCAAAATCCTATGGAGCCGTCGGTCGGCGATGACTCCAGTGATGATGAGGGGATCATCACACGGATCGGTAACCCCTTCTCGATCTGCTGTGGTAAAGATGATATCTGTTAAGTGTGGAGATCGGTATTGGTATCGATCGGTGACACTTGGATGACGATCGACAATGTGGTCGATCGCGGCACACATGGAAGACGGGATGGTCGGTATTGGTACCAATCGGTCGAGGACCGAAGTACGCAATACCGAATGTAACAAAGAGGACCGAAGAAATCGGTAGAGGACCGATGACACGTGACCCGAAGATATGAGATAGAGGCAATCGGTCGATGACCGAACTGAGATATGATGGGGCTCATTAGTCAAAGATATCGGCAGTTATGGAAAGAGATATTGATAGAAATAATATCATATCAAATCAGTATATATGGACGCATATATATGATTTGATTATGGATAATCATATATGGAGATATGATCAAATATTAGGAATATTTGTTTGTTATTTTAATATCTCAACCACCTCATCTATATAAAGGGGTCTTAGGGTTCATTGTTATGTACTTCAATACTCTTGTATTCCGAGTTTTCCTCTTCGTGTGTGTGTTGTAATCTTCTCAAGTGATAGTGAATTTGGCCGTTTCCGCCGGTCACGTGGTTTTTTCCCTTTCCGAGTTTCCACATTAATTTCTTGTGTCGTTGTTTTCTCTTTGCTTTAATTCTCGGGTTCTACTTAATCTATTGAGACTGTTCTCACACGTGTTCAATCCCAATAAATATCGCCCTCGAAGGTCGAGAACCGCTCAGCCGATTCATATTTGACCAGCGCCACAGATTCGGAGCTTTCGGGAAACTCCTCACGCGCTGCTCTTTTATGGTCCCTGACCGACTCGTTAATCCTTATTCCGCCGGAGATAACATAGATGTCTTCGCCGACCTCTCTTTCTCTAGGCACCTCCTCATTCGGGGGAAGTTGGGTGCCCACTTCGGTAGGTGGGGGAGTTGGCTGCTCCCGCCTTTCACCTTCATTTCGCGGGGCTCTGCCGTCACGGCCCCGCCATCTCCTCCTTCGGCCCTGGCCACAGTTCTCTTGACCGTGCTGGCCTCTATCCTGTTCGGGTTGGGGGAACCTTCGGTCTCCCGCTCGATCGTTGTAGTGTCATGGCTGGCCCCGATTATCTCTCCCCCTCGGCCTGTGACGATCGTCACCCTGATGGCCCGTTCGGGGAGAATCTGCTCCCTTGCCCCTGCAATCATCATGATCCGGCTTTTCCTTATTCATCGCCGCTTCTGTCTCTCGCAGTAGCGGGTATTTCAACGTTGGGTGATCGCGGTTGTGATGCAACTCGCAATAGACCCGATTGTCCTCCTTCTTCGGGGGGACGACCTTTTCAGCCACAGCCGCAACTTCCCGCGGTTGTCTCTTAGGGTAAGATACCTTATGATCACCTGCGGGATCAGAATTCCGGCCAGGCTTTCGATGTCCCGCTCCCAGCGCTTCATCCACCTTGATGTACTTATTGATTTTCTGAAGGAGCTTTCCGAAGGTGGACGGTGGGCTCTTCACAAGGCTGGCCGAAAGACCGCACGGTCCCAAGACCTGCTGCAAGATATCGATTTTGTCTCGTAACTCCAACTTGATACCCCGAGCAGTTCGCTTGAACTTCTCCATAAAAGAATGGAGACTCATCTTTGTCGGGATATACTTCATGTCATATAGTTCCTGCCTACTACGGGGCGGTCCTACATTTATAGCAAACTGCTCCGAGAAAGCTAGGATGAATCCGCCATACGACTGTATGGATCGGGATGGTAAGTTCTTGAACCAGGTCCGGGCATTGCCCTGCAACCTTGCCGCGAAGATGCGGCACTTCAGTGAGTCAGAGGCCCGAACGGTCCCTATCCTCATCTCGAAATCCGTGACGTGATCGATCGGATCACCGTCGCCTCGGAATACTGGCAACCCTTCGAGGTTGCGGTAGTATCGATCGGGGACTGCCGCCCAGATCTCTTCGGAAAAAGGGAGCATCAAATCTCCCAACGCGGCGGAGACACCTCCAGATTGTTGGGATGATGTCTGGGCTATATGCAGATTATACCACCAGTCATCATCCTTTCTCCGCCTGATCGGGGCATCCATGGTCCGATCAAATAGTCCAGGATTGCGCCCCAGATTAGGCCCACAATCCCTCTGCGTTCGCAGGGTTTCTAACTCCTTGGTAAGTTCGTCGATGCGCTTCTGCATCTGTTTCTAGTCCGTCCCAGGAGCGGGAGTTGGAGTTCTAATTGAAGGAGGTGGAGTAAACTGGTAACTCGGCCTCCTCATTGTTACTCCACGTCTGATAATCTCCTCTTCATCGGAGCTCTGCGCGTCTGGGTCGCTTTCGTACCCTCTGGTTGCTGGAACAGGGCTTGTGATAGCCGGTGGTACTCCTCTCCAACGTAACTTCCATTATAACTTTCCTGACAACATCTTCCAGGTCCTGTAAAGAGAACGTTGAAGCTGGAAGGCTGCTGGGAAGCGTATCACTACCATTCGTTGAGGTTCCAGTTACCATGCATTTGATTATCCTATCCCGGGTAAAGACCTCGAATGGGGATTAGAAAATCGTCCCCACGGACGGCGCCAAACTGTTGTGGTTTGAAAACCGGGGGTGTCAACAGTCGACCGGTTCGTAGCAAGACATACTCGGTTATAATTTATTTAATGTGTGGAGAACGATTATAAACCAAATGCAAAAGGGAAACGACAATTTAGAGTGGAAAACCTCAAAGTTGAGGAAAAAACCACTTGACTAAGGGCTAGAAAAAATACCCTTAGTCAGTTCAATTAACAAAGTGATAATCACAAAGACCATGTTTGTTCTTTAGACAACAAAGGGGAAGAGACTTATCGAAAATAAATCGACATGAGGTTTAGTCAGGAAGCTAGTAAAAAGGATCTGAAGATAATCTTTTCTTCACACCCTAAGTGTCATTTTTATACGCCTACTGTGCTGTGTGGACAGTAAGGTGTCGTTTTGTGCTTGTCCTCTGCGGCTAGGTTGGCTCGTGTCAGGCGGAACAGCCGCCGGGCATGGCTTCATAGAGCTACACGGCGCTAGGCCTTTTGGCGCTACTAGCCGGCTATTTCCAGGCTAAGGGAGGCTCGTACGACTTCACTGGACAACGCTTCTGACAGGATTTTCGGAGGTTGTCGTCGCATGTTGAGAAATATGGATGGCCCGAAGCAGGGCCTGTAAAGTGTAGACCGATCGGTCCTGGTGTGCGGGAGAAAACTGGGTCCTACCTATCGGGACCGATCGATATGAATGGCCGATCGGGCCACCTGGTCTGGCTGGGCCATTCATTCACGTGGGCTGGATCTGGGCCTCCAAGTTCGGCTTATGTTATTTGGGCTCATCTGATCAAGCTTGGTCCTGATCATGTTCGAGGTACCGGGTTTCGGGGATCTCATCAACATGTTTATAAAGTCCATGTCCTCAACGTGAAAACTGACGAAGCATCAATTTATGTGTGGCAAACTTTGAGATCCTGAGATCGGAGAAAAAGGAATGCCAATGATTAGAAGGATGAAAGAACAAAGCTAGAGAATGATGAGTATTACTTGACAAAGACGAAGCAACAACCCAGACTGTGTTTTCTTATTCCTGAATTTACTATCTCTTTGTCGTTGTATACTGTAAATGAGTGCTGCCTCTTTAGTGAATTGGACCTAACCCTGGTCCCGTGGTTTTTCTCTGGGAATTTCGGTTTCCATGTAAAACTCTTGGTGTCTTGGCTCACTTTAAATTCATGAAAATAAACAACATCAAAGAATTAGACAAGAATCATCACACGTTTGAGGAAAGTAAAATCCTAATATATTAGCACACCCGATAACCATTCTGAAGATCAATAAGTGACGAGCAATGAGATCAATTGCACTCATGCACCCAGACATGTGTGGTTAGGGGTGTTTACTATTCGGTAAAAACCAAATTTCGAAAAAAGTACTAAATTTTTAATTTTAAAAATATGTTCGGTTTTAAATTTTGGTCATTTTGATGTTCGGTAAAAAAATTAGGTTTTGGAAATTTATCGCATACCAAAACAGAACCGAAAAAATTTGGCATTTGCCAAATTGAACCGACAAAATTCGTTACGGTATTCGATAGCTAAAGTTTTTATTTTTTCGGTATCGGTTTTTAAATTAGGTTCGGATCATTACATCACTATGTGTTGGCTCATTACATCGATCTCAACCAAAAATAGATGTATTTTTATGTTTATTGATGATTATAGTAGGATTTCTTTGATATACTTCTTGAAAAAACAGAGGCATGATTAGAGTTAAGAAAGAGTATGAATTGTTTCGTAGAGGACTTTGAAGAGATAGAGATCGATAGCTCACTTCATAGAATTCAAAGTTTTTTTGCGAAAACAATGGGCTACCTCGACAAATCACAATTGTCTATACTCGTCAACAGGATGGTGAAACGGAAATAAAAAATCACATACTAATGAACATTGTTCAATCAATACTCTCTCTAACCAATATGCTCAAATCACTATGATCGAAAGTTGTAAATTATAGTGTCTACTAATTATACATATTTCAAACTCGTGTTGTGCATAACATCACTCCCTATTGTAAAACTAGGTATTTCACACTTTCGGGTCTTTGGATGTATCTCACATGTCCACGTTCGATAGGCAAAAAGAAAAAAAATAGTTGAAGAGAGTGTAATTTGCGTCCATTTGGGAATAAGTGGGGAATCAAACCATTACATGCTTCTCTATCTTATTGAAGGCATAATAATTATCAATCAAGACTTTGGATTTTATTATGAACATATGTGCAATTGGGATGAAGCCTAACTAGGACATGAGTTTATTGTGTTGAAATTTGGTGATTATGAACATAAAGTGATATGTGACCTTGACGAGGAAGAAGAGCATGTCACCCGAGATAATTATCATGGTGATCCTAAAGTTGATAATGTCGTTAAGAGTTATAATGGTGTATCTAAATGTTTCAATAAACTAGCATAAAATCTAGCAGTGAATGAGTTGTAAAAATATTTTATTTTTAAGAGGATACTTTAATTATTGTAAGCAAAATTTGGCTATCTTTCACATTTAAATCACAATTACTTAAATTTACGATTACTTACAATACACTGATATTATCTCTAAATATGTTCTAAACATAATGTTTATTTTGATGTTACGTGTATACATTTTGTTTATGGGACTATAATTCTAATTATTACATTTTTGTTAATAATTATTTTATGTATATAATATTGTTTTTCCTGTAATATTTAATAAATTAATGGTACGTTTAGGAAAATATCTCAGAAAACAACTTACAAGCACAGGGTGGCAGTGAAATAATTTAGCTGAGCTGGAAAAAAGGACAATAATTTGTTGTTCGTGAGGCCCATATCATCCTCATACTTCGCTGTCAGCTCTTCTTTCACCCTATCCTTTTATTTGAATCGTGACAAGTAATATTCTTTTCTTATTTATTTTATTCTCTTAAATTGACAACACTTTTTATTTTAAAATATATACAACAAATATTATAAATCTCTATTTTTGGTAGGGCTCTTCTAATTTAGACAAGACATGGTGTCTATTAGGGGTAAAAACTAATAGAATCGATTAGCGAACTTCTAGAGTTGAGCTTATCAAGATTCGAACTTTTTTGAAAGAACAAATCTAACCATTTTTGAAAGTATGATAATAATTAGCAAAAATATTAAAAAAATAATTACATAAAAAGTGGAATATTTTCAGTCCAGAGCATTGGGACCAGCGCAAGCTTTCAAGATGGGGTTCCAAATCCACTGAACCATGAATTTCCGGCCACGGCGACCGTTCATATTGTACGTTCTTCCGCCGCCGTCTTTCATTACTTGACCAATATACCCTCCGCCCCCACCTGTACCATACAATCCCTCACATAGATCTCCGATCTCTGTAGGGGCGGTAGGGTCTTCACCGGCGTACCAAGCGTTAACTAACGGATTTGACGACAGCTCTGCCAGCTCGTGACCGATTACACTTATCATACCATCGATTCCAACGTCGCCGTTAGGTGACCTCAACTTACCCGGTCCACCGCCGGCCATGTACTCCGGCACAGCGAATGGGTATGCGCAAACTTCCGGGCACTGTTTGCCGGAATTCCCGACCCAAGCGTACGGTAAAGTGTAACCCACCATCGACGGGAAAGTGAAGTAATGGAAGCCACAAACAGCTCGACAGAAGTCCTGAACTACGACATCCGTTGAGGTTAATACAAGATAAATTCCGTTCTTATGGTCGACGGCGAATGGCTTAGATCTGACGGCGTTAGCAATAACTTGTTGGATAGAGAGGCGCGTGAGGCTCGCACCGTGAGAGTAACTCTTGTCTGTGTATTCTCCGGCAATAGAGACGGAGCTTGAGATGTTAGCTCCGGTCTGATCAGTATAAAGTGAAACCGTCCGCCACCACTCAGCTACAGATGGCGACGGCGCGACACGGTGGTTAGCTGCGGAGATAGAGAGGATAAAATCCTTGATGAGAAGCTGGTGGGTAGCCGTCCAGTTACCGTACCAGACAATGTAGACGTTGATAGGAGAAGAAAGAACAGGGCCCATGTGGTATCGGAGGTTAACCAGCTCCGACGAACCTTCAAACTTTTTCGACTCGGTGAATCGGCCGGAATTTTTCGCCGAAATCTGGAAATTATGTTTGTTTTCGTTCGCCGCGTCAGTACAACGGTGAAGTGAAGAAGAGAGGCAGAGAAGGAGGAGAAACCACATCGCGGCGGTGACGAAAGGAAGGAGACACGTCAAAGAGTTAAATAAAATTGAAATGGGTCGGTCGCCTGGCAACCAGCTGCATTGCAGAGTATATTAATATTGCGGGTAGCGTGCAGTGGGCCCTAACTTTATTGATTGAAACGGTCCAAAAATTTTAAAAATCCGTGAAAATTTATAAATACTCCAACTTGTAAATTGTAATGTGGATTGCTCTGCTCTATTTTCTTATTTGGCCAAAAAATATAATACAAATAAAAATAATAATTTATATTTTACCAAAATTATAATTTTTGGAACAATGAACTTATCCTCTATTGACATACAGAAACATTGTATATCATGAATAAGATGAACACATAATATTATATCACTCTAATATTTGACTCACTCAACTATTTAGCACTGTTTTCATACCGGACGGTATACCACCGGTATACCACCCAGTATATCAAATTTCGCTCTGTATCGGTATTTTTTTTCGTACCGTCCGGTACCGGGTATTCGGGTCGATTTGTGGATTTTTTCGGGTCTAATCTTAAAATACTAATTAAATATTAATATTTTTAAAAGATAAAATAAAATAAAAATTGGTATCGACGGGTATACCGTCCGGTATACCAGTCGTACCGCTCATACCGATCCAAACCGGTACGTAATTCTGGACCGATATGAAAACATTGCTATTTAGCACGTTGCATTTTGCTGATTTATAGTTGGATAAATATTTTGAAAATCCATTGTAGATAATATTATCACCGTTATTAACTTAATGATTCAAAATTTCGGTCCAACCTTAGCTTAATCTAATGTTTTTATATCTATCTTTAATAATACAAATATTATATTTATATAATTTATTTAAATAAGTAATATTTTATTATTTGTTAATGATAATATCTCAAAAACCGGAATTTGATAATAAAACCCGATACATGTTGAAACATAACATATATCTCACATCATATTTGAGATGCAAATTGAATTGATTATAAGAGGGATAGTGGACCATAACAAATGATTTGTTCAAGTTTTTTAAAATGTAGGTTCATCCCTCTTATACGTCATATCTGTGCACACTTCTTAATTCTAGAAACTTAACATAATATCGGAGTTGGTTCGGTCAAAATCCTGATTATCAATACCAGGAAAATCCGATTTATTTCAATTTACAAGTCCAAATTTTTTAGATATTTAGACTTGAGGATGTGTGTTAAAATATGATATTGTACCACATTGGAAAATGAATATGGTTTGAATTGTTTTATAAGAGAAAATGAATATTATAATAAATGATATATTTAAATCTTTTACAATACAATTTTCTCTCTCTTATACCAGTAAACTAAATAAATAACATTCTATAATTTCAACATTTGTACTAACAAAATATAAGTACAACCCTTTAACCAAAACTCGGCCATTTATGAGTCAATCCGTGTCCAATGCGGGGGGTTTGTGAGGGAAAACGGCGAGTCCATAGTAGGGGTGTTCACTATTCGGTAAAAACCGAATATCGAACTGTATACCGAATTTTTTTTATCGAATTATGAAAACGGTTCAGTATTCGGTTTTTGAATTTTGGCTATTTCAGTATTCGGTTTCGGTTCGGTAAAATAAATCAGTATATCGAATACTGAATTTAACATTTTGTTTAATTTAAAACTAAAATTTTTTTGTATTTAATTATATAATTAAATATATTATTATGCTAATTTTTTATTTTATTTGATTAAATTTCAAAAAACTTGGTAAATACCGAAATCGAACCGAAATAATTCGATATTTACTGAATTGAACCGACAAAATTCAATTGAGTAATCGCTAGTTAATTTTTTGGCTTATTCAATATTGGGTAATTGTAATTCGATTTGACATTTATTGAATAAAAACCCCTAATCGAGAGTCACGGTAGACTTGGACTCAGCCCACTTGTTCTTTTTCTTCATTTCACACAGTATAGTGAAACAGTCAACAGAGTTCTCTTCCTCTTGCTTTTTTTAATTTGATTATTTGGGGGGTGAGCTCTTTGTTACTAAATTTACTTCCTTCTCGTCAGATATGGTGTATTCGAAGAAATCAGTCATGCCAAGTAGCTTAATTTTGATAGTTTTCGTCTCTCTGTTGAATGCCAAACCCGCTTCATCTTTTGGGTTTGATTTACACCACAGATATTCCGATACCGTTAAGAATTTTTTATCCCTTGATGGGTTACCGGAGAAGGATTCTATTCATTACTACACTGCTATGATGCACAGGGATCTATTCTTCAAAGACCGCCGCCGTCTCGCCAGCGATTACATCCTCAATTTTGCCGGCGGGAACGAAACCTTGAGGCTGAGTTCTTTTGGCTTGTATGTAATCTTTTCTTGTCGTCAATAACTGTGAATTCTATTTCTTATTTTCTGATCTTAAGCTTTTTTACAGCTTACATTATGCAATTGTTACTGTGGGTACACCTCCATTATCGTTTCTTGTTGCTTTAGATACCGGAAGTGACCTATTCTGGTTGCCCTGTGACTGTAAAAACTGCCCTCGAAGCCTGAGCTTGTCTCCGGGAAGGGTAAATTTGGCTTGTATTCTCAAAAATCATGTTATTTTAGCTCATTTTTATGTTTAAAACGAAGCAGATGCTGAATCTCAACATATACAGTCCAAGTACATCTAAATCTAGCAATGTAATTCGATGCAATAGCACAATGTGTGGGAGGAGACAAGGCTGTGATGCATCAACCAATTCTTGTGCTTATCAACAAGTTTATCTCTCAGGTAATGTTGAAATATTGTCATCTACAAATAGACATCTTTTAGTTTATAAAGGTTGTGATATTGGGCACGTTTGGAATAGCGTTAATAAATAGCGGTGAAATGAGGTGATCGTGATTTAAAGAAACTGTTTTTGAAATAACGGTGTAGTGATTGTGATCTCAAAAAATGATTATTTTGCTCTTAATTTTAATTAATTGTGTATAATTTGTTAATTTATGAAGGGTAAAATAGACATTTTACAAGTACGTTTTGGCCACCGTTTGGTTAAATATACTGTGAGTTCACCGTAGTGTTATGCGGTCACACGAATATAGTTATTAATGATGTTTGGTTAAAATAGAATATGACTACGGCACGTTCACTGCACCGGCCAGTGCACTGATCATAAGTTATCGGTTTGATTTAATCTTTTCAATGTGATTTATTTTTCTTATGAACTGAGCTACACCGACACTTTTCCGGTCCATTGAATCCTAAATTTCTACAGATAACACTTCAACAACAGGGATATTGGTTGAGGATGTTCTGCATCTTACGAGAAACGGTGATCCGAAGGCTGTGATCGATGTCCCGATAACACTCGGGTTCGTTGATTATGTTGTGTACTTGCTTAGCTTTTGCAATGTTGAAAATTTAGCTTCATTTCAGATGTGGGACTATCCAGACAGGTGATTTCTTGGATGCTGCTGCAATTAATGGTCTTTTAGGACTTGGATTGGATGATGTCTCTGTTCCAAGCATATTAGCTAATAGAGGAATAACTTCGAATTCTTTCTCCATGTGTTTCGGATCGAACGGAGTTGGACGAATCGATTTCGGTGATCGAGGAGCTGCAAATCAGAAAACAACATCATTTAACACACATTTAAGGTAAAATATACATCATGTAAATTGGTTGATCTTCATAAGTTTACATCGTACTTTCTCATCTCAGTGCAACTTATAGTATCACGGTAACACAAATAGCGGTCGGGGAGAACTTAACAGACAGTGAGTTCAGTGCAGTTTTCGACTCCGGAACCTCGTTTACGTACTTCAGTGATCCAGCCTACTCAGTAATTGTGGATAGTGTAAGTTCTTCCTAAAGTACATTCTCTAAGAAACTAGTCTACTAACTCGCTTGCTTGAAATTCTTCAGTTCGATTCTCAAATTGTAAACGAGAGACGATACATCCCGACTACACCTATTGTTTTCGACTATTGCTACGAACTCAGGTAATCTTATACTTTTACAAAGCTATCAAATTTCAGTTGTAACACACCATTATGAACTTACAGTGCAAATCAAGAAAGCTACTTAATTCCCAACTTAAACTTGACAATGCAAGGAGGGGATCAAATATATGTCAAGTCACCAACAGTCGTAATTCCTCGTCCGGTATAGATTCGAATCACTTAAATCGAAAGCTGTTATACTAATCGTGTATATTCATTCTTACAGGGAGGATATGCATACTGTTTAGCTCTAGTCAAAAGTGAGAATGCTAATATAATAGGACGTGAGTATCTCAAACTTACCATATTTTCATGCTTCCTTCGTGATCGATCAATCGTTATCCCTGTAAAATACGAGAAAATTCCCATTAAATATATGCAGAAAATTTCATGACTGGTTACCGTATAGTATTCGACAGGGAGAGGAATGTTTTGGGATGGAAGGAAGATTGTGAGTTATAACTAATCTTCATTTTTGTTGTGTAGTTAAAATGTGTGTTATGAAGTGAAGTTTTTCAGGTAGTGAGATAAGCTCTAATGGTTCAAGCACATTACCAGTGCCGGATAGTACTAAAAATACGGGCAATTCTCCGCCTTCGAATTGGCAACCGGAGAAGACACCGGCTAATCGGAATCTTTCGACACTTCCATCGGAGATACCGAAAGGATTACCAACGAGCATGCCTTCGAGCAGTAAAATTGGTAAATTAAGAGTAGGGAAGTTTATTATAGGTGCTATGTTGTTTTTAGGTTTTTGCATTGACTTTATTTGTGATTGAATTGATGATGATTGTTGTAAATATTTGTGGGTGTAGAAAGTGATTCGTTATAGTAAATCTGAATGAACTTGAGCATTATAATTTCTCTAGTTTGAGAAACAGAGAAGTCTATTGCTCCATTTGTTCAATGGATGAATCTCTCAATCCAAACGAATTGAGTTGTGAATGGGACCCTTGGATTGAGTGCCCATCAATCGGCTTAGGCTTATCCGTACTAGTCGATATATATGTTGACCATCGTGAGTATATTGGGTCCCTCAAGTGGATAATTGAAGATGTTACGTACATGACAGTCTTTACGATATTCGGGGAAGATTAAAAGAGACACTTTTGAATTTTTGGATTTTGGGGCTTTTGGAATTGAGTGCTCACATTCAACATTGGCTTCACATTGTAAGAAATAATATCCTTGTAATTGCAACATTTTACCTTCATTAGTAAACTGTTTGCGTAGGCACCGGGTTCTATGTAAATCTCATGTCTTTGTATATTAAATGTCTTTGAGTGTGATGAGTGTTATGCGTATCCCGAGTGTGTTCTCTATACACCCATATTCTTTTATAACCGAGATCAAGATTGGCTCCTCCAAGTGATTCATTCGAGCATTATTCTACTTAATCTTATTATTCATCTCGTGGAACTTCAATTAGATCAAATTCACAATCCTTCGGGGTTCTAAAGAGGACCTACGTCCTCGGCAGCTACTTCATAATAAACATTTGTCTTTAAGTTGAATCTGAAAAATATATTTGTCTTTAATTAGTGAAGATAAATATAAAAAATATTGAAAAAAATAAGAAATTTAAAATGCTAAACCCAAAGTCTATAAACTTTAGAAATTCATTAGAACAAAATACAACTTGTAATTTGTTCGCTTGTAAAATCAAAACCTATTATCTAATTATTTATACTACTTAAATCAAAATGACATGGCAAATGCTAATAAATTGAGATGCTATATCAATAATTTAAGAAATAATTAATTANAGCTTAGGACGAATCTGGACTGGTGACCGAAGCTTCTTGTCCGCAAGGTTCCCAAGTTGTAGTGACAGCTCTGACGAGTCAGATGCTCCTGCACTTGCGTACCCCATGGATGAGTCGTGATTCTCCCAGAACTCATTACGAACTAAGACATTCCCTTCAGCGGCATTCAGTCATTAGATGGCCTTTTGTATCTATGAAATTTGCTACAACGAAAGGAATGATAGTCAGCATATCGAAACATAAGATCGGTCCTAACATAAGACGTATTATGAGCCAAGCTTAGCCAGCAAAACCTAAGGGACTTTATTAGAACCAAGGTTCGGCGAAAGCTCGTAAAAACTCATAATTAAAGCAGACTACGCCTATTCAGTTGAGTAATGATTCCAAGGACGGGATAAGAGTGACCCGTACACCATGTAAAACGACTGATCCAATCAAAATTGACCTAAATAAACTAAATATAACGTCTGGGACCGATGGTTGACACCCTGTAAGTGTCCCCGATCTTATACTTGTTCGTTTATTCAGAAGTTAAGATAAAACATCTTCGTTAAGATAAAACTTGTTAGTTTATTCAGAAGTTCGTTATATCACTTCGTTTCGGCAATTAAAATAATCAAAGTGGAGGAAAAAGTCTTTATATTAAATAAGAAGTGCGGCAGATACAAAATGATAACTAAATCTAACTAATCTGCCCTTCTTCTTTGTCTTCCACTTCGGGCTCCTGGGTTCGGTCTGGGCCGCGAGCTGCTTCAACTCTTCCTCTTGATCGGCCACCATCTGGTTGACCGCTTTCTCCATCTCTTCAAAGAGATAGAAGAAATGGTCTTCTTCCAGCACAGGTTCTTCCAAGATTGGAATAACCTGAAACTTGCCATCTCTTTCAAGTGGCTCGATCATCTTCCAGCGCTCGTCCGAAGGGGAAAGCCCGAACGTCTGGATAACTTGCTCTCGCATGTTATCCAGATACTTCGCAGTGTAAACCCCATGTATGTTATCCGCTAAAGCGAATAACAACGGGGACTGAGCGAACCTCAGAACTGCTTCCCGAACCGAACCTTCAGTCGAAGTGCGGGCCCTCGTCAACTCTTCCTCCAAGGCCGCCTTTTCTTCTTGGGTCCGAAGGAGAAGCTCATTCAGCTTATTCCTCTTCTCCTGGGCCCGACCTTGGACTTGGTTGATTTCTTCGTCTTTGGCCCGCAACTTGGCCTCCAGGTCGTCTATTCGCCCCTGAGCCATTTCCCCCACCTTCTCCAGCTCAGAGACTTTATCTGCTAAGAGTGAGACCTCCGTCCCTACTCTTAGCAGCTCATTGTCCAATCGGTCACGGTCCTCCCGTACCGTGACCAACTCCCCATGCTTGATCTCAACTTGCCTTTTCGCAAGGTCAAGTTGGTCTTGGACTTTTTGGGACACAACGCTATCACCTTGGTGCTTCTCCACAGTAATAGCGGTTGTAAAAGCTTTCCTCAACATCTGCAAAAGACCACACATTGTTCAAAATGAAGCTTCGGGCCTCCATGTTAAGCCAAAGTTACCTTGGATGTGAGGTCAAGGAAGCTTTCCATAATATCTTCCCTAGATACGTCCGCTTGGACGTTATCTGGGTTTTGCTCCCCGAAAAGGTGGAAGTCCTTTACGAAGGCACTCCGCCAGGAGGATAACTTCCTCCCCTTGCTGAACCTGTCCAACAGGCCCAGGGCAACTCCCCAGTCGGAGTTAGTCTTCGGGCCCTGCGCAGGCTCCTTTAGGACGATCCCCTTATTAGGGACCGGAGCGCTGCCCCCCTTATTCAGCCTTTTCGGCTCCTACGGGGCTTCCACTTCGGTCACCTCTTCCCTTTTCCTAAGGGGACCGGCGGCAGGGAGATGTTCGGCTTAAGTTGAGGGCCAGGGAGAACCTTCTCCACGGGAGCGGCTCACTGCAGCAATAAAGTAATAGTT
The DNA here is from genome assembly GCA_009725065.1 of Utricularia reniformis. Classification (NCBI taxonomy): domain Eukaryota; kingdom Viridiplantae; phylum Streptophyta; class Magnoliopsida; order Lamiales; family Lentibulariaceae; genus Utricularia; species Utricularia reniformis. Next base: position 151,132 of record RWGZ01001143.1, on the reverse strand, counting down.
TTAGTGTTAATAAAAGAGGCATTACCGATTTGATAGAGGCTGGATAAGCTCAATGAATGAATCCGAGCATTTATCACCTCCTCCACCACTCCAAATACCCGGAACGCAGGCCCGTCCCCAGATGAAGACTGCCCAGTGCAGCGAAGGGTTAGCGTGCCCGCGCTGGTTGTTTGGATAGGGGGGTCCCCGGACCCCGAAGGGACCAGCGTACCCCCCGTTGCTGATTCACTTGCTCCAGCGCTGCCCGATGTTTCCCTTTGTCCCTCAGAAGGACGGACCGAAGCAGCTGCCATGCGTTTAAAACGTGAGCTCGGCATCGTCTCAGTTGAATTTGCAAAACAAATACATAAGAATCAAGAAAGATTAAAATGTAAACACTATTTCATACCCGATCCTTCTGATGGATCTGAATCTGAACTAGAAGAAAAAACCCCCTTCGGGGCTGGGGCTCCGGTCCTACCCGCAACGCCCATCTCTATTAACCTTCTCTCTCGAAGCAGATCTATTCGCTTAAGGCGTGCTTCGGGAGGGGGGAACATCGCAAGTGTATTTGCGGTGTCCGTGCGGGAAGGGTTGAACCGGCTTCGGTCCAACTGACCTATGCGTGGGTGAGTTATGCGTGGCCATACTTTCAACAGATCCTCTTTCGGAACTGTCATCCATACATAACAAGCCTCCCACGCATGGAGAGACTCCTTTTTATCTACAATTGTGCACTCTTTGGTGCGCACCGCTATGTAATACAACTTGCGGCATCTCAACAGACCCTTCCCCTTTCGGGACCCAACCAAGAACAGGTTAAAGAAGTGTTCTAAGGTTGGGGCCCGATTCTGTTGCTGACAATAAAAAATGAACGCTACAATATATACGTAACTGCCCGGGAATAACGCAAAAGTGGGGCAGTGGATTTCTTTAAGCACGGCCGCTACAAAAGGATGTAGCGGAAAACGAAGCCCGCACTTTAAAGAGGTGTAACTAACCGGAATAGCAGACGCCGGCACATTCATTTCCGCCGGAAGGAAACAGGGAATGTCTTCCCATCCCTTCCAAATAGAGTAATGTGTCGGGATTGAAAACTTAGACCTAAACTCCTCAATGTCCAACTCAAACATAGAAGGATAACGCATTTTGTGAGGAGCCATGAAAATATACCTTAGAAAAAGTGGATTGGAAGAGGGTTGGACGAAAGATCGATTGAGGGCACAAGAACTTGCTGCGATTTCTCCTCGCGAGAATGACGATGAGAAGAAACAATGCCCTAAATCCCGATTTAAATATTAATCTCCCAGCCAATGACGTGCCGCCACGTAATACTGCCCAAGACTGTGACAGTACGGAGCGCACTCATCACGCCTCTTGAACTATCGAAGTTGAAGAGGCGCGGGTTGGGATATTAATATTTAAAGAATAACGAAAATAAAAGTATAATTTAAATATACGTTATTAGGTCTTAAGCGTGATTGATCCATACACTAAGGTAAACTTCGGTCCCCTGGACTCTCACTACCTACAGGTACGGTCCCCTGTTCTCATGAAAGTGCAAACATCATGTGATCGGCCTTGTATCACCTCTGCGATTGGCAATCAAGCCCGAGGGACTAGTGATGAGAACTCTAGGACCGGGTACCTTGCGATGGGTAAGGCCCAACAACGATTGGACCAATTCAAATGGCGAAAATTAATCCCTACAGCCCACTTACACCTCTAAGGAAGAGCGGCCCGATGTTCAACTAGAGGACCGAAGCTGACCTTAACGAAATAAAGCGTTTTCTGCCAGCTGGCACCTGGGTTCGGTCCGAGCGGTTACAGAACGGTTACAACTCACGTTTACCATGCTTCGGGCCTTCCCACGTTTACCATGCTTCGGGCCCATCATGCAGGCCACGCCTCGGTCCCAACCTCGTTTTACATCTCGCGATAACAACTTCTAACAAACCTGTCAGAGGCGGTTACGGAGCGTGATTTACACACGCTATGAACTCTATAAATACAGGGCAAGACGACGGAAATAGCAGGATCCTTTGGACGCAGAAGAACAGGCCGTTACCCTGCCGGAATTCTTACCGCTTACTTTACCTTGTCATTTTCATTAGCCTCTCTTGTATTGACTATGAGTTATTTCATTAGTGAACAGGCTAAGAACATAATCTGCTCTTAGTCGAGTGGTTTTCACCACAATTCCTGAGGTTTCCACTATACATCGTTGTGCATTTATTTATTTCCAGTTTTTAATCGTCTTCCACATCTAAAACAAATCAGAACCGAGTTCGTTTGTTGAACAAACCGGACGACTGTTGGTACCCCCTAAAAAGGGACCATAACACCCAGGAATTGGGGAGAAAACCACTTGACTAAGAGCGAATCAAGCTCTTAGCCTGTTCATTAATCAAGTAATCCAATACAAAATACACCAGAGATTTAAAGAAAATGACAAGGAATAATAAAGCAGTAAGAACTTCAGCAGGGTAACGGCCTATTCTAATGCGTCCAAAGGGTCCTGCTATTTCCGTCGATGTGCTATGTATTTATAGAGTTACTGGCGTGTGTAATTCACGCTCTGTAACCGCCTCTGACAGGTTTGTTAGAGGTTGTTGTCGCGCGATGTAAAACGAGGCAGGGACCAAGGCGTGGTCTGCGTAATCGGGCCCGAGGCGTGGTAAACGTGTGGAGGCCCGAAGCGTGGAAAGCGTGGGTTTGTAACCGTTTGGACCGAACCATGGGGCTAGTTGTTAGAAAACGTTTTATTTCGCCAAGGTTATCATCGGTCCTCTCGCAGAACATCGGACCATTATACCTTAAGTATACTAATGGGTTGTACAAGTTCGCTTCCGCCATATGGATCGACCCAATCGTTACTGGACCTTATCTATTTTAGGGTACCCGATCATAGAATTCTCATCAATTATTATAATAATATAATATAGAAATGCCAGGCGCACATGGAACCTATTTTGCAGAATATCTAAATGTTAATTTATCATTTTTTGTTTGAAATCATGATATAAATTGTTTGAAATTTTATTCCACTTGAAAATTTGTTAAGAGATAATATATTATTATTTTTACCTTACACACTTTAATCAAATTTGTAATAAAACAATGAAGCGGCCATACACAACTACATTAAATGGGATATACAGTCTGATACATCAAATATCAGACGATATTCATATCAGTTTTTTGGATTAGAATACGATTTTTTAGGTTTAAAATATAGAAAAAAATATTTTAAAAATAAATTTTGCTATCTATCGATTCAATCAATTGGCTTATTTTCTTCATGCAGGATGATATAATACCAAGACTCAGTGATGATTCTATAACAAGATTTACCGATCATATGGATGCATAAGGCCTTCTGCATCGGTAAAAATATTAATATGATTATAAAAATATTAATACGATCAAACGTTTGATTAGTATAAAAATATTAATAAAAATCTTATTATAACAAAATATAAAAATGATAAATAAATATTATTATCATGGTATATAAAAAAATACGATTAAACAACGAAATTTAGATTAATACGAAATAAAATATTACATAACATTTTATAATATAACATCGAATATATATATTCATAATATAAGTTAAATATTTGATTGTTGTATTTAATTAGAGAAATACGATTAAGATGTACACATTAACAATATAACAATATAACAATAAGAACCTTATGTATAATGAAAATAGAAAATGTTTACATCTTGATGTTTTAAATAATGTAAATATAAAGTTTCAAATATAAAATGTTTTTATAAAATACATACAAAATTATGTAGATGAGAGATAAAATAATACGTAAAAATGAGAATTATGATATATCATGAGAGAATTTTGATGTTAACGCGTATGACCACAATCACATATGGAGATTGTCTAATGGAATATAATTCCGAATTCATATGAAAATTCCAGTAAATATGACGGATGAATTGTAAATTTATGAGAAATGATCTTTTGAAAATGAAGGTATGGATTAATTTGGGTGAAAAGAATAAATAGATTGGTAGGTAGGTTAATTTGGTTAACTCCCCCATCTACCACAAGCTAATGTAACCCAAAATCCATTTTTAAAGAAAACGAGCCACTACTTTGAATTTCCGGTACATCGAAAATTTCGACCATATTAATTTCGACTGATTTTTTGGATTGGATCGGGTTTTTCGGGTCGGACCGAGTTTTTGTGGACTGAGTTGGATTTTATATTAAAAAAAATAAAATATGAATATTCTATAATTTAATTTATTTTAATATTTTGGTACGTATCCGATATACCGATCTAATGAGCTTGTCTTCGGTATACATATCGGTATATAGATATACCGATATAATTCCACTATACCGATTTATTTTAAAACATTGAAACGAACAAGGGCAACATACCTGAGCTTACGGTTCGTTTTTTTAAGCTAGCCGCAGCAAATGGAAATTTCTAAAAATTTCCGCGTTCGTCTTCCCAACGGAATTGACGCTGCATACATAGTTGACTTGACTAACCTTTCGTCTCCGCCTACTCTTGGGTTTTATACAGGTAAATTAAACAATTAACAAACTTCCCTTCCCTGTCCTATTTTTATACCTTCTCGTCGGTGTCTTGGATATGGTGTATTTGAAGAAATCAGTCATGCAAAGTAGCTTCATTTTGATGCTTTTTGCCTTTTGGTTAAACGCCAAGACAACTTCATCTTTTGGGTTTGATTTCCACCACAGATATTCCGATACCGTTAAGAATTTTATGCCCGTTGATGGGTTACCTGAAAAGGGCTCTCTTGATTACTATGCTGCTATGGGGCAAAGGGATCTGTTCTTCAAGGGCCGCCGTCTCGCGGCTGATCCCATCATCACTTTTTCCGGTGGGAACGAGACGTTGAGGCTGAGCTCTTTTGGATTGTATGTCATCATCCTTTTAGTTGCCTGTAAAGAGTAATATGTATTGTCAAATAATCTTGTTGAGTTTTTTTTGTAGCTTACACTATGCACTTGTTGCTGTTGGGACACCATCTGTATCGTTCCTTGTTGCTTTGGATACAGGCAGTGATCTCTTCTGGTTGCCGTGTAACTGTACGGACTGTCCTCGCCAGCTGAGCCTGTCTCAAGGAAGGGTAAGTGTAAAATATGCTCCTCTTCCTGCTCCTCTTCTAGCTTTAGCCTCATAGCAGCAAGAATTCTCCTGTACGCTAAATCCGAACATATTGCCTAAGTAAATTGATTGTACTCTAGAAATTTAACAATTTGCATGTGAAATAAAGCAGGTACTGAATCTCAACATATACAGCCCGAGTACCTCGACGACGAGTGCTCTGGTTCCTTGCAACAGCACGATGTGTGGACGGAGACGAGGTTGTGCTTTATCACGGAATGCTTGTGCTTACGAAGAAGTGTATCTCTCAGGCAACACTTCAACAACAGGGATATTGGTTGAGGATGTTCTGCACCTGGAAAAGGAAGGCGAACCACGGAGCGAGATTGATGTACCAATAACACTGGGGTTGGTTGATGATGTTGCACACTAACATAGCTTTTGAAGTGTTGAAAATGCAGCTCATATTTCATTTTCTTCAACTTTGGCTTGTGATTCCAGATGTGGGATAATTCAGACAGGTGATTTCTTGGATGCAGCTGCAATTAATGGTCTTTTTGGGCTTGGAATGGATGATGTCTCTGTTCCTAGCATATTAGCTAACAGAGGATTAACATCAAACTCTTTCTCCATGTGCTTTGCATCCAATGGACTTGGAAGAATCGATTTCGGTGATCAAGGAGCTGCAGATCAGAAAACAACACCGTTTAATACACAATTCCGGTAACTATGCAGGCATCATATTCATTCTTTACTTCAGAATGCTTAAACTTTGTTATGTTAGTGCAACTTACAACATCACGGTGACACAAATAGCTGTGGGGGACAACTTAACAAATAGTGAGTTCACAGCAATATTCGACTCGGGAACCTCGTTCACGTACCTCAATGATCCAGCTTACTCAGTGATTGTGAATAGTGTAAGTTCCTTGAGGATTAGGATCTTCTTCATCCTCTAACAAAGTCTTTATTTTCCAGTTCGATTCTCAAATTGTCGATGAGCAACGCTACATCCCCACTTCACAGATTATTTTCAACTATTGCTATGAACTCAGGTAATGTTAAAGTCAAATTACTTGTCAACAAACCTTATTAAGCTTACAGTGCTTATATTCCCTGCAGATCAAATCAAACTAGCTACCTCATTCCCAGCTTGAACTTCACTATGAAAGGAGAGAACCAATTTTTTGTTAAGGCACCGACCGTTGTAATTCCTATCTCGGTAGAGATACTCAAGCCTTAAAATCATACCAAAAAGTTCCACTGTTGTACTTTGATTTTGATTGATAATTTTTTACAGGGCGGATATGCATACTGCTTGGCTCTTGTCAAAAGTGAGAATGTTAATATAATAGGACGTGAGTATCTTCAAACTTACAATATGATTTCGTCGCCTTTCTGTCTTTTACTTATCCGTGTTTGCCTTGCATATGCTCCTGCAAAATATGAGAAACTTTCCATTATCTGCAGCAACCAAATAAGCTAAAACTCATACAATGTGTGCAGAAAATTTTATGACTGGTTACCGTATAGTATTCGACCGGGAGCGGAATGTTCTGGGATGGAAAGACTCAGATTGTGAGTTATCTCATCGCTTCTTCTGTAACTAAATATGAACCACAGCCCTTTTTCTCTATTCTCAACTGATCATTTCTGAACTGATGTTTTTCAGGCAATGATTCCATCTCATCATCAACAAATGGTTCTAGCATTCTACCAGTTCCTGATAATCCTAACAACACCGGCACTTCTCCGCCTTCTAACTGGCAACCGGAGAAGACACCAGCTGATAGAAATCTTTCGCCATTTCCATCTCAGATACCACAAATAATTCCAACAAACATACCTTCCAGCAGCAACACTGGTGCATTACTGGATTCCATAGTCAGCAAGCTTATAGCTAGCCTGTTTTCAGTTTTTGCCATTCACTTCATTTTTCATTGAATCACTCACCACGTGATTCTCGTAGTGCTTTAAATATGATTCTACTACAAAGTTATTGCTGCAGAAAATTAATGTTATAGTAATCATATGCTTGATTTGTCTAATTCACCTTTTATTGATGAAATTCGAACAAAGTTGTTACCAGTTTTGTTCCGCATCTTAAAATAAAATGTGTTAACAGGAAGAAAGAAATCAAAAGTGTTATCCCACAAACATTCCTTGTAATGTATTCTAACACAAAGCATAAATCAATACATATTCGAAACCAACCTCAGGGAAGTTTAAATAACAAATGCCACAAATAAAAAGTGTCATATACTTTAATCAAAATGCATTGCTAGCTCTCATTCAGTTACATGGCACTTACCTCTATATTAGCGATTAGTTAAGATGAAGGTTTAGACTCCCGTCTGTAAGAATCAGGCAAGCGAAATCCAGTCATGACTAATTTATTAGCAAACATCATACCGGCCTTTGGCATGACATGCCAATGTAATGTCAAGTTGAAGGCTTTACCACGCAGGTTACTACCCTACGCATTTGGAAAGAAAAATCGGAAGCGTATGAAATACTGAAGTTATAGAAAAAGAGATTAGTAGACACATACTTGATCAATAAAGCGATACTTATTAGTTTTTTTGATCCAGAATGTAGCATGTTTTTTGGATGGTATAATCCCATCCCACAAAGACACCTACAGAATGCAATCAAAGCTTTTATAGGTCCAAAAGCGCAAGGGCTGTTATTTGCAAGTCCAGAAAAAAATCAGGATACCAAAAATCTATACATTTCACAGGAACAAAATTTGTAATACCTGATTGAGTGCATTTTTAGGAGTTTCATACTCAGCTGCCAAAAATACAAATACCTGAATTCCAAAATGGTGATAAAATGTAAGAGGATTTCAAAATAAACAGGTCAAAGGCATCTAGAAGAAATAGTAGCTGTCCAGTTTCTTTGTTTTAGATTTGAACATGAGAATGTAGCACAAAAACACACGCAAATTTCAAGAATAAACCATCCAAACTCATGCCTTACGGATTAATGGATCAATTCCATGGTTTAGATTTTCATTGCGCTTCACATTTTTTTTATTAACTTGAAAATGGTTTAAATTGTTTTCAAAATTATATAAAATGTCAAAAATATTTTGCATTAGAGCAGCTTAAAATCCATGAATACACACACGCACAAAAATGCCAAAGGTTTTAATCAGTCAAGAAGAACCTGCTTTGTATTCCATGTAAATAGCGATTGCAAGTTTGCTGTTATATTCAATGTCAGGCTGACCTGTGTAACATAGAAATCTCATCATAAAAGCTTTTTACACAAGCAAGTTCTCTAGCAACATAAAAACGTAGATTTTACATGTTGAAAGATAATATCAACAATATTTTTCCATAAATTTCGTGATATATCTACTTAAATTCCTGAATTCAGACAACAATCCAGGATCAAAGCATGTGAATGACAGCTACACAGATAACCAGAATCAAAAAAGTGAATTACCTCGTCATCACCACCTCTGTTTTTCTTAAGCAAACCAACATTCAGTACCTAAACGCCGCACATAAACAATCATTAAAGAGAAAACAAACCAATAAGAAAGGAAGAATAACAAAATTTAAGATCGGAAAAGGTTTACTTGGACTTCTGATGTTGGAGACGGCGAATTAGAATAGTCGGTGAGGGAGGCCATGACGCAAATCAGCGTGAGAACAGTGAGGGCGAAGGTGAGCAGACCACTGCCTCTATATGCAAAAGAATGCATCTTCTCCTGGCGAACAAAGTCTCAGACGCTCTCGCCTGAGTACAATTCCAGGTAGTACAGAGATCGCAGTGATACGGTACGAAATGCGCTGCCGCTGTGGTCGCCCCCGCTGATAAACCTTCAAAGAAAAGACCGGAACTGTTGTAAAAAAATTGTAGTGAATTTATAATTTAGTACTATATTTATTCATATACCAAAATTTTTGAAAGAATAATAATAAATTTCAAGTTCCAATATGGGCCAGGCCCAATATAGTTTCATAGAAGAAGCCTCTTTGTTTGAGGTTCATTTCTTAAACCCCGCGACTCATCGACAGTGGTAGTTAAACCCAAAATGGCCTTGAGAGCAGCGGCGGCGGCAGCCGCTTCTCGAATGGGAATAGGCGGGGGGCTGAGGGCTTTGTATTCTTCTTCACCGAGTTTTCCATTCAATTTCCCCCAGTCTAAAGTGGAGAAGCCTCCGCCTGCTGAGCCTTCAACCAATCTCTTCGTTTCTGGTATGATAGATGACCTTATTCAATGTTTTTGTTTAATTCGTTGACGCTTTGGTGTTTGTGCATGTGATTCGTCACATCACAGAGTTCCTTGAAGTTAGATGAGTTGATGTAATTTGATGTGGAAGCGTTTAGAATACATTATTGTTTCATTTCGTTAAGTCAATTTTGGGAGTTTTAATCATGTTATGTTACTTTTGGTGGTTTTTTCTTCATGAATGGGTTATATTGCCTTGTTTCACACCGATTATTCAGACCCTGGATGTGTAATTGATCGCTTTTTGCATCAATGATTCACAGGGCTTAGCAAGCGTACGACAACAGATGGTCTTCATGAAGCTTTTGCTAAGTTTGGGGAAGTGGTTCATGGTGTGCTCTGTGTTCTTTTCCTTTTTGATAGTAAGATATGGATGACTGAATATCCTAAATAAACCATTTTTTTGCAGCCAGAGTGGTGACAGATCGTGTATCTGGCTACTCAAAAGGATTTGGTTTTGTTAAGTATAACACTCTAGAGGAAGCAGAAGCAGGGATCAAGGGCATGGATGGCCAGGTCCAACACTTTTTTCTTATTCTTTGAACTTCATTTTTGTTGCTTGAAAACTTCAAATTTGATCCCAAAGGCGTCACTTTTCTTGTCATATCGAACTTACTAGAGCTAAGTGTACCGTTTTTGAGTAGGTGAAAGCATTAGTATTTGAGTTCTTCATCATTTGTTTAGATTTTGCATCAGAACCAAAGCACTTGATCTTGATTAGTTACAGTTTGGTAATTGAAAACTTTGTCACACTGAGTCTATCCAAGCTCAAGCAGTGGCTTACTTGTTTGAATTTTGGGTTATGTACATTGTGCAATGGGATTTTAATACAATGTTCTTTCTTGTAATGTGTAGTTTTTGGATGGTTGGGTTATATTTGCTGAATATGCGAGACCAAGACCGCCTGGGCCGCCCCTCAATAGCGCGCCTCTGCAGGGCCAGTGGGGTTCTTAACTATGAAGATGGCACCAAAAGTAGCTGAATTATGTATCATTGCTACTTGTCTTACTATTATTGTGCCTGAAAATGGCTTATGTTGATGCGATTTTATTCTGTTGTTGGGAATTTGTTTATCTACTTAAAATTATGCATAACAAATGCTTTTGCGTAAGCGCAATTTGAATAGTACATAGATGTTCTTTTGTCTTATTCATGCACAAGCTATAGTTTTTTTAGCTGTTGTAGGGGTGTACCCAGTAGGTCTGGACAAAAGACTGGTGAATTGGTAAAATAGCATTATGTCAAAATATCATTTCTTAAATAATTTTATTTTTCAAATCATTGGTAAATAATATATTTTTTAAAAAGATTAGCTAAATAACTCTATTTTAAATAGAGAAGCTTAAATTTTGCTTATTTTATTAAAATTAACTACTAAAAATTGAAATACATTATATAATATTTTTATATATTAGCAAATGTTATTTTGAGAGTGATTTATTATAATACTTTATTATATTGCTCTTGTTTTAACAATCAACAATTACTCCTTCGATTTTATAAAATCATCAGTGATTTATTGCGTAATAAAAAAATTATAACGCATAAACTGAAACATAATCAAATAAAATACATATTTTCTAAATCACAAAATATGATTATAAAATCGATCGGTTAAGTAGTTTCAACGGATCGGTATTCAGTTTTTTCGATCGAATGTATTTCTTAGTTTAGAAAATAGAATAATAAATGTTATTTACTATTAATAAAAATTTAAGAATAGTTCAATTTGCAAGTAAAATCATTAATAATTTATAGCGTAATAAAACGATTATAACTAGAGTTGTTCATTCGGTATTACCGAACCGAAATAAAAAAAACAAAATACCGATTAACTCAATAAATTCACTACCGAATATCGAACTGAATTTCAACGGTTCGGTAAAAAACCAAATTATTTGTGTATGGTTCGGTGTTTACCGAAATTGCCGATTAGAATATGAAAGAGAGTAAAAATGTGTTCTAACTTAAAACACATTTAATTAACCAAATTTGGACAAGAAATCTATCTATTGAACAATAACATACATAATTTTACAAAAAAATATGACTTTCATAAAAACAACAACAAACAATAAGTAATGAATTAACTAAGTAAAGTGAATCGAAAAGATCTGAATGATATACCATTATCATTGATGAATCAAGATATAAAATTGAGGTCGATTTTATTTATGAAGAGAATTTACCCTAATTTTCAATTAGCCTAGACTTCCCTTTAATTTTAGGATATGAAGAATTCCAATTCCCACTAAGAATTTAAATATTTGGAAAAAATAATTAATAAATTGAATTCAGTATTTGGTAAATTACCGAATCGAATACCAAAATGGTAAAAAAAATAAAACCGAATATAGAACCGATTTTTAAAATTCGGTATTTGGTAAGGAAAATAATTTGATATTCGGTTCTGTATTCAGTAAATAACAAATAGTGAACACCCATTGTTGACAACCCTTAAACCGGGTACCAAGGATGTGTTCCTGTTGAGAACCATTAAACCCGGTATCAACGAGGAGTTCCAAACCAAGATGAAGTTGGTCAGACCCAAGTCAGGATTCGACATCTGAAATTATCAAGCATATTGATCGGTCCCGACAAACTACTTAGGGACAGCATACCGATCGATCCTGGCAGACTGCTTAGGGTGAACATACCGATCGATCCCAGCAGACTGCATAAGTCATGACAGGTTGGATGTGGGTCTATCAACATGCATTACATGCTTCAGGCTCAACCATGCTTTCCAGCATGGGGAAACAACCTTATCAAAGATGTTTATAGGGCGTGGGCCACACACGAGTTTCCCTCTCTATAAATGCAGAGCTAAAAGATAAGCTATAGGAGGCCAATTTTGAGGAATCCTATCCGCTGTAATTTCATTTCAAGTGCTCTTATTCCATTTGTATATTTCATTGATTTATTAATGAATTTGCCATAGAGGTTCTCCTCTCAGCAACGTAGTTTTTTCCCATTTCTTAAGGGGTTTTTCCACGCTAAAATCGCATGCGTTCTTTATATTTTATATATTTCAAGTTGTCTCCACAAACAACAAATAAAACCGATTTTCAGAATCAGGTGACTGTTGGTACCCAAAAAAAGGAACCATAACACCCCTAATTATAACACATAATCTATAACAAAATCATAATAAAATGAAACACATATTTTCTTAATTACAAAATATGAATATAAAATCAATCGGTTTAGTGGTTTCAACGATTGATTATTCGTTTTTTCTTGATCGAATGTATATTTTAGTTTAAAAAATAGAATGACAAATGTTATTAACTATTAATAAAAATTTAATAGTCCTAAGTAAAATCTTTAAAAATTTATAGCGTAATAAAGTGAGTATAACACGTAATATATAACGGAATCATAATCAAATAAAACACATATTTTGTAAATTAACTTGTTGATTGAATAACTCTTAAATTTTTATTATTAGTTAATGACACACTAAATCGGTCAATTTTATAATCGTATTTTGTAATTTATAAAATATGTGTTTCATTTTGATTATGATCCCGTTGTAGATTATGCGTTATAATCGTTTTATTGCTATATAAATTACTAATAATTTTAAATACAAATTGAAGTAATCTTAAATTTTATTAATAGTTAATGACATTTATTATACTATTGTATAAACTAAGAATACATTCGATCGAGAAAATCGAATATCGATCCGTTGAAACCACTAAACCGATCGATTTTATAATCATATTTTGTAATTTAGAAAATATGTATTTTATTTGATTATGATTCCGTTTATGCGTTAAAATTGTTTTATTACGTAATAAATCACTAATAATTTTACTTACGGATTGAAAGATTCTTAAATGTTTATTAACAGTTAATGATATTTGTTATTCTATTTTCTAAACTAAGAAATAAATAAGTTCGAGAAAAACTAAATAATTGATCCGTTGAAATCACTAAACCGATCGAATTTATTATCATATTTTGTAATTTAGAAAATATATATTTTATTTGATTAGATTCTATTGTAGATTATATGTTATAATCGTTTTATTACGCAATAACTCACTAATAATTTAAACTCAAATTGTTAAAAAAGAAAACTAGGATTAGTCTAGTGAATGATTCTTAAATTTGATTAATAATCAATAGCATTTATTATTTATTTTCTAAATTGAATAGTATGATCGACTGAAACCACTAAAATAATCGATTTTGAAATATTATTTTATTTGAAATACATTTTTATTTTTTTGTTATATAAAAATATTATATAATGTATTTCAATTTTTAGTAGTTAATTTTAATAAAATAATTAAAACTTAAACTTCTCTCTCTTCGAAATAGGACTATTTAACCAATCTTTTCAAAAAGTATGTTAGTTTACAAATGATTTGAAAAGTTGAGTTATTTAGCAAATTGTATTTTGGCAGAATGCTATTTTACCAATTCCCCCACAAAAGACCAATGTTGGCTGTTCGGGCAGGTTTTTTTTCGGTCTTTGTAATTTATAAAATATGATATCACACTTCTTATGTTAGATAAAAGTCTTATTGGTCTAGTCTTTATGTCTTTATAAAGAAGATCAATCCGAGATCGAAAACCTAAGTCTTCGGTTTGGTCTTGTTTAGATGTTGATCCGGTCTTTAGTCTTATAATATTTCTATCAATATAATAAAAAATAATGTTTTACAAAATGTATAATTTATAAAAATTATAAATAATAATAAAATAATAGTTTAAATAGTTATTATATGATTATTTTTATTATTAGTTTACTTAAATGTTTAGTATAAAAGTTAAAAAACTCCGAAAATTTGAAATACGAAGTGTAATAACACTTATAAATAATTTATGTACAATTAGATTTGAATTGAAAAGAATAAATATTTAGATATATAAATAATTTAAAAGATTTATATTTACGGGATTTAGACTTGGTCTTAGTCCTAAACACGTAAAGTGAAAACCAAGACCAAATCATCATAATACCTATGAGTTTGGATCCTACGAGTATTAAGACAAACTCTAGACCTAATTGTAAGGTTAGATTCCAAAAAACCAACCATAATTATGAAATGTTGGTCCTAGACCGATCTTTTTAGGTTCGGACCGATTAGGTTCTAAAGATTAGTCTAAAAAATCCCACCTCTAGTACCCAGTTTGATTCAACCGGTTGCAGATTGATTCTATGGGTAGGAAAATTTTTGACCCAGATATAATATATAAATAAATTTTTAATTCTTAAGTAAAAATATTAATAAAAAATTAGTCTTCATATTAACCTTTAGGGGTTTATATGAGACATATTTTTTAACATACAATAATCTAATTATTATTTTGTTATTAGTATAACATCATGTTTTCATGTATGTCATTGGTATACCAAATACTATGGCTGTGTTCTGCATAAATTATGAAAATGAATTATGCATTATATAATACATAATCTGTTTTTTTATATAGAACAATATCCATTTTAAATTCTAATTATAAATTATCATCATAATGCATTCTTCTATTTCAACTATAATGCATAATCAAGTTTATATTTTATTATAAAAATGCATTATGCATTATGTATGACGCATTATGCATTATGCTTATTATTTTTCACGAGAATATTACGGCATTAGCACCCAATGTTTAAAATAGTATAAATACTATGCTCCCAAAGTTTGTAAATTATATGAGGAGCTTTCGAAGTTTCAAAGTCATTCAAGAATGACTATCTAGTAAATAATATCAGTTTTTCATCTTTTTCGTATAAATGATTTTGATAATTTATGCATTATTTTTAAAATTTTCAAAGATTATAGACTTAGTCATTTCATATTTTTAAGGTTAATTGATCAATACACTCTATTGAATGAGGGGTCAACTTAAATATTAACGTGTATTAGAGTTCAATATAAACGGTTCTAGAAGTTTGAGGGTCTACCACACAATTCTTAAACTTCGGAGGATATGATATTTACAACATTTAAAAGTTTATGGTCAACATCACGCATTATATCAAATTCGGAGGTTTTGTATACTATTTACAAATTTCGGAATAATGTTTTTAAATTATTAAAAGTTTGGTGAATAGTGACAAACAACACTTTATTTTTCACATAAATATTTTTTTCAAATCAAATATTTATATTTTTCATAATAATAAATTCTGTTTTTTATAATTTAACATTTATATATCATTTGTTGAGTTTCTTATTCGATAATATCGTATTCAACATTTTTGTTTTATTTTTTATTATAAGATTTTTTAATAAAAAAATGTTATTAATTTATTTTGTATTTACAAATATTATTTTAGTTTAGAATTATAATTTCAGATATAATTATTTTTTATATTATAAGTCAATTCACATTCTATATTTTGCAGAACGTTTTTACATTTTATAATTCATTATATGTTTACACAGAACACTACACATATTTTAATTATACATTCTGATTATGCATTCTAATTATAAATTCTGATTATCATTATATAATTTGTGCAGAACACACACTAGGTATTACGATATTTGGTTTTTAGTATCGATTCTAGGATTTTGCATCCAACCCAAAAAAATTAAATACTTTTTCTGATTTTATTAATTATAACAAAAATCAAATTTGGTAACAACAAACAAACTCAGTAGTCATTAGATGCATGTGATGAATATTGGGAGATGGTTGAAATTTAGAAATGGAAGCAAAGATGGTCATCTGAATTTATTAAAATACTTGAAAAACAAATCAAAACGAACTCACTGTTTCTTAAGTCCTTCTTTCCGTACTTCCTCAGGCGACTTCCCAAATAACAAATCTGAGAATGACGGAAGCTTCATCTCACCAGCGTAAGAAATCGGAATCGTAGAGTTTCCAATCACTGGGAGATCAATTATCAGCCCTAGCTCCAGCAGATAATCGACGTCCCAATCGGCGCCAATGTCACGGACAAGGTTCACAACCGCGCTGTGCGGCACCTTCACCGATACTTCAAGCATCGTCTTGTCGTTCGCCGCTAGGGATCCGGGATCAGGTATGGATCCTTGAGTCACGCATCTATTGGCGCTTTTTACGACGTATGCGATCTCGCAGATCGGGATCGCCATTGAATATGGATTCAGGACGGCAACCTTAGCTAGGAGAGTTATTCCGTCGAGGCCGAATCCTTTGAAATCAACATCAGTCACTGCCGCCTCTGGGATCGGCATATCGGCGATCTTCTTCGCGACGTAGTTCTTGGCATGGTTCAATAGATCCATTTACTGCGGGTACTCGCTTACCAGTGTCGCGCTATATATATGTGGCACAATTTTAGTGACGAGTTTAACCATTCTCGGTATGCAATATTTTTTATATCAATGAGGGGTATATATGTCAAAACAGAGGCAACGATTATTCCCCAGAGATTGATGTCATTGCCGTTCAATCTCTACGTTATCAACGGCTACAATTGGATGCTTTTTATTAGTAGTAATAATTTGTAATTTTATTATAAGACAATTCTCATATATAATATGCTAAGATATAAATAACTTTTAAATTATAAAAATCACAATGTATTTATAAAATAATATGCATTACTTTTTCTGCTTGAGTCAAATCAAATAATCCAATATCACTATGAGTATTGGGTTTGTTTGGTTTAACTTTTTTAAATTACGGTGTGGTGAGGTGTTGTGAGATATGATGATTGTGAATTTTTAAGTATCTTTGGTAAAATTGCGGTATTATGATCGTGATTTATGTAAAAACAATAATATACACTTATATATATAATAATAATAAATATAATTATATTATAATTAATAGAAGTAAGGGTGAATGAGTTTTTTCCAAAATTACAATGAAGCCATAACTGGTTTTAACAACTGTGATGATATCGCAATTTTTTAACGATTATCACATCGCAATTAATCTTGTGTTTTGCGTGNCATTGATTTCTTTTATCGTATGATAGTGTTGAAAATGGAACATTTGCAAACTCGGGTATGCCAACAGGAACTGGATCGAAAAAGCGGTAAACTAAAAATGCTTTCTTGGTTCTGTGAATTATGATCTTATCATTTCTCCTTTTTGCAGAACCAGAACTGATTCATGTGCTCCTTCAAGTTCCAAAGCATGCAGGGAGAAACAACGAAGAGATAGACTGAATGATAGGCATGAGTGCATTTGGTTTTTAGTATTGTTTGTTCTTGTTTTGGTTACTTATTGTTTTTCTGTGCTCCAGATTTATGGATTTAGCTGCTCTTCTCGAGCCTGGGATGACTCCTAAGGCAGATAAAGCCGCTATATTGGTCGATGCAGTTCGCATTATAAACCAACTAAAGAGCGAAGCTAAGAAGCTTAAAGATTCAAATTTGAACCTCCAGGAAAAGATCAAGGACCTCAAGGTAATAAAGTCATATAACGGGCGAATAACATTTAAGGTATCAAAGTTTGTATGATTTGGCGAATGACACTTGAATGCTTGCAAATCTAAAATTGGTGTGGACCAATTTGCCAAAATCATCTAACTTTGGGACCAAACGCACTATTTTCTTAAATATAACTTGTAAGCAAATGTTTATGAATGTAGGCAGAAAAGAATGAACTTCGTGAAGAAAAGCATAAGTTGAAGGGTGACAAGGAGAAGCTCGAACAACAACTAAAATCAATGAGTTTACCACAACCCCACTTTGTAGCAGCTCAGGCTCCCATTCCGGCTACCTTCGCAACAACAAATTGCAGCAAATTGGTGCCTGTTATTAGTTACCCTAGTGCTGCAATGTGGCAATTCACACCACCGGCCGCTGTCGATACATCTCAAGACCACGCGCTTCGTCCACCGGTTGCCTAAAGATTCATCCCTGTAATCTCTTGGTAATTCTATATTATGTACAAGTTTGCATCAAATTTGTGTATCTCTAGGGACAAAATAATACTCGTGAGGTAAAGAAACTAAATGTTGTACCCCCAAATATGAGTCATATTTCAATTGGAAGACGTTTGTGTACGATCTTCCAATTTACGGGTTGGGTAAAAGATATATCTTATAAATTACGAAATTGTAAATATGGTATACTTATTGAGTAAATATACATTTATAGTTCTCTAACTTCATTTAAATGTACGTAAGATACTTTAAGTTACCAATATCATTTATCATCAATCTTCTAACGTTAATGTTTTATGTTATTATGCATAATTCTCGAACTTCAAGAATCAATTTTGTATAAATGGTTTTATTTGTATGCTTTGGGAACTCTTATGGTCAATCATACTAATGGAAAAACCGGGTGCTACAATTCGAGAGTAAAAAACAAACAGTATTGATAACTTTATGTATCATTCTTATAATTTCGTAAGTAATAGACATGACATTTATGCAACTCATAAGCAATGTTTTCGGTATATCGTCCGGTACGTATATAGTCCGGAAGGTATATCGCCGGTATCACTTTATGTTTTCACTTGGTATCGATATGTTTTTTTGTACCGCCCGGTATCGGTATTAGGGTCAATTTCCGAATTTTTTCGGGTCTGACTCTAAAAAACTAATTAAATATTATTTTTTAAAAAAAATAAAAAAATCATATTTGGTACCATTCGTTATATAGATTCGGACCGGTATAAAAATATTGCTTAGAGGTTCCTTATGCAATGTTGTCTATTTCCATTGGTATCATTTACATATAACCAAAGTCAAAAGTATAATAATGTACAATCAACTAAACATCATCCCAAAGCATATTGCCATATTTATGAAGATGCTATCTTCAATCAAAATCATCATCCTCTGCTAAATTAACAGCCACCTCTATTATGTACAAAGCTAAATTGGCTGTGCCTTGATAAGTTCTCTTCTCTTCTATTCTCCCTATTATTTACATTCTTCAAGAGTATTTACAGAGCCACCATTTGTTTCGAGTCCATCCTCATCCATACCACTGTCGAACCGGGATTCGAGAGAACTCGATCTTATACCATACGAAGTTTCAGCAAGGTCTAGTCTTGTGGGCTGAAATTTCTCACTGTTTTTGCTGTTTCTAACAGATACCCTGAACAGTTAAAGAACATTAGTGCAACTTATAATTATGCACCAACAACAACAAAAAATGGATCGCACGATCACAAATCAACATGAAGTTAGTTGTATTATAGGGGTATCTTGTGAATGAACCTGCGGTTTTGAAACTTTAGAGAGTTCGGAGGATTGTAAACGGGAATCAATTCTTTCGAACTCGGCTCAAGTGTATGAACGGGGAGCTTTTCGATCTCGAATTCACCAAGTGAATGTGTCTCTTCATCAAAGCCATCTATTAGTAACATCTGAAAGTGCACTTGCTGAAGAACAAATGGATGTTATTCATCAAGATAACAAACAGAAAACTAATAACAAAATACCTCGGATTTAAACCAAAGTGAATTAGTGTTTTGATGCATTTGGAGCTCAGCTTCAGATATATACATACTATGCTTTTCTGCAGTAGTAGTTTGTTCATTGTCAGTTGAACGAAATGAGTCGAAGAGCATGTTTTTCTCGTACTTCATTTTTTCAGGGTATACTTTATTGCTACTGGAAATCCCGTTCTCTCCGTATGTATCCATGTCATTACCGAGATCCTTACGATTTTGCTTTTGGCAAATATTCCACTTCTGGATTGGATCAACCATTAGTCTTGGATCGTAATCGAGACTCGATTCTCTTGCAATGCTATCAGAAGCAGAAGAATAATGAAGTGCATATTGAATCAAACATCCTGAAGGAGAGAACACAAGAATGTGGTATTTTTTCTTCGAAGGATCGGTGTCCGATCTCAAGTCATTTCCCTTGCATTTGTAAAACACTGATGCAATAGCACCAGATAGAGAAGTGACCCTCCCGATTGCAGCACTATTCACAGTGTTTCTCCAACTGTTATTTCCGTTCCTTATTCGGGTAACTGGCGACAGGCTTATCGGTGAACCGGGCTCACAAATATTTGATGCATTGAGAGGAGAAGGATTTGCTGCAGACTGAAAGCTAATAATTCCACTAGATGGAGAGATATCGAAAAGGTGACTTGTTCCTCTAGAAGAACTAATCATAATCCAGTGACTATCACTGCTAAAACTTATGTCATTTATCACCTGCAACAGCGATTTAAAAACATCGAATTCAATAATCCCATTAAACGCACAATCCGACAATACAAGAAGTTAGCTTACCGCATTCGTAAAACCTCGTTGTAGCCTGTAAATATGGGAACAGCATGATAGAGAAGAGTCTCCGGATTGTCGTGCCATTATTCGAAAAACATTTATGTTGTGACCGTGAACTGAAGCTGTCACCAAAAGGATGCCACTTGGATCAAAACACAATGCAGAAATAGGACTTTTATGTGCCCGAAATTGTGCAATGACAGTTTTCTGGACAATGTCCCTCACAATAACCTAACAAGCACAAGAGAAAAATCTGCATGAAACTCAAAAGTAAAGTAGAATTGGCCTTGAGCTAAAGAAGTGTTATACCATGCCTGCATTGTCGGTATCCGAAGGCAGAGAATCGTTGCAATTCGGTAAAAGATCAGAATAGTATCTTGAGAGCTTCTTGTATCCCATATCTCCAAATGTAACAATTCCAGCAGCAAGTTGCTTACTAGTGTCTTTTGCATATTTGGCAACAATGCTTCCATTTAATGTGGGAGCAGGGAAATTAGATGAAGGGATGATGTGCTGAGGGCTCACACGGTTTGGATTCGTTGCCATAACTAGACTTCCGCTATAAGCAATCCAACGAGAGCCTACGGCAAGTGGTCCGAGTCCATAACATCCCGGTGTTAAAGGATTCGTAACGATAGTATATTCTCGAACAAGTGTAGCTGAATTCAGACAATGAATCTGTAAAAAAATACATTCCAAAAGGCTGAATTAGTAGTGAAAGATGTACTACTTAATAAGATCCATAACTTAAAATCAAATATCATCACTTTATGTACACTGTCCCTTCATGGACTTACTTGTTGCTCCTCTGGGAAAAAGACTACCCGAGAAAGGGCATCATCTCCGAGAGGAGAGCGTAAAAGCCATGAGGATTGGTTTATAAGAGGAAATGTGGACCATAGTAAATGATTTGTTCATGTTTTTTACAATCTCTTCCCTATTATATGCTATTCCGTGCACACACCCCACGTAAATTGACTGGAATTTAGAAATTTAACATGGTATCAGAGCAGGTTCGGAAAAATCCTGAGTGATATTGCCAAGGGTTAGTCCAATAGTCCACCGATTTGAATTATCAAATCCAACTTGTCAGATGGTTGGACTTGAGGGGTGTATTGAAATAGTGATAATTATCCCACACATCGGAAGTGGGAAATTGTTTGAGTTGATCTATAAAAGGGAATGTGGACTATAATAAATGACTTGTTCAAGTCTTTTACATTGTGATCTCTTCTTTATTATACGCTATATCAATGCACACTCCTCACGTAAATGGACCCGACTCTAGAAATTTAACAGTTACATCGTAAAAAGCGAAAAATACCGAAAAAGGGTTGAGTTTTTTTCTTGCACAATTTAGTCTCATACCTGAGCTGATTGCAAAACAGCAACAATACGAGAGCTGCATCTCACTAAATGAACAACTGATCTAAATCTCAAAATATGCACATAAGATCGTGACTTCAATGAATAGAACAAAACAGTCGTAGGCATATGAATCCCATCGACTAATTCGTTGTTATCGTCCTCAGAATCAAAGCCACTTCCACAGATAATTAACAATGGGCGACTATGAACAAATTTATCCTCTGATTCGTCATGAATCTGGGGAATAGGTTGCATTTGCATAAAAGAAACTGTGGGATCATGGCTAGAAGCTAGGTTACATACATTGTTTGCTTCCTCAACATCCCAGACCTGAAAGCCATGGTTAAACCCAAGCAAAAGAACCTGTCTTTTCATACCTAGTTCCAGTTCTAATTTATCGAATCCTGCCCATGAAACCTTCAATTTAAGAAACAGATTAGGGCAATTAGTAATTTTAGAAAGTTGAATTATCCAGAATCACCTGATCATGATTAGTTTCGGGATCCCTCAAAGCTGTAGATGTAGTGGTTCTAACAGTAGAGGCAATAGATGATGCTCCAGAAGAGACGATCCTTGAAAGGGCCTTGAAAGAGTACGGAATGAGATTAGAACCACTTCGGCTGTACCGAGCCACCGTTGATCGGTCGCTAGTTTGCTTCTGGGTGTCATTCCTCATTCCAATGGCGAAAAAAAAAGCAAAACGAAAAACAGTACAGAAAGCAGCACGTCTCGTTTGGTTCTCCCGTGTAAGGGAATTAATACACCCAGCAAAAATGGTTGCTTATGCTTTAGTAAATAGGTGCCTTCTTGGAGTTCAAATTCATCTTAAAAACCATTCAGATTCTATGCGCTTGCTTCTTCAAAATAGTCACCCTAAGAAACCCACAGGCTTACGAAAGAATCCCAAACGGAAGACCAGTATATAAACCCCGATTCTATGGAAGCAATGAAAAACTAAAAAACGCCAAGTTTTTACGCATCTGAAAAATGAAGGAATTCAAGCCAATTACGAAACTTGTACCAGAATTACGCTGAAATAACAAGATAAGTTTGTGTTTCTCTGGATTAGAGAAATTGGGTATATACGAAATAATTTTGCATGTTGTGGGTTCGGAGAAGATGATCAAAGAAGAATAAAGGCTGGGATTCAGAGAGTTCTGTCGGCAAAAGATTATTTTTTTTGCATTTGCTTAGTTGTTTTCCCAACTTAGAAAAATCGAGAGAGCCCAACAAAACAGACATCCGGGCCGCCCAAGTGTCGTGACGTCGTCCTTTTCTTTGCCGTCAAACCTATTTTCACCGCGGTAGGCCTCAAGGATCCATGTGGCCTACGTGGAGTGGGGAGTGAAGAAACGCGCTTAGATGTAGCGTGTTCATCCTATGATGGTTGTGTTTCTTTCATTTCCCGAGTTCAAATCGCCTCTATAATCACGTTGGCGTGCTCCCTGCCGACCTATATGCATTTATAAATTATAACCGTGATTTGCTGATTACACTTGAATCTCCGGTCCAGATCTGGTGGTTCTGTATATCTTTGCGGAGCCGCCGTTGGATCCGTCTCCGGTTGTAGTTCTGAGTGGTGTGGAGTGCTAGCTGCGATGGAATCCATCTTGGCGCGAGCTTTGGAGTATACGCTCAAGTACTGGTTGAAATCTTTCAACAGAGATCAATTCAAACTGCAAGGGCGAGCTGCGCAGCTTTCAAATTTAGGTTGATCCCAGCTTCAGTTTTACTGGAGACTTACTCTGTATTTGTGTTAATATTTGTGAATCTGTTGCTGTAGATATTAATGGAGAATCACTACATGCGAGTCTCGGGTTACCTCCTGCTTTGAATGTGACCACCGCCAGAGTAGGGAAATTGGAGATAATCGTGAGTTTGTTCTACTCTTCTTGGTAAAAAATAATATAAGTAATAAAACAAGGAACTTTTTAATACTTTGAAATTTGAAGAATGAGTCTCTGTATTTGGAATTTTAAACTTGAGAGTTGACTCTTGTTTTGTTTCATATTTGAAGCTTCCTTCATTGAGCAATGTCCAAATAGAACCAATAGTTGTTCAAATTGATAGGCTTGACATAGTATTGGAAGAAAATGCTGATATTGATGCATCTAGCGTTCCAAACAGGTGAAGCTTTGTGTGTTAAATTAGCCTCTTTCAATATATATTTTTTCATTGTTAAATAGCTTTGATTTTAACTTTTTCAGCAGCCCCTTGTCATCAGCTAGCTCTGCTAAGGCCAGCGGTTACGGCTTTGCTGACAAGGTTAGCTTATACATCAGTTTTCTATCATTTGTGTTGCATCATATGGAGTTTTTGTTTATATTAGATTGCAGATGGAATGACCATACAAGTAGGGACTGTGAATCTATTACTTGAAACTCATGGTGGAACTCGATCTAGAGGAGGAGCAGCGTGGTAAGTGTTGTAATTTTTCCATTTTCAATTTCTGAAAGTTACAGCTGTGTGAGTTCTGTTGTTTCTGGTTGAAAAAACATCTGGTTATTGTTGCTTAACCTTTTTTTATTACTTAAACTACATATAGATATTAAATGAGATTGTACATAGCAAGCATTATTGCCAAGAGGAGCTTGTTGTTACAAATTCACGCTATAGCTCAGAATTGTTTCATACGGTGTTGCACCCGTTCATGCATGTGTAATCTCTCTATTCTATTCCTGTGCTAAAGAGTGAAAGACTTGTGTGTTTTATTGCATCTTTGATCGGGTGACCAGGTTATCGCTTTGAATAGGCACCATTTTTTCCTGAAACTATTATGTCTTTCTTATCTCAGAGGTGATAGAATGAGACAATAATTGCATGATTAACATCTATTTTCAATATATTGTATCCCAATTTAACAGGGCATCGCCAATGGGCTCCATCACTATGCGTAACCTTCTTCTCTATACAACAAACGAGTGCTGGGAGGTTCAAACCATTTTACTATTTAAATGCATATTTTCTCATCGAAGTGCCTTTACAGATGATATGCTTGCTTGTCAAATCAATCTCTGGTAGGTTGTGAATCTCAAGGAAGCAAGAGACTTTTCAAATGACAAGAAGTTCATATATGTGTTTAAGGTGAGAATTTCCGAGATTAAAGCATATAAATATTGATCCCTCTTATTGGGAAATTAGACAAGTTGTTATTGTTTGATTTTGTTATTTTCTCAAATCGTAGGGGACACGAAGATAGTAATTAAAATGCTAGTTTGTTTCCCTGCTCCGCATCCTTTCTTTCATCGTTTGAGAGTTGTAATTTGCATGATATGTGGATTTGTACTATTGACCATTTTATTTTGAGTTAGTGATGGATAATTCTCTTGTTCTTTACAGAAACTTGAATGGGAAAATTTGTCAATTGACATTCTGCCTCATCCAGATATGTTTCTTGATGCAAACTTTTTGAACACTAAAGAAGGATCTAACATGAAAGACAAAAATGGTGCCAAACGAGCGTTCTTTGGTGGAGAGCGATTTGTCGATGGAATCTCAGGAGAAGCCTTTGTATGTTCTCCTATACAACATATCTATGTGTTCTCTGTTTGTTTGTTTGTTTTTTTAACGGAACTAAGAACTTTTATAATGGGGATAACAAACCGTTATTCCCCATTCCTGGAAAATTTGCAAGGGTATGTATTATGATGAGGCTTTATAACGGGTTGGGTCGGATCTAACTTGTTTAATTTAGAACCCGTTATTAATTTATAACGGGTGTTAGATCCGACCCAACTCTCTAAATATTTGGCACTTGAATCCATTCATGTAGTACCAATTTACGTGTTCTTTGTTATTTCACCATTTATTGGCAGCAGCAATTTTTTCTTTGCTGAGTGATGCTTTCACATGAGTTTGTAAGATAATGAGATGTATGCACTTGTACTCAGATTACAATTCAAAGAACAACGCTGAATAGTCCCGTAGGTCTTGAAGTTCAGTTGCATATCACAGAGGCAGTTTGCCCCGCATTAAGTGAACCAGGCAATGCTAAGAGGTTTTTGTTCCCTATTTTTGTGTGCTCTTCTGGATCATATATATTTTACAACAATACTTAAACTTTCACAGGTTTGCGAGCTCTTCTCCGTTACTTTACGGGATTTTACAACTGCATAAATAGGGGCGATGTTAATCCAAGTACTCCGCAGGCATGAATTCATTCATTTGTTTTCTATTACTAATGCTTCAACTGCCGCAAGATCGAACTAGCAGACATGTTTTGTGTTTTCTGTGCAGTTTGCGGAAGCAGCTGGTCGTTCTTTAGTCTCTGTAATCGTGGATCATATATTTGTATGCATAAAGGATGCTGGTATGAATTTTGAACTATACCCCTTTTTATTTAAACCTTTCATTGCTCAGAGAAATTTCTCTCGGAACTTAAATACACGTTGCACACTAGTATTGATACTAAAACTTCATCTTCCATTTGGATATTAAAACTAATACAATTTCTTTTTGAGTGATTTTATTTTTCATTTCCTATTCCA
Source organism: Utricularia reniformis (assembly GCA_009725065.1). NCBI lineage: Eukaryota > Viridiplantae > Streptophyta > Magnoliopsida > Lamiales > Lentibulariaceae > Utricularia > Utricularia reniformis. Next base: position 124,782 of record RWGZ01001143.1, on the reverse strand, counting down.
GAATTCCAGCTAGAACTTTTGATGCAATCGCTATTCTTCTCTCGGGTACGTGCATAAGAAATTGCTACAACCCAAAATCCATTACTGATTATAGTGTAAATTGGTTCTCCTTTAATGATTCTTATGCAGGCTAGTATATCTGATGGAGAGAAAGTTGAATGCTTGACTCGTGTTATGATAGGTGGATTTTTTCTACGGTAAACATATAAGATGCGTGTAGCAATTTTTTAAAATATGGAACATTATCTAGTGTTTTAAATTTGGACTTACCGGTCAAGGCTAGTATTTTGACAAAATATTGGCTGGTACGGGTTTTTAGCGGGTTGGGTCGGATATAACTTGTTTAATTTAGAAAAAAAAGATATATGAAGCTTTTAGAATTTTTTTATTCTCATTTTTTCGAATTAAGAATATTTAAATAATTGTGCATTTTCTCAAAATTATTAATTTATTTTATTATTCTGGTATATATCTGGTATACTCGATATATATCCGGTATACCAGCCGATATCGGTTTTTAAAACATTGGCATTATCATGAGAGATTCGTTCTTTTATAGGTTAGACGGTTAAAATCTCATAAATACCATGAAGTGTGTATGGTATTTATTGTTTTTCAAAACAATGGTTTACAATCTCATTTTTAGCCTTATTTACAATTTACTGAAATTTTCTGGCTTCATCAAGTCTTCAATATTGTTGTTAACAAACTTTTCGATGCATGCCCGATTTTTCGGTGGCACTTCTGACTTTGTCTTTGTTTGTTCTTGGTGTTTCATCATGTTGAATGAAATGAAGAGACACGTTTTCACGTCCTACATGCACTTTGGTCCAACCATCAATGCAAGAAGCTTCAACTAATATCTCACCTGTTCCTGATTTTGGTAAGATTCAAGGAACTAGTCAGTTTTTTCGAGTTATCGATCCATGAATGTGATACATTCTGTGCTTGTATAGGTAAGAATTTCTGTCCACCGATTTACCCTCTTGGTGATGATAAGTGGAGGCAAAATTGCAGTAGCCCTATGATAAGCCTTCATCTTCTCCAGCTTCTCCCCACACCACAGCCACCAAGTTTTGCTTCGAAAACTGTCATAGATTGTCAGCCATTAATGGTTAATAAAGAGCATTTTTCTCATTAGAGATGCTTACTTTGATTGACTCTGAATTAGTTTGCTTTTTGTGACAGGTTCATCTACAGGAAGAGTCATGCCTTAGGATAGCTTCCTTCTTGACTGATGGAGTTACAGTTAATAACGATTCCGTGGTGCCGGATTTCTCCATAAGTTCTACTGTCTTTAAACTTAATAGTTTAGATGTGACTGTTCCATTAGCAGAAGGGCAACCAGAGTTCCAGTGTACAAGTTATGATTCTGAAAGTACCTTTGGTGGAGCAAGGCTTTATATCAGAGATATGATTCTCTCACAATCACCTTCGTTGAAGGTGAAGTTATTGAACCTTGAGAAGGATCCTGTGTGCTTCTGTCTTTGGAAAAACCAGCCAATTGATGCTAGCCAGAAGAAATTAACTGTTGGAGTTTCTTCGATTAGTCTGTTCCTCGAACCCCACAATAATCTAACTAGAAGAGATCAGTGTTCGTGGAAATGCATTGAAATGGAAGGAGTTTCTGTTGAGGTTGCTATGGTGACAGCTGATGGTAGCCCTTTAACTATCGTTCCACCTCCGGAAGGGGTTGTTCGAATTGGGGTTTCTTTTCAAAGATATAGTTCTAATACTTCAGTTGAGCAACTCTTTTTTGTCCTTAACCTGTACACATATTTTGGTATTGTCAGCGAAAGAATAAATCTTTTGGGGAAAAACAGCAATGTACCTGAAGGTGGATCCAAGTCTGATATTGGGAATCGGATGGTTAAAGCTCCATGTGACACTTGTGTAACTCTAGCTGTTGATTATCTGCAGTTAAGGTTCCTGGAATCCTCATCAAGCGCTGATCACATCGTACCCCTTGTCTGTTTTAAGGGCAGTGATTTAACTATCAAAGTTAGCCATAGAACACTGGGAGGTGCAATGGTAATTTCATCAACTTTGTTGTGGCAGACAATCGAGGTGCATTGCGCGGATACTTTGAGTGACTTCGGTGTTGAAAATAGATCGGATAATGTGGGTAAAATAGAGAACCATGGGTTAAGAGCAGTACTTTGGATACAGAATAGTAAAATCCATTCTGCTACAGTACCATTTCTGGATGTATCCATGATTCATGTGATTCCATATAGTGCACAAGATATCGAATGTCATAGTCTCAATGTATCCGCTAGCATATCTGGTGTTCGTCTTGGTGGTGGGATGAATTACGCGGAGTCCTTGCTTCACAGATTTGGTATTCTTGGGCCTGATGGAGGACCAGGGGAGAATCTTACAGGAGGATTAAAGCATTTAACTGATGGACCTTTGTTGAAGCTATTTAAACCATCTCCTCATGTTATGGATGGATCTGTAGAGAGTATGAACTTTGTTATCTCAATCTCTTGTTGAATTCCATGCTTGTTCTATTATTTACATCTCATTCTGTGAACCTAGGTGGAAGCTTTAATGATCAGGAATATAGCAACTCGCTGTATCTTGGTGCACCCGATGATGTCGACGTATCAATTGAATTGAGAGACTGGTTATTTGCCCTCGAAGGTGCACAGGAGATGTCCAATGGATTCAACCTGCAAGATTATGGTCAGTTATATAGAGAAGAGAGAAGCTGGCATGCAACATTTGGAGTTTTAAGGGTTAAAGCAAAAAGCAAATCAAATCATGCAACAATCAATGATACCGAACCAAGAGGGAGGGAGAAATATCCAATCGAACTAATCACCGTGAGAACTTTACCTTGCTTTTGTTCTATAGTAAACTTTTCCATCTGGATTTTGCTGAATTCTTGCGATGCAGATTGGCATGGAAAATATGCAGATTCTTAAGCCAGTTGCTACTAGTCAAGGGATCTCTGTTGGTTGTGTTGAGGAACAACCTGTTGAAAAAGGACGTGGAGTTAATATGGCTGTAGATATTGTGATCTCTGAAGATGAGTTTGCTGATGCTGCTGGTTGGGTAGTCGAAAACTTGAAATTCTCTGTAAATGAACCGGTAAATACTGAGACAGCCTTTTCACCATATAATGTATTGACTCAGCAACACAATAAGATATGTATACTTGATAGATCGAGGCTGTGGTGAAGAGGGATGAGCTGCACTATATATATCTCCTGCTGAATTCCGAGGTAGAGTCTGCAGGTCGAATAGTGGCTGGTCTTCTTCGAATTCTCAAACTAGAAGGATCTCTTGGACCAGCAGCAATCAGCCAACTTAGCAACTTGGGTTCTTTTCTCCACTTGTTTCAACTGTCTTCTAAGTTCTGTGTTTATTCTGATTTCCATGTCCTTCCTCTTCCAGGAACGGGAAGTTTCGACAGGATCTTTAATCCAGAGAAGTTAAGCAGAGGCACAAGCTCAAGCACAAACCGGAGTTCAATAGTCATTTCACTGGAAGAGACACTTCTGGATTCTAAGATGAAGTGTGCAGCAATTGCCACTGACCTGAGCTCCACAGAATCACCCTCTGGTAAAGCCCTTGACAATGTGAAGCTGCTGAGTGAAAAACTTGAAACCGTGCAAAGGTTAATAAATCAGTTGAAGAAAACTCTATTCTGAGTGGAGATAACGTGCGTTGTGAAATACATTGAAGACTTGATGAAAAAATATCGCAGGAATGCATTTTATGTATGTTCTATACGATGAAACTTGTTTTTGTAGATAGATATGCACCATGTTAAAGATGTTAAGCAACAAAGCTCACAGGCTACTGAATAAAAAGGAAGATTTTCTTTCACAGCTCAAAATACCAACAAAATACCTGCTGCCTCAGCAGTAAATGGATATGTAATATAAATTAGGCCTAAGACAGTAACATAATGGATGTATATGCACCTTCTATATGTAGATGAAGAAGAGTACATATTTACCCTCAAAACTAGCTTACACTCTTTGCTTGGCCTTTCATGGCATCGAACTTACATCTGCATTTCTTGTTCGATCACCCTACAAACACCATCTTTCTCCACTCCAAATGCGTGGAGACTACTGTGGGTGCTTGCACATTCTCTGTTAGATAAAAGAATATGAGAAAACAGTCACAATAGAAAAGTGAAAGGGACTTGTCAAGCCAAGACATATAGCTAAACATTGTATTGGAAAGGACAAAGCCAGTTCACCACGAGTAGCTCATAAGTGATGCCATAATGGCTTCTTTTTTTGGAAAAATTGGTGGGACTTGGAGATAGGGAGGTGTAGAGGAATTTAAGCTGAAAAACGAATTGGCGACTGTTAAAGCTGCAGTGAAACACGAGACTTTCAGTGAGAGGGTTCAACAGGCAAAGAAAAGGATTCGGGTCTTGCCTTTTCTTTTACTGATGTCAGTGTTGTAACCAATGCTTGCTTCTTTCTTTTTCTTCTACGGCTTCCTTATATGTTTCTTTGCATGCTTTGATGAAGCAACAAACATCGGGATCATCTCTTGGTACATTTTTTAATAATTGCTCTGCAGATTTTTTACACCCAGAAGCCCACAGAGCCTGATACATCCTGCAAATAATATGAGTATATATCAAATATAACAGGATGGTCTTGCAATTTCTTGTGTAATTAAAGAAGCAAAAGTTCCAGACAGCCGAAAGCAGTCATGTACAATACATTGAGCATAGCCATCGTGCATTTTTTTACATGCCTAGATGGGGTTAGCATACATCTATGAAAGGGATTCAAAATGAAACAGTACCAAAAGTAGTGATTCATATCTTCGAAAAATAACTACTGCAAGCAAATAACATAGCAGAAGTAAGGAAAAGTTACCTCATAAAACTTAAGACATTGTGAGGAAAACAGGCAGCTTCATACTCTTTCCAAACATTAAATGCAGACACCGAATCCTTTGCAGTAACGCAAGCACTTAGCAGAAAATCTAAACTTTTCCTTGTAGGGTCAATACCAATTTCTTCTTTGGCGATTTCAAGCAAACTGAGGCCAAAACGCATGTCTGTTGGTTCTTTCTCTGCAAACATACAAAAAACCTGTCCCGCAAAAAAAAACATAAATTTTGTGAAATGCTTCAGCAAGTATTCTATTACGTGAATCAGTTTTGACTGGAATATCTTAGGAACCATGAAATCCCAATCGAATGAGTTGGAATCAAAATTATGGAAATTAGGGGCATGGATAATGTGGAAGGTTATTTTCATTTGATATCCTTTCTTGCACTTTCCAGTATCTACAAAATATTCCCTTTAAAAATAATAGAAAAACGAAAAAATGTTTCTCAATAAAACTCAATTGAACAAAAATTTGAAAGGTGTGAGCATTTACCTCATCAAACATAACTGATATGCCAATTTCACTATCAATGAATCTATCCTTTAGCCGCTTGAGTAAATCAGTAGCACATCTGAAAAAATATTTTAATTAATTAGCGGCTAACATAAGTAATATAAAAGATATTATCAACCTCAAGTTTTCAAATCGGATGCAACATGACATGATGCTGAAGAAGGCACTATTCCAATGTAGAGAATCCTTCATTTCATCAAGTAACTGAAGCGATTTCTCAAGCACATCTTCGGTGTCAAGATGCTCCTGTTATAATTCAGAGATATTTCCATTCAAAAAATTCTAAAGATACCACTGATTTCTTGAACAACTAATATTTACTTACAATGAGGCATTTGATTGTTTTAGGATCAACATGGCACTTGGCATCCTTAATTTCTTCATACATCTCGAGGGCAACAGAAAACTGACCATTAGAGGCAAGAGCTCCTACGAGCACATTCTTGATTTCATTTAAGTCCTGACCTGATATTCTTTTGTCTGTTAGCACCTGTTATAGATGAAAAGAGTTAATATCAGTCAAAAAAGGGGCTTGAACTTTCTGGTTTTTCCATCATCCAACACAATAAAGGACATGTGCCCTCTGCCTGTTTGGCTTAACTCAATTTTCAAAATGTGTCTCAATGGCCTGACAAGATAAAGAACATAGAAAATTCAAAAAGTAGAGGTAAGTATACCTGCCTAGCCTTTTCAATCTGTCCAAAAGATGCATATGCATTTATTAAGGCCATAAAAACCTGCTTTGTTGGATGCACCCCCGATTCAATCATACGGTCATAAAACTGCAAGCAAATCATGCCATAACACAATCAAAAGACTACAAGGCATGTAAAGAAAAAAATATTGAGTCTTCCACATTCAAATAGCAAATTACATAACCAGTCAATAACAGAAGCATTTTCTAAACAGCTATTTGACCACTTGGTTTGACTTTGAGAATAACCTAATTAATACTCTTAACAATACAAAAACAAATCGATCTCAATATAGTGCTCAAAATTGATCTCCTGACGTCATATTTAGATGCTAGAACAACCAAGTTATCATATATCAGAAGCCCTTTATGATCGACAAGGCGACCAAAATGCGTGCTATTAAAAGGAATATTGGGAGTCACCAGTCTAGTTATGAATAAAAAGTAGGTCAGAATTAAGATAGAGAACCTTAACAACATCCTTTTCACTGCGGCTGTTACTGATAAGAAAACTAAAGGTGGTCGAATCAGGTTCCACACTTTCATCTTCCATCTGTTTGAGAACTTTCATCGCATTTAGACTATTCTTCTGCAAAATAAAATGAAATAGATTACATACAAAAAAAGAAGGTGTCAAAGTATGCTGATATTGCCAAAGGATTAGCAGCACAGTAGACAACAAGGAAAAAAAGTACCTCATGGAAATAGCCACCCAATATAGTGTTATATATGGAAGTTGTTGGCTGCAAATTCATGCTCTTCATTTCTTCGATCATTTGATATGCCCTTTCAAACTGCATTCATAGTAAGGTAGGAGGGGTGTGAATAAATGATAGCTCATATTAGACGATTTAAATCATGCTATGAAAGGAGATTACATCTTTCATCCTAGTGCACAGAAATACTCCTCTCCTGAAGGTACCATTGTCTGGTTTTAGACTATGTCCATATATCCTTGAAAAGATCTCATGAACCTAGGAAATCAACGAATTATGTCTGCTACTCCAGACCTAACTTAACAAAGTTAACATGAGAAATTGAAATCATAAAAATCACAAAAAATTACAGAGGGAAGTTTTTAGTAATAAAAGCAATGCAAGTCCTTTGTCAGTGGAGAAGAAAATCAGTTGTACAAAAGAAAAATGTATACCAGATAAAATTCGCAGCTCTGATCACAAGCATCTAATATCATGTGAAATGCCCTCAATGATAAAGTAACACCACACTGAAGAGCACCATCAACAACTACGAGTGCCTCATGCACCTAAAAACATTAGCCAGGAATGTAAAATTGGAAAGCAAAAAACCACTACGAGAGCAGATCTATGTGTACCTGCAAATATACATATATTTAATATTGGTATGCCATATAACTAAGAAAGGTTGCTTTAGCTAAAGAGTTAACTCTGCATATGAAAATAAGTAGATACGATGATACCTTGAGGAGTTCACAATAAAACCTCACGAGCCTCTCATACTGAGTAGTAGTAGACAATACATCAAACTTAGCATTTAGTGCTTCCAACTTCATGATGACATCTTCAACCTTATTCACCCAACAACGATGTGGACAAACAATAAATAGAAAGAAAGCAAAACTAAAAATAACAAAATCAGAACTTTTCAGAATAAACACAAATAACTGCCTACATATTTTTAAAAGCATAGCAAGTACTCAAGAATAGGATCACACTAGTATAAATTCAAGAATAGGATCACACTAGTATAAATTCAAGAATAAAGAACTAGGAAGCTAGGCCTATTCTGGAACAAAATATGAAATTCAAGGACAATAAACTACAATAAATCCCAATGAACACCTCATGTTAACAAAAAGCACCACGTTTAAAACATGGGTATAAATCTCAATCTATACAAATAAGGAGTTCTGTATCAAACAAGTCAAGTAGAAATGAATCAGGATCTACAAAACAATAATTTGTAATAAAATACTCATCATTCATGGCAGATGCACAAACAAAGTACAACATGTTTAGCAGCATTTCCTTACGAATTCTACGACTTCATCAGCATAGTTCATACTGAATTGCTCACCAGTACATTTGGCATGTTAACTGCATACTCACAAATGAAGCTTGATATTTTTTCAGATCCAGTACCTGGTGAATCAAATTTCATTTGCATTTTAATTAGATGTGTAGAGTTGAATATCACATTTATGAAATTAGCTGAATAGAAGTACAGTGTGGTGTGAATCAAGTAGAGAGCATGCTAAAAAATCATGAAGTAATTGTGATGCAAATGTAACCGGATACATATTTCAATGTAACATGGAAGCGACAACATGTGAAAATATGGTGTGGGGCTCAATAGCATAAGATCTCTAAATATAATGAATAATAAATATACTTGGTATTCAATTAAGAGCACATTTCCAGTTCAAAAAACTAGCGTACGAACCACTCCTTTTTAGTGCTAGCAGAAATCTTTCCAATTGAGGCTCAAGCATAAACCTCCCCAAAGAACTGAAGATGCGTTCTAGGGATGCATATGACATAACTCTTGTGATATCCAGAGTTTCGAGCAGCACCAATAGCTCTTCTTTGTGGTTACTTTCGGCCAATGCCAGTATTAAAGATTCTGAAACATTCATGGCAAAAAGTTAAGTACCAATTATTCAAATAGCTGCCTGTTTATGCATTTCCACGTTGCAGGGTAAGTGAGACAGGTTGTAACCCCTGGGAGCTGCTAGAAGTGTAAATGCACAATGAAACAAAATCGAGGATGTCAAATAAATATGGTTCAAGGTTATGGCGAAATTTCAGATTACCTTCACATAAAAGTTGTAATATAGGGGAAATAAGAGCAAGGGAGAGAAATAGTGGCAAAACATGAATCGTGCTAAAACAAACAAACAGAGGAAATGGGAAACAGGAAGGATATCAAGATTCATAATAAGAACTACCTTTAATGCAAGAATTTTCGGCAGAATCACATGACACGGCTGAACGAAAAAGCTCTTGAAATTTTGTGTCATTTTTCACTTTTATCCATAATAGCATTTCATAATAAGACAACCGTGGATTGTTTTCATCTTTAATCACCTCATGGAACAAAAAAAACTCCTCAACCATCTTATTTTCAATCAAATACAATAAGAGCTGCCCATACATTTCTTCATCAATTTTAAAACCTCTTTCCTTTACCACTTTGAAAATCTGATGCACCTTATAAATCTGCTCCAAAGCCAGATCCTCACAATTGGAACTTCTAGCTGTTTTTAAACATGTATCAACCAATGCAGTGAATTCTGTCAGACTAGTTCCATGTCCCATTCTCCCAAATAGATTGATTGCAACATCCGGTCCAAGTGTTTTCGCACAAATTTTAACAAGCCTCCCAAAACGACCAATTTGTCCTTGCCTCTTAAAGTACCTTTTTTTCTTTTCAAAGGCAATACTTTTCCTCCGCACGTGGAGATCATGATTTGAGATTTTCGATAGCAGTGAAAAATCCAGCATGCCTCCCAAAGTGCCATCATCTTCGGATTTAACCTTCAAGTTATGGTCTACCTCATCTGTGCATCGTCAAATATGTCACATAAGTAAGTCGAAAATATGGAAGATTCTAATCCCATACAATGCAAAAGATTACAACCATAGCTGGATCAGCTAATTATTTAGGCCAAAAGGTGAGAAAAATACCCCGCAACACACTGGATACATTTGCAGAATCATCTATCGAAAAGAAAACATCAAATAGTCTGTCGCATTGGAGAAAAAACATAACTTATAAAAAAAAAAGCAATCTTTTTTCCCAAAATGCAGCTAATGTAACATTAAATTCTATAGAAAACTATTTTTTTCGCAAATGCAACTACTTTCGGATACCATTATCGTGAGCGACGTCAGGTTTCAGGATATCACTGACTATAGCAAGAAGGGAAGTAGGAGAGGACGCCGTCAAAGACTTCCTTTCTTTGGTGTTGTTGCTGAGGCCTTCGCTGGAAATAGAGACATTGATCGGCGACGACTCTCGAAGTTTTATTGAAGATAAATACTCCTTCAAGATGGAATCGACCTCAGAAGAGGACGAAACGCTATTTTCTTTATCCTTATTTGCATTCTTCTTTTCCTCAGAGACGGCTCCTATTGCGCCTTGCAAGGAGGACAGTGAATTGGATGCTCTGAAGCTTCTAGTGGCGGTTTTGGCTGCGGAGCGCAGAATAGATATCTTGGTCACCGCGACCGGCATAAGTGTTGTAGGAAGAGAACTCGGGAACGGGAACTCCCTACCAAGGGAAGAGCAGTTTGGATTTGGAAATCGGGCTGCGCCGGGTCGGGTTAATCCATTAATTTGAGGATCCGTAAAGAGGATGCTCAAATGTCACGTGTGCGCTTGGGTCTAGAGAATTCTGGCCGCCTCAGGAAGTTAATGGTGGATTGCGTTGCCGTGTTGAATTTGATAACTTACAGGTCATATTGACACGTGGAAGGATATCATTGGCTGAAGGTTAGGCGATATTTTTCCTCCGAGTCGGTATCCCCGCCTATAAGAAGGGGGCTATTCTGCCTGTTTGATACATCGTTCTGAATTGGAATTCGTATAGATTTCTCTTTTTTCTCAGCGTGAAAGGTAAGCTTCTTTTTCGGTTTGTTAGATCTGTCTTTTTTATGTGTGATTTCTGAATCGGTCTCATGCGGTTAGTGATTTTTTTCTGGTTTGAATCTGTGTCGCGGATCCAGAAATCAATTTAAATCTCGGTGTTTTGTTTACGATGGTCGTTTTTCTTGTCGATTATGATGCTTGATTTGTTTTCGGGGTGATGAAATCGCTCTATATCGTTGATTTGTGTAGATCTGGTCTACGGAATTTGAAATTCTGATATGGTTATGATTTTTTGTATCTGAATCTGGTTGTTTTATAGTAGATCTATGCATGCATCTGTATTTAAATTCTGGATTGGACATCGGTTGAAGAATTCTAACCCTTTTGTGTGTGTTCAATTTATTGGATTTCGTCGCAGATTGGTTTCTGATTTTGTGGTTTCTTTTGTTATTTTGCCTATACAGATGCAGATATTCGTCAAAACACTCACAGGAAAGACTATCACCCTTGAGGTGGAAAGCTCCGACACTATTGACAACGTTAAAGCCAAGATCCAGGATAAAGAAGGAATACCCCCAGATCAGCAACGCCTGATTTTTGCTGGCAAGCAGCTTGAGGATGGCCGTACTCTTGCTGATTACAATATCCAGAAAGAATCAACCTTGCACTTGGTCCTCCGTCTCCGTGGTGGTATGCAGATCTTTGTTAAAACCCTCACTGGAAAGACAATCACCCTCGAAGTTGAAAGCTCAGACACCATTGATAACGTCAAGGCCAAAATCCAAGACAAGGAAGGCATCCCCCCAGACCAGCAAAGATTGATCTTTGCAGGCAAACAGCTCGAAGATGGCCGCACCCTCGCTGACTATAACATCCAGAAGGAATCCACTCTCCACCTCGTCCTTCGCCTCCGTGGTGGTATGCAGATATTTGTGAAAACCCTTACCGGAAAGACGATCACCCTCGAAGTTGAAAGCTCCGACACCATCGACAATGTCAAAGCCAAAATCCAGGACAAGGAAGGTATCCCCCCAGACCAGCAGAGGCTGATTTTTGCTGGTAAACAGCTCGAAGATGGCCGCACCCTTGCTGACTACAACATCCAGAAGGAATCCACCCTTCATCTCGTCCTCCGCCTCCGTGGTGGTATGCAGATCTTTGTAAAAACCCTCACTGGAAAGACGATCACCCTCGAAGTTGAAAGCTCGGACACCATTGATAACGTCAAGGCTAAAATCCAAGACAAGGAAGGTATTCCCCCAGACCAGCAAAGACTGATCTTCGCTGGAAAACAGCTTGAAGATGGCCGTACCCTTGCAGATTACAACATCCAGAAGGAATCTACCCTTCATCTTGTCCTACGCCTCCGTGGTGGTATGCAAATCTTTGTGAAAACCTTGACAGGGAAGACGATCACCCTTGAAGTCGAAAGCTCGGATACTATTGACAACGTGAAGGCAAAAATCCAGGACAAGGAAGGGATCCCACCGGATCAGCAGAGGTTAATCTTTGCAGGTAAGCAGCTTGAGGATGGGCGTACACTTGCAGATTACAACATTCAGAAGGAAAGCACTCTCCACTTGGTGCTGAGGCTTAGGGGAGGGATGCAAATATTTGTGAAGACTCTGACTGGGAAAACCATTACATTAGAGGTTGAAAGCTCTGATACGATAGATAATGTGAAGGCGAAGATTCAAGATAAGGAAGGGATTCCACCAGATCAACAGAGGCTTATATTTGCTGGTAAGCAGCTGGAGGATGGAAGGACATTGGCTGATTATAACATTCAGAAAGAATCAACCCTTCACCTTGTCCTTCGTCTTCGTGGAGGACTCTGAATGTCACCATCTACCTGGTTTGTTGAATGTTGCATTCTCTGTTAATGCGTTTGTGCTCTTGTTTGGACTCTAGTATTTCTGTGTGTGTGGAACTGTCGAAATGTGAATAAAGTGACCTTATGTCCAATGATATTCTACTCTCTTAAGCCTTGACTTTGAGTTGCCCGCTTTACGGTTATGTTTTTAACCCATGTTGATTGGGATATAGGAGCTTTAAATCTATTTATTAGATGGTTGAATTCTCCACTCCACAGATAAACCTAGAAAATCTTTTGCTTTCCTTAATTCACTGATTGTAAACATTCATCGTGTGGGTTATATTTGCAATTTGAGCAAAGTTTCACTATAGTTTTCCCTAATGATTTGTGTGAAACATTAAGCAATTAGACAAGCTTGATTGTTTGAACCATCTCGATTATTTTGACCCTATAAACCCAATGACATCCTCCATGGTTGAATTCTTCCCGATCAAGAGATTAGTGATTTCTCATGTCTTTTCTAGAGATTCCATTAAGATTTGGATGAAGATTCAAATGAGGATCAAATCCTTTTGTATTTTATTTGCTTGATAGTAGCTCGATTGTTCATGGAACTTGTCTAGATTGGCTAAAAACACATGCTTTTCATCATTTTTCTGTCACCATGTTAACTTCATAGGTGAGGTGACAATACAAAGGTGTTGTTTGGATGGTCAATGTACCGTCCGATATTGTCAACGTGCCATACTTGTATTCTATTTTAACAAATATTATTAATAACTACGTTCGTGGTTTGTATGACTGCAGAAAACTGTGGTGAACTTACAATTTATTTAATTCAAGGTGGTCTGGACGTACTTATGAAATATTCATATTACCATTAATTAATTAATAAATGATGTATAACTAATTAAAAGTAAAGGTAAAATAGTTATTTTATAAAATTACGATCAATGTATTACTATAAATTTTTTAAATCACGATCAACTCGTCTTACCATAGAATCATATTACCTCACATCTATTTATCTAACGGTGTTTCAAATATGTCCAAATTTTTTGTGGTGTTGCGGATGACAAGCTATGATGATGTTTCGGTGCGTCTAAAATAAATAATATATAAATAATAGTTTAAATTCAATAATATTTAAAATTCATTAAAATATGGTAAATTCATTAAAATATAATTGATAAGAACTCTAGGACCGGGTACTTTGTGATGGGTAAGGCCCAGCAACGGTTGGGTCAAGTCAAATAGCGAAAATAAATTCCTACAGCCCATTTACACCTCTAAGGAAGAGCGGCCCGATGTTCAACTAGAGGACCGAAGCTAACCTTAACGAAATAAAGCGTTTTCTGCCAACTGGCACCTGGGTTCGGTCCGAGCGGTTACAGAACGGTTACAACTCACGTTTACCACGCTTCGGGCCTTCACACGTTTACCACGCTTCGGGCCCAATCACGCAGACCACGCCTCGGTCCCAACCTCGTTTTACATCCCGCGATAACAACCTCTAACAAACCTGTCA